>CAWZYM010000114.1:667500-747500 GCA_963966185.1 Rhabditoides inermis | reverse complement strand
AATTTGTGGAATAATTATGACATCATTCGGTATTTCAGCTTGCTGCTCGCTCAGCCGGACAATGCGGTGCGGGAAGAGGATGAGATGCAGGAGCTGACAAAGTGAGTCTCTCTCTCTCTCTCTCTCTCTCTCTCTCTCTCTCTCTCTTTCTCTTTCTCTTTCTCTTTCTCTTTCTCTCTCTCTCTTTCTCTCTCTCTCTTTCTCTCTTTCTTTTCCTCTCTCTTTCTCTCTCTCTCTCTCTCTCTCTCTCTCTCTCTCTTTCTCCAGTGTGTGTGTACATAATGCGTTTAAAAATTTGCACAAGTATTTGCCGTTCTGCGATAACAGCCACTTTCACGAAAAAGTTCAGATGTACACAACAGATACGTTTCAAACATTGCGTTAAGTCAATCACGCAACTATTCTCTAATTCGTTGGACGCATTTGATTCTATGTACTATTGGTATTCGCTAGATGTTCGACGAGTTTCATAGGAAATTATGTGTGAAAAATGCAAATTTTGTTATCTGCACAACAGTTTGTGTTGGTAAAATAGCAGATTGTAGCAACTATACAATCTCTTGCAATCTCTTTTCAGTCTTCTCAACGAGGCCACTGGTATGACGTCCTCGAATCCCCCTTCTGTGGTGCCCCCGCTCACCGGCGAGTTTGTTCTAAAAAAGCAGGGACACGGAGTTGTTGGAAAGGTATGTAGACCAACAATGAATCTTGAGGAAAGTATTTATTTTTTCACGGAACACAATTGCGAAAACTATTATTTTCAGGGCTTCCCTAATCCGACGCGATTCGATCCCAAAGAGCACAGGGCAGACAAGAAAACTACTTCTTCCAAAATCAACATTGGCTTTGTCGCTCCAGACTTTCCCACCCCTAGTCCTCTGCCCCTGGAGAGGGAAGGCTTCCCGCTACCCTCGAAACTCAAGGAAAACGTCAAGGATTTCCCGCAACCCGGGCCCTTTGAATCCAAGGGACCCAAGGTCCCAAAGAGGCCGAGAGCTCGCGGCACGCCCGTGGAGCGGTCGAGGGGTCGTGTCTCGTGGAAGGGCGGGGACATCGATGAGAGTATGGAGGAGGGCAACTCCATCCAGGAGAGTGTGGACGACCCCGCGTTCCAGACGCTGAAGCACACGCCGAACGGAGTGGACTACCAGTACGAGACGTCTTCCGAAGAGCTGTTGACTCCGGACGACATCGCCAGTCTCTCCAACGTCAAGGAGCCGGTGCAGATCCCGCCGAGAGCAGTGCCCACCAGACCGCCACCCAAGATGGGCCGGGTGAAGAAGATCGGGCAGGGTCTGGGAGTCACCGTGAGAGTGCCTACGGATCTGCCCAAGATCACCTTCGCTCCCGATCCGGATCACGTGACGGTGAAGGTTCCCACTGATCTTCCCGGATCACGTTCGCGCCGGATGTGGGCCATGTCACTGTCAAGGTGCCGGAGGACCTGCCGCGAATCACGTTTGCCCCCGATGCCGAGAGGACCCACCTGCAGCTGAAGATCTCGGAGCAAGCTCTGGTGGCGGCGAGTCAACAGCTGGTAGAACAGCCCGATGACGTCACCCGACTACAGCTCGCAGTCTCGGAAGAGGCACTCAACAAGGCGATAAAGGAGACGCACGACGCGCTGCAGCGAAGTGGAGCCACCACGGAACCAGACGGAACCAGCACCACCACCACCCCTTCCACCACCACCATCGGCACCATCGACGAGAAGCGCCGTCGGCGTCTGGAGGCGCTGGGCATCTTCCCGCACACGCAGTTCGTGGTGCAGAAGGGGGAAGTGCCGAAGATTCACAAGAGGATGAGGCTGCGACACGCGGAGGGAGTGCGGATCGCGGCGAGGACCTTCACCTTCCGACCGCTTGACTTGGGATTCATCAATTATTGACCGCTGCTCACCTTGCCTAATTAATAACGTGTCTTTCACATTTGGTTTAATAAAGATGTTTATGGTTTGGAGATTTTTCAAATATCTAAAACGAACAAACAACTTTTTAAGAAGTACAATTCTCTCACTGCCAAAACTTACATACATTTAGTTCTCTTCTCGAATTGACTATGTGTTGTATGATTGCGATATAATTACCAAGTGAAACGTATCTGGTGTTGAAGTAAGTACATGGTGTGAAAAGTAAGTCTGACTGACGCGTGAGAAGTTTTTTTTACGTAACCAGCTGTAATAACAAAAAAACTATATTTCAAAAGTATTTCCAAGTAAAAGTAGTTGGCTTGTACTGTTGTCAAACGACAAACATCACTCACCAAATGATCGATTGGATTTGTCTATAAAAACATCTAAACGGTAGTTTCCATTTTCGGTGTTTCATTCTCTTCCACTTCGTTTGCATTCTTGGTGGCCTCCCGATGTTCTCTCTCATTCATTTTCAGCCACTCGGAAACCATCCTCAGTAGCCTCTTTTGAATGATGTGGCGCAGATCCTTGTTGTAGTAAAACGTGACAATGCAGGAAAAAATCAAAGTGATTTAATCTATCATAACAAAATGAAACGATTGTGACTCAGTTTCCTGTTTCCCCTCATATGCACACGGTAATAGTGGTAGTGTGCGCCTCCAGCGCACAATCACCGCGATATGTCCACGGGTTCGATTCCTACTCATGGAAGCGTTTTGGATATTTGATGAAATGCATGTTGTGATGCACAAAACTGCACAACATGTGAAATGTCACGGATGGCATATAGGATCCAATCAAACTATATTTCTCTCTCTTTTAAATGTACTGAAAACTCTGAATTTCTGAAAAGTTGTAATTTTTGGTGTTCTTTTTTCGATGAACAACGGCTGCCCGAAATCATCACTTGATTCTCAATTCTCACCTCGCACAGTTTCACTTTCCAAACCGGAGATTGAAATGAATCGATATCACTCTCAAAATGATCGGATGTATGTAGCTTCCTCTTTTTTCGACCTGATTGAGATTATCCTACACGTGTTAGGTGGTAGAGGGAGAGAGGGGGGGGGGAGAGAGGGGGAGGAAGAGAGAGCTGTGCCCTGAGTGAGCCGAAGCGGCTACCGTAATCCTCTCATAATTGGCCGGTCCAATTCCGACATACCAGTACCATCAAGCCTCAGATCAATCTGTGCTCGAAGTGAGGAGCAGATTGTTTGTATATCGATCGTCATTTACAGTATTCTCTTGTTTCATACGTTTTTGTTGTTTATTTATTTATTTATATTTCAACATCTTAGTCTGCGTGCATATAATATTATTCTAGGAGATAGTTTGCCAGATTACGGTAGAAAATCGATCTACCCTCTAGTCGCATTCGATCTACCTTCTAGTCGTGAGGAGACCCAAGCGCGCGCTTTCAAACGATAATATCGATCAAAGAAGCCGGCATGCGAATCAAAGAGGCCGCGCGACACACGACCATTCGCTCGCGCTGTCTGACCTCTCTCGCTCGCGACTGAGTTTCGCCAATTGACCCCGGCTGGCAATAACAGAAACTATCCTCCAGGCGACTAGCGCTTCGGCGCGCTGTCGCGCGCCTTCGCACTAGGTTTACAAAAAAAGAAAAATAGAAGAAAAGTTCGTCTTGCATGTTTGATAGTTTGTTTGTTTATCAGCCTGATTCCGACTTGTACATACAATGGTAGCATGATGGGTTACCTGGAAGCACACACAATCCTACAGTGGGGTATTGGGGCTCCTTGGCTGGAACAGTGCGGCGCGAGTCCTGACTGTTCATGGTAGATGGGCGTGAACATCGCGAAGTGACCAGTTCCGGATGCGAGGCGTGGTAGAAGATTATGAAAGACTGCCGTCGCCGATAATAGCGCCCCATCGGAAGGTAGTGGAATTCGGTTGAACAATTGCCCGCGAGGGAAATCAAACCAGCGACCGTTCACTCAGCAAGCTGTGACGCTATCCACTTGGCCAACCCGGCCCCATGTTTGATAGTACTCTATAATGACTCTTGCGAAGATACATACACGCAAGGGTTATAGTTGAAGTGTTCAAGTTCTTTGTATTTTGTTTATGTAGCATAATTTCTGTAATTTCTAACTATCTCTCCTACTTCTTTTTCATTTATTTTTTGTTTCACAGTAGTACACCGCCCCATCTCTTTCTCGTCTCTGTCTACTTTCCATCCTCTTCTTTTCCCCCGCCCCCTCTCTCTCTCTCTCTCTCTCTCTCTCTCTCTCTCTTTCCTCGACACAGTTCTACTCTCCCCTATCTCTCCTCTCTCTCTCTCTCTCTCTCTCTCTCTCTCTTCTCTCTCTCCCACTGTCTCGCATCTTTTTCTCTCTTTCTCTTTCTCTCTCATCAGTATGATATTCTCTAGAAACAGTATTATATTCTTTATTGTCTACTGTCAACTTTCTAGAGGCAATACTAATACTATGCTCTTGTTTGTCTACTTTTTCTTTTTCTTCTATGTACTGTGACAACAACTTTATAGAGACATTACTATGTTTTTATATTCTCTAGAATCAGTATTATATTCTCTAGTGGGTACTGTCAACTTTCTAGAGACAATACTAATACTATGCTCTTGTTTGTCTACTGTATCTTTATCTTTTACTGTGGCAACAACTTTTAGAGAGATTACTATGTTGTCTTCTGTCTACTTTCACCTCTCGTCACCTCTTCCACTCTCACTCTCACATCTGCGTTAAACACTATCACTGCGACTTTCGAAAGACAGTTATGTCTACTCTCCCTTCTTTCTCCTCTTTTCTCTCTCCTATTTTCTTTCTCTTTCTCCTATTTTCTCTCTTGTATACTTTCACGTCCCCGCTGCGGTGACAACAACTTTCTAGAGACAGTACTATGGCACCTTCTGTTTACTCTTCTATTCTCACATCTTCAGTAGTCACTGCGACTTTCGAGAGACAGTTATGTCTACTCTCCCTTCTATCTCCTCTTTTCTCTCTCCTATTCTCTCCTTCTCTCTCTCTCTCTCTCTCTCTCTCTCTCATATTCTCTCTCTTGAATACTTTCACGTCCCCGCTGCGGTGACAACAACTTTCTAGAGACAGTAATATGGTACCTTCTGTCTACTCTTCTATTCTCACATCTGCAGTAGTCACTGCGACTTTCGAGAGACAGTTATGTCTACTCTCCCTTCTATCTCCTCTTTTCTCTCTCCTAATCTTTCTCTCTCTCTCTCTCTCTCTCTCTCTCTCTCTCTCTCTCTCCTATTCTCTCTTGTATACTTTCACGTCCCCGCTGCGGTGATAACAACTTTCTAGAGACAGTACTATGGTACCTTCTGTCTACTCTTCTATTCTCACATCTGTGCAGTAGTCACTGCGACTTTCGAGAGACAGTTATGTAAAAACTTTTTTAAACAGAAAGTACTACTCTCTTCTCTACTGTCTTCTCTTCCTACTGTCTATTCTCTCACGTTCTAAAAGTATAGTTTGACCGCCTGTGCTTGCCAAATGACATGTAAGGTGAACTCGATTCTCACCTCACCTCACTTCCATTCGACACTGTACTGCATTGAAAAGCGGAATTTCAGGCTGAATATGTACAAGAGTACAAGTAATAAACTAAAAACTAAGTTTCAACTGAAAAAAAGCAGTACATAGTTCTATATTACGCTCACAATGACTTTGAGAAAAGAAGCCGGCTGGCGCGTCCTAACACGTTGTGCGCACGTGCGAAGAAGTTTGAAACAGTTCAAGGTTGATTTGATCGTTGGAAAGCACTATCTATTATCTATTGACGTCTCGAAACATTTTACTTAACTTTCAACCTTCAACTTTTCGTTTTGTCAAACTTATTCGTTGAAGATAGAAATTTTTGTCCTTTTCAACTGACTCAATCCATTATTGTTATATTCAGACATATTCCTATCAAAAAAGACACAACTGAGTGGATATGGATCAGTGATTGCGAATGCCAACTATTCGATATCGATCGGTTGACCTGGCGGCTGGTAGCGAGCAATCCGGTGGGCGCGACCCCAGCAAGTAACGCGCGCTCAGAAAATGTCTAATACTGTATGAAGACAAAGTCCGATCGATCTGAAACTTTGACAGAAGGGTTTTTTTGCTCATAAAAACTTAAGTTTACAAATTGGACCCTCTATCTTGTCTGTACGAAAAGTCGATCATATTCGCCATATTTGGTGACTTTTCAAAAAAGGAAACCAGTTTCTATAATCTATTATACGTAATCTTCTTTCTGTTCAATTTTTGTAGAAATCGAAGATCATGAATTTTGGGTGCATTTTGGGTACATTCGCCTATTTGGGCATGAAGATGAGGTCACAGGCAGCTGGTATCGCGGCTATCGACTTTTTCTAGGTCGATTCACCTACTCTCCAAATTTGGTTCTAATTAAAGTATTTTGAAATTTTTCTCCATAGTTAAGAGATTAGGTGATAACTATGATAAGGAGATCGCTATTGACGAGATATTTGGAATTTTGCGTTCTCAGGTGTTGAAGAAACTTTCTAGAAAAAATGAGTAGTTAGAGTAGACTTTGAGAAGAGATATCTCTCCGGAAGGACGGACAGACAGACACCATAGTAAATATTAGTATGAAAGGGGGAAGACTATATGTAGTTTGCAACCCACTCCAACTACGCACGTCAACTATATCGATTGTCCAACAAAATACGTTGACGCGTTGCGCCGAATCGAAATACTTGTTTCGGAAATATATCAAAACCATTGATACCACCTTATAAAGCACTTTTGAAAATCACCATGTGCACACACTCATCTTCTAGGTCCCATTTACCCTAAATCTCCGTCAGTCGTTCGCTTTCAGGTTCCACGTAAATGCGCGCGCCAGTGCTGCTGGCCGTTCTCTCTCTGGTGGAGGCGCGCCTGCTCGATCCAGCATGGTCCGCCACACACTACAGAGAGAGCAGACAGACCGGTGCGTCCACGCAACCAACACCCGAAACCGAACCCTGCAGCATTGTGCAATCAGAATACGCCATTCTAAAAAAACTTATCGAATACAGACCAACAAATCGGGAGTAGGGTCGTGTGGTAGCATCATGCATAAAGCAATATGTGACCGACACATTTATGTCAGCTGCTATGGAGAACTTGCATTCCAGTCGTCTCTTCCGAGGCGAATGCGAGCGGCGATGCGGATGTGGTAGACACGGACGCGATGGCGCACCACTACAAAACCGTCGATGGGTGGGTGGATTATGAAAAAAATATATAAAGGTAGAAGAATGAAATGGCCATTGACACAAGATAAAAGTTTGACGGTCTTGCATTTTCCGTGAGACCGTCGATGGGTGGGTGGGCTAGTTTCAAAGCTGTGCGAAGTTGAGTGACATTCGATGAAACTAAATCGATTTATGTATGAAATAGTGGTGTGGAACAACTATGTACCACAAAACATTGAGCATTGTCGTTTGGACAAATTCGCAGTCCTGAGTGAATAGGATCGGATCACATTTTGTGTCCGCGAGATCTTTGATAGGTCCGAACCAGCAGAGTTTGATCTGATAGTTTTGCATACTTTTCACGTGCGACATATCACGGAACATAGTTTGCCAGTTCAATATGCTTGTGTTCTCGATTGAAAGTTGAAATGAAAATATCTCCAACAAAGAATTTGTTCGTTTTTTCAGTGTTGTCGGTATGAACGTGTCCTCTGGTGGTACCGCGGCCGGCGCCAATTCGGCATCTATCGACAACAGCGGAAAGGGCACGGTCGGAGGGACCAGTGAGTCTCTCTCTCCTCTCTCTCTCTGTCTCTGTCTCTCTTTTTCTTTCTCTCCTCTCTCTCCCTCCTCTCCCCCCTTCTCCCCATTTCTCTCTCCTCTCTCTTGTCTTTCTCTCTCCTCTCTTTTCTCTCTCTCCTCTCTCTCCTCTTTCTCTCCTCTCTCTATCTCCTGTCTCTCCATCTCTCTCTCCTCGCTCTCTCTCCTCGCTCTCTCTCTCTCTTTCTCTCTCTCTCTCTCTCTCTCTCTCTCTATCTCTATCTCTCTCTCTCTCTCTCTTTCTCCACCTCATTATCCAGGCATCGACGCCACTGGCAACGTCGCGTCTGCGGGAAACAACGCCAATTCGGTGTCCGACATTTTCGCACAGATCTATGGGGATAAGGAGGTGGTGAACAGCTATCAGCAGGTGAGAATCGATAACAATCGATAAATCACTAGTAAGAACCCAAGGAGGTGTTCGCCATCCGTAGAAAACCTACGATGATCGTATGCAGGTTCACTAATGCTTCTCATCCATAATGGACATATAATCAATCAATAATCAATCGATACTCGATCAATAGGGCAAAGGAGAGGGCGTGGGCGAGACGTCAGCGGGAGCGACGGGCGGAGCGACGATGACCAAGAACGGCGAGAAAGGACAGTACAGTGAGTGATGGATTCTCAAAAACAGGGTCGCGTCTGCCGTTACTCCAAAACATACGTTAAATATACACCTATAAACTGATATGTGAATGAAGAAAGTACGACTTGATACGCAATTACGAGAAGGGACAGTACAGTGAGTGATCAAGCATGTTGGTATCAGCTCGAGACAAGATCATGCGAACCATCAGACATCGAAAATAACATAATAATAATATCTAGAGATCTGATAAAGGTCAGATTCAATTTTCGCTGGCAAAATTGCAATAATTCATAAGAAAGCGACTCCCGATGATCAATCGAGTCTGTTGAGGCAGCGACAAGACTATCGCGACCGCAGGAGCGACCGGCTCGCTCGGATCGTCCTCGGAGGTCATCGCCAGTCAGGTGAGGGACTCTCTCTCTCTCTCTCTCTCTCTCTCTCTCTTTCTCTCTCTCTCTTTCTCTCTCTCTTTTTCGCTGTCTCTCTCACTCTCCTCTCTCTCTCTCTCTTTCCCTCTCTCTCTCTCTCTCTCTCTCTCTCTTTCTCTCTTTCTCTCTTTCTCTCTTTCTCTCTTTCTCTCTTTCTCTCTTTCTCTCTTTCTCTCTTTCTCTCTTTCTCTCTTTCTCTCTCTCTATTTCGCTGTCTCTCTCACTCTCCCCTCTCTCACCTTCATCTGTGTTCATTCGCATGAAAAACTTATGGCGAGTTATGACTATTATTGACTGCAGTAAACGCTATTCTGATACATCGTCACTATGAAACGTAAAGCGAATAATGAGCGCATTTCAAAAGATTTACAGAAACTCACGTGGGAATCGATCCTCGCCGATCTCGTTGGCAGTGCAGTTGCAGAGGGCATCGGAAACGCGCAGGCAAATGTCGACCTCGGCGCCGGAAACGCTATGAACGGTGACTTCATGCGTCATAAGCTATGACGTCATAAGCTATGACGTCATATACGTTACAGGCGTCGAAGTGAACGGTGTGGTGTCGGGGGTGAACAGCGGCGATGGCAACGTGAACGCGCAGGTTCGATTTGAATTCCCGCCCTTTTCGGACCACCCACGACGCGTGCCTGATTCAGGTGAACGGCAACGCGCACATGAACAACAGCCAGCATGAGCTGGTCGGCAATATGTACGGAAAGGTGGGTCTGATGATAACGTTGTGAAACGTATATAGAACAATGTCATGATTCATAACATGAATAGCATTGTTTTCCAGAATGGATGCCGTGTTAAAATGATACGATGAAACGTATTCAAACATTATAAATGGAAGTGAAAACATTTCACAGTTGACGTTCCATCGACATTCTTTTATTCAGAGTTCGCAATTCTGTTGACAATAAAAACACTTTTGTTCAATCATAATTAGGTATACATTGTATTTCACTATGACACTGTGTTAAAATTGATTTTGTGAAACGTATCGAAAACGTAACGAAACGTATTATTAAATTCGAAGGTGAACGGTTCCGGCGACAGTCAGCTAGTGGGCGCGAGTGCGCTCCAGTCAAACACCAGCGGGCTGAACAGCAGTGAGTTCAAACTCCGCCCCCTCTGGCCACGCCCCTCTTTGCAGCGATCAACATGTTCGGCGATTCGAAGATTCATGGAGGCGAGGGAGGTACGAGTGGAATCGATCTACAGTCGCAGAGCAATCTCACCAATACTATCGGTGAGTGGAGACAGAAAAACACCAGAAAGACACCAGAATCAGAAATACAACACTGTCACGGATGAATTGGCATATTCACCATTTATATTTGATTTATTGTATGTGTGAAACGTATAGCAATATGTACTTAACGCAAAATATATGGTTTACTTTACAGTATTTGTGCAAATCAATGAGTAAGGGGACGAGATTAAGAGTTCGACCGATGACTCATATATCGGTGACTCATCCATTCAGGCGCCAACGGTGACATCATTATGAACGGAACTGCGAACTCTGCGAACAAGAACATGACGGTGCAGAACGGGATACAAGTGCAGGACGGGAACGGAGGAACGCGTGAGTGGAATGTACCTCTCTATCTCTCTCTCTATCTCTCTCTCTTTCTCTCTCTCCTCTCTCTCTCTCTCCATCCCTCTCTCTCTATCCCTCTCTCTCAGTGGCTATCGGACACGGAGCCATCCACGGCAATGGCACGGAGAACAGCAATGCTTCCATCATCGTCGACACCAAGTACAACCAGAACGGAGAGGCGCAGGTGATTTTATAGGTAGTACATATGTATTTGTACTTGATTGTGAAACATACGTTCTACTCACTCTTTTTCTTGGCTGCTGAGCACATAGAGCTGATAATAATGTCACGGGATTAGGAAACAAGTTATTTTACGAAAAATTATGTGGATATCAAGTACAACCAGAACGAAGAGGTAGTTGAATGTAGTTTGTATACTTAGGTTTCATCTGCTCCATTTTTAACACTGTTGGTTAGTGTCTGTGATGAAATGTTCATTTCAAAAAAAATCGTCATCCGGTTGGTCCTATTGAACTCCGTCTTCTGTAGGTAGTGGCGAAGGGCTACAATCATTAATGTACTGTATCTCCTATAAAAAATAGTACACACTCTATTCCTGTCCCTTCTTCTCTGCAAGTAGTAAAAAGACGTTAGCTAGCTTTACTGTATGTTAGCTACTGTCAGCAATTGTATAATGTAGCTACTGTATAAATTCTGTTCCTGTCCCCTCCACTCTTCTCTCCAGGTAGTAGCTAAAGGCGTGGGCGAGGCAGTCTCACAGGACAAGGACAGCGGATTGAGCATCGGAGCCAACGCCGATCTTACCAACAGCAATGGAGTCAACAATGGTGGGGTTACAGTACTATCCGTACAGTTACACATGAGTACAGTTACTGTGTAGGTGATACAGGATTATGAAAAAAATGCGTCTTCGGTAGCACTCACATTTCAGCCGGCCAAGCGGCATAGCTTACTCTTCGAGTCTTGTTGACAAAAGGAACTCAGATCTCGACACTTTTGATTTCTCATTGACATAACATGATTTGCAGCTGGGCAAGCTACGGGCAGCGGTATCGCATCGGGCAAGGAGAGCAACATCACCGGCGTGTCGTTTGTCAACGTCGACGGGGACGGTGAGTTCAGCAAATGATTAAGTACAAGTATGAAGTAGTTAAAATATAGTTTAGTACAAACTACAAACGAAGAAAACAGGGAAAGGGAGTAGACTTACCAACGACATTGTTGAGTAGATACGTTTCTTGAACACTAGAAAGTTTCGTAATTACAAACGGTTTCAATCCTAGAACGGTTGCCTACGGGAATCAGAAAAAAAACCAGACAAACGTTTTATGTGCTGACAAGTCGAAATCGAAAAGACATGATTTCATAAAATTACAACTACGTAGTCATTATGGAACAATCACACAAGGAGATTGTTGGATTCTGTGTGCTTGTGAGTATGGCATTCATTTCTGATTCTGAAGAAACGCATTATTATTACTATCCCCACTCAGGCTCGAATGGCAATGCAATTACACCCTTTTAATGCCAGACCAAGATCACGTGAACATTAGGGGCGGCGCGCAGCGGCGCCCGTTTGTTTTGAGCTGTGACGCGCGCAACACGCCACTCCCAAGGCACACACGATTTCTCTATTCTAATACAATATACTTAATTAGTGTGCGTTATTTGTTAGAATATCACTTTGTAAGACCTATGAGTATGATTCGTGAAACCAATATCGGTTGCGGCATCCAAAAACCGCCCTCTCTTGCTCTCTCCCGCTTTGCCACTAAACGTGTTTACGACGGCGGCGGCGGCGGCGGCGGCGGCGACGACGGTGTGCATCACGTAAGCTCCGCCCACTGCACTTTGCGCTCATTGGTCGCTCGGCTCTCTTGCGTGCGCACTCTGATTGGCTGAGCGCATGCCCCGCCCTTCGTTCACCCACTCTCGTGTCGGCTCGCCGTCCAGGCCACCGCCCCAGTTTTGGCGCGAAAACTGTGGGGGGAGGGCAGTGTGCGGAGCGGAGTGAGTGGGTAAGAGAGAGAGACGCGAAATAGCGCGTGTCAATGAGAGACTGGCATTGGCAGGCGCACGAGCGATTCGACAAAGCAGTGCGTTTCCATATTCAGGATACGTTTTCTAAAGTTTCGAATATGTATACATAACATGTTCGGCACATCAACCTGAAAAACAATTTCTTCGAAATTTGAGAAAAGGACATCCATTCTCTTTCGAAAAGTACACGAGTAAAGAGGAGTGGTTTGTTTTGATCTAATTCAACAAAAGCACATGCATAAAATCTCTTCGCAGCCGACTAAAATTTCAAAACAAACCTGCTCTTTCTGATCGATGAAAAATATAGTATGCACTATAATCGTGTCATACATTTTGTTGCAAGTTACTTGTTGGGATTAACAGTATCCTGAATACCTGAACTCAACATGCTAACAAGAAAACAATTAGAGTTTTAAAACATCGTTCGAAAGAGCAGGTTTGTTTTGAAATTTTAGTCAGCTGCGAAGAGATTTTATGCATGTGTTTTTGTTGAATTAGATCAAAACAAACCACTCCTCTTTACTCGTGTACTTTTCGAAAGAGAATTTCATTTGTACTTTTCATAGGTTCGAATGGCAACGCTATGATGGAGGCGTGGGGCGGCGGGGAGGGCCCGAGCCACGCCGGAACGAACACTGGGCTGGTGCTGCAGGACGGCAACAATGAAGTCAGAAGTGGGTGGTCTGAGTGGTTTTTGTCTTGTTTCCTTTTTTAAGCTGCAATGAAGTCAGAAGTGAATGAGCGGTGTCTACAAAGCGGTGTCTACAAATAAGAGCAGCACTATATAAAAACAAACTATATACTGTGATCCTCTTTTCAATTCGCCAGTATATAGTCTCCGTCACTGCGTTCTTTCAGACATGACAGTGAACGGTTCCGTGAGTGCCGACGGCGACAAGACATCTGTCCACTCGATTTCAGTCGTCACCGACTATGCTGGTACGTTTCACGCGTTCATTATCTCCGATATCGCATATTAATACGTACCATAATTCCGTAACAAACCTAATTCAGGCGAACAAACTCTCTCCAACTATCAAAAGGCCACGTCGCAGTCTAAGGTATCTTATTGATTGTATTTTATCGATTGATCCATTGATTACTAGGGCTCTGGATCATCGTCCGCTTCGAACTCAGCAGTGATTATGAAACGAAAGAAGCGATCGAACCTCGGTGTTCTGTTTGATAAGCTCTCCTAGAGAAACTCAATACTAATAAAGTTATTGCAATCAATGATAAATGATGTGATTGTTTTCTTTTGGTTCACCATTTTTAGTTCAATAAAACACACACTTAAATCATAAAATAAATCAATATTGAACAAACGACACAGTAGCGATCACAGACATTTTGGAATAATCGAAAGGCACGGAGCTAATCTCTCGGATAATCGATAATCAGTCAATACATCGATAGTTACTCGGTGGACTCTCCCTCGTTGATAGTGAATAGCTGGTGGTCTCCGCTCGCCACCCTTGTCATCGTCAATCCAGGTTCTTCCTCTTCCTGGTGAGCGGAACTTGAGGGGGCGGAGCTTGATGGGGCGGAACTTGACTCCCCTCCCTTGCCTTCCAGACTCTGAACTCCGAGAGAACCCATCGATGCTAGGATGATACCCTGGTTGAGACTCTTCTTGGGAGCTTTCTGTGTGGCGCCGCGGAAGAGAGAACGCTTGCGGATGCTGAAAGAGAGGGTAGAGAGAGAGAGAGAGAGGGGAGAGAGAGAAAGAGAGAAAGAGATGTCCTACCTGGCCTTGTTCTCCAATCCGGCCGCCCTCTCATGCATTTGTCTCAATTGATCGAATGCCCTCTCCCTCTGCTCTTCCTTCTGCTCGACGTCGATCAGATTGCGATTGGCGTAGAACTGAACAAGCAAACTAATTTTGACTATTTGTAACTCTTAGGATTACGGTATTAGAATAATTTGACCTTCCTCGTGCCCTAAGGACTATGGTATGAGAATAATTTGATATGTTTCGTTTCTTTAGTATTACGGTATGAGAATATCTTGACCTGCTTCGTTCCCTTAGGATTACGGTATGAGAATAATTTGACCTGGTTCGTTTCCTTAGGATTACGATATGAGAATAATTTGGTCTGCTTCGTTTTTTTTAAGATTACGGTATGAGAATAATTTGACCTGCTTCGTTCCCTTAGGATTACGGTATGAGAATAATTTGACATGTTTCGTTCTCTTAGAATTAAGGTATGAGAATAGTTTGATCTGCTTCGTTCTCTTAGGATTACGGTATGAGAATGATTTGACCTGCTTCGTGCAAAATAGTACGATAATTTGTTTCACTCACATCCGTACACAGTGGGTTCTGCATCAAATGTCTGAGGTTCATGTTGTCAGCAATCAGATCCTCTGTTTCCCTGAAATGGTAGATGAGTAACATTAGCCCCGCCCCCTCCAGCCCCGCCCACTTGTCCATTTTGGCGCTCTTCTTGTCCTTCTTGTCCTTGTCGTGATGTAGGAACGCCTCCTCTTCTTCCATCATCTCACGAGAGATCTCACCGCTGGAAATTTGTTAAAAATAGGATAGGATAGGATAGGATAGGATAGGATAGGATAGGATAGGATAGGATAGGATAGGATAGGATAGGATAGGATAGGATAGGATAGGATAGGATAGGATAGGATAGAATAGGATAGGATAGGATAGGATAGGATAGGATAGGATAGGATAGGATAGGATAGGATAGGATAGGATAGGATAGGATAGGATAGGATAGGATAGGATAGGATAGGATAGGATAGGATAGGATAGGATAGGATAGGATAGGATAGGATAGGATAGGATAGGATAGGATAGGATAGGATAGGAGCTGGATAATTTATCATCCGTGAGATACTCATACGTCAGTACAATGTATTGCATAAACAGCGACAAACAGAGCTTTTGTTAACCTTTGAAACGTATTCGAAGTAAATTTGTGATTTCGGATTCGATTTCTAATTATTATCAAAAAAATATATTTTACATCATTTATGTATATCTACGTGAAACCTATGTGAAGTCATAAAAAAACGTATAACATAAAAACACCTAAAAAATAAATAAATAAACCCACTCCTCTGCCATCTGCTCGATTTGCAGCTGGTGTTTGAACGAGTTCTGCGAGGGTGAGACGCGCATCTGCTCCCTGAAAAATTAATTTATACGGTTGATTAATAACACGTGATAAAAAAAAACATTAATGAACAGACAAGAACCAATACAATCTAAGCGAGAAGAAAGAAAACGGATTACAGCGAAACATTTCTCAAAAGGTGGAGCCGCCGTTTGAAAGCGGATGGGGATAATGCAGCAGACGGGGCCAATGTATTGAGACAACTACTAGGAAGCAAGTGAGAGAATTTGGTAACGCGCACGTTGAAGACGTGCTGCCGAGTGAGGAGCCGAAACCGAGGACGGACCACTTGTAGATCGTTCCCACGCAGCCTCGACGGTCGCAGTTCGAAGAGACCCTCCTTGTCTACGTCAACGAAGCCCGCAAGAATCTTGTAGAACATGACGATGTCGTTGATATGCCGCCGATGTTGAAGAGATTGGAGACCCATGATAGAGTTGCGCTGCGAGGAATCAAGATCTGTGAGAGAAGACCGAGCCGAAATGAGACGAGTGACGTAGTTTTGAACCCTTTCCAGCTGCGCGATTGAAGCCTTGTCGTGCGGGTTGAAGACACATGTACCGTACTCCAGAAGAGGGCGGATGTATGGGGTATAGATGGCAAGGAGAAATTGCTGATCGGCCGAAACGATAGAACGATAGATGGTGAAAGCCCGATTGAAAGCTGACCCGAAGACCTTGTTGCAGTGTTTGCCGAAGTGGAGGTTAGATGTGATGGTGAAACCTAGATCGACCACCTCGTCAACCGATGTGATGTTGCTGCCCAAGACCGTGTAGACGTGAGAGGGATTCTTGCGGCCAATGTGTAAAGCAGAGATCTTGTGAGGAGCAAGTGGTAGCTGCCAAATGGAGGATAGGGTGAGCCCCGCCCCATTTAGCCCCGCCCCTATTCAGATCTGCACACCACTGTCAGTTTCGAGTTAGCTCCGCCCCTCCAAGCCCCGCCCCCGCTCACCTCATGGTCACAGCGCGGTCCATCTCGAGCAGTTTGTTCTCGGGCGCCGCGGCGCGCTTGCTGGAAAAAATAAAGTCATCTTTTTGAGGTATAGTTTTTTTTAATAAATGTAATTATTTGTAGTCACATCATTGCACAAAGACATCAAGATATCATCTTTGAGTTTTGCTTGACCCACTGTTTGTAGTTCTTGTCGAGAACCGGTCGCATGAAGCGTCGGCTGAACTCGGACGTGCGGCTCTCAAATAAATACGTACAATCACAATCAAGTTTAGGAGCATACGAACTATGAAAAACTTCATTTGCTACTATCCAGTCCTTTCGCGTCACTATTATCGATATTTCGATGATCCATACTTCCTATGAGTGTGAAACGTATGTGATGTGAATACGATTCCCACAAGCCCCGCCCCTTCACGCTCCGCCCACTCACCACCCAGCTGGTGTCTTTGTACCCGCACAGGTCCTCGATGCCCTGCGTCATGTGCACGATCATTCCGCGATTGAACTCCAGGAACAGACTGCAATCGATAAGTCGATAAATCAATAATTGTCGGTATTCGGAATAAAATTTCTATACGTTTCACCGAAATCATAAATGTTCAACGGCAATTTTCAACTAATGTCTGTAGGTAAATATTTTTCTACTTCTCACACTCATCCAAATACCCACCGCAAGTTGTCCTCCTTTCTCGCCAGTCGAATGTTGAGGTAGCGCACCATTGGCTTGATGGTGCAACCCTGAACAACATCACTTTGGGGATAGAGGGAGGTAAGGGGTGAGAGAGAGAGAGAGAGAGAGATCTGACCTGCACGAATACGGTGAACAGTATGACGAGGTACGTGGCTGAGAGTAGAGTGCTCTTCGTGGGCACATCGTCGCTGATCATGAATGCTAGCGAGAACGATACCGCGCCCCGCAGACCTCCATAAGCCTGCAACATGTCACTGAATGATGGAAGCATTTGTCATTTATATCACTCATCTGAAACGTATTGATTTTTTCACTATTAATTTTTACATTTTTCGAAGTACAGTATATGTATGTCACAATCATTATCAGGTCATTATCGAATTCAAACGTATGGTAAAAATCATAGATATGTATAGCTAGATACAACATTATCGGAAAATCTAGCAGTTATTGCTTTATGTTCGATCGTTCATTGTCAAGTTTTATTGTTACAAAATAACTTTTTGATATTAAAAAAAGTCATTACGTTTCAGATGAGTGATATGAGGGTCATATGCTTCCATTATTTAATGATACGCGTGCACAATCTGTATATTCCGTATTCTACATTAGTTCACATTAGTTCATGACCCTTAAACATCTGTTCTCACTTCCGAGAAAATAAAAGACATACTGTCATCGAAATGTCAATGTGATACTACTTATCATAAATTCAAAGATTCACATCATAACCATGTAGTCACAGGTGACCTGAATATTGTTTCAGACCACAATCTGAGACAACTAATGCTAAAAGGAACAAAATTTAGAAACTATTCTCAATGTAATAAAATCGAGATTCATGAAATGCTGCAAAAGTACACAACCAAACATTTAGAATTACTCAAGAAAACTTTTCAGCTCAAAATCAGCAGTAAAGGACTTGCACTCTAACTTTGTTATCACACAAATCGATAAAGCAAGTGGAAATTTTGCTCTAACCTGCAAAAAAAAAACCTGATCATCATGAATAAAGAGTTGGGTTTCGATCCGATTCAAAATACAATTACAAATCAAAACGTTACTTATTCCGTGTATGATAAAGAATCAATTAACGATATCCTTAAAAGACACATTGTTCAAACAAACACCTTGCGATTAAAAATGGAATCCGATAATATAACGTTACCAAGAATTTATGCTATTCCGAAAATGCATAAAAACCCAATTAAATTCAGATTCATTACCGGTGCATTTAACAGCAGTTTGAACCCTATTTCTCTGGAATTGCAATCAATTCTTGTTCATATCAAAAATCACTTTAATAACTACTGTAACCTAATAAAACAACGTAACAAAACTAAAATTTACTGGTCGATAAAGAATAGTCTAACAACTATTGACACACTTATGAAAATAAGAGATGTGTCATCAAAAGAACTATATTGTGCTGATTTTTCTAGTCTATTCACTAATTTACCACATGACATAGTTATGAGTAATATGTTTCAACTTATTGACCTATGTTACAATAACAGCGGAAAAGATAATATAAATGTCAGATATAACAAAACTACTCTAACGATTACAAACCGAATCAAAGATCATATTCGTCTATAGACGTAAAATACTTAATACAATACGTTCTGAAAAACAGTTTCGCAGTATATGGCAATAAACTCTTCAAACAAACATCTGGCATTCCACAAGGAAACAACGCTTCTCCGTCTATTGCTGATTTAACACTATCCTACATGGAGTTTGCGTATATCAAAAAACACGAATCGTTTTTCAAATTTGGTTTTAATGCATTCAGATACATGGATGATTTGTTAATCGTTCATGACCCTCAAACATCTGTTCTCAGTGACATCACTAACAATATTTACCACAACTCTCTCACATTGGAACAAACAAACACCGATTCACAAAATGCAATATTTCTTGATCTGAATGTAAATAAAAACGACAGGAGATTCAAAATTGAATTATATAACAAAACCGATGATTATAATTTTGAAGTAGTGCGCTACCCAAATTATAAATCAAATATTAAAACATCCATTGGTATTAATACACTACGTGGTGAAGTTATACGAATCTAGAACTTGCACCGAAAAAAATTAACGTTCAAAAACCGTTGCAAACAACTAGTGGAAACCTTTTCCAAAAATGAATATCCGAAAGCACTGATTGAGAAAGAATTTTCGAAAGTCATAATGCAAAACAGAACCGTTTTATTGAAACTTGGTTTGAAACGTATCGACGACGTTCTCGCAATCATTCGCTGATCGGGCGGGAACAGTGGCGTGCGGGGTCAGTCCGCTCCGCCCCCTCATGCCCACTTCCTTCCCTCTCTCTCTCATTTCCTTGACCTGACCCGTGCCATACTGATCACTCACGCTCGCAGCCGCTGCATATTCACTGTCTACTTTTCACTCGCTTCGACTATTTCGCCTATATGGATTCTATATTCCCTTCTTCCTCTTCTCTTCTGACAAGTTCTACACTAAACATTTTGTCGTGTTGTTGTACGTTTGCATGTTATGTGTTTGTCTAGCGGTTCCTACTGATGAGACTCCGCCGCGCTGTCCAATTAAAACAATTCCAGTCTAGAATAGGAGTCGAAACTGGTTTTGTTCAACTTGTTACTTCAAACTTATCGACACTTTGTTGTTGTCTAATACCGTAATGGGGCGGGTTGGCCAAGTGGATAGCGTCGCAGCTTGCTAAGCGTACGGTCGCTGGTTCGATTCCCCTCGCGGGCAATTGTTCTACCGAATTCCACTACCTCCCGGTGGGGCGCGTGAACCCACTCTCACCGTCTGAGAGCCCTACCATCGGCGTCGGCAATCTTTCAAGATCTTCTACCACGCCTTAGCATCCGGAGCTGGTCACTTCGCGATGTTCACGCCCATCTACCATGAACAGTCAGGACTCGCGCCGCACTGTTCCAGCCAAGGAGCCCCAATACCCCACTGTAGGATTGTGTGTGCTTCCAGATAACCCATCATGCTACCATTGTATGTACATGTCGGAATCAGGCTGATAAACAACCGTAATACCGTACTCTACATACCATAATGATCTGTTCTTGGAATGAGATGTGCCTCACTCCGCCCGTGAATTGGTTGACGATATACGTGAGGAAAAACACCACTGCAAGCGACATGGTTAGCCCCGCCCACCCAGTCTCCGCCCACCAATGATTCTCGCCGCCAGGCACAGAAGAATGGAGTAGAGCGAGAACAGCGGATGCCATTCCGACCAGAACCAGCCCTGGTGATTCATTATTGATTTATTGATTGATTTATCGATCGACTCACCCGCTCGTTGACCAGCATCACACCGAGAATGATGAAGATGAGCGACTCGGAGACGGAACTGGAATACGGTAGGAGAGAACATTGTAATGATAGGTATACGGTACGTGGTAAGAAAAACTGTAATTACCGTACCTGGCGACCTTGGCGAAGTAGGTGACGGAGATGAATGACTTTGAAGAGATGTTGCCACAGGAATAGTGGGTTTGGAACAGACCACATGCGATGATACTGGAAAAAAGATTAGTGTTTCTGTCTTACGTTTCAGTTAGAGAGTATATTGAATTGGACGTGTTTGCTACAATTAGAGCAGGATTCTGTCATTATTTTTGGGAAAAAAATTAAACAAGTCGAATACTTTTTAACCAGAAATATTTTTCTATTAAAAACTAGGTTGTAGGTATTACGTAGCATTGTTATGATGTTATGAAAACGCCGTGATTATTTGGATTCAAAACACATGTTTTGAATCCAATTAAGATATCCCGGATTTGGCAGTTGGTATACTTATAGAAACACTCAACTCACCCAATGATTCCGGAAAAATGGAAAAGCTCGGAGAAGATGTAGGACAGATAGGCCATTCCAAATAGAATCACTGGCTCGACAACTGGAAAGAATCGGGATGGATTCCGAGCAGATGAGGAAGAATAAAAAGAGAGAGAGAGAGACAGGTAGAGAGAGAGAGAGAGAGAGAGAGAGAGAGAGAGAGAGACCTCAACTCACTTCTCACATGCTGGGTGTACTTGGTGACCAGTGATGTTATCACTCCACAGATCAGTCCAATCGTCAGACCACCCAGCGAGACGCACAGGAACGCAGCCAGACCGAGGAAGCACTACCATATCGATTGATTATTGATTGACTATCGATTGATTCACTTACGTCGGTGATACTGATATTCGGCAGTTCTTTGAACTCAATCACCAGGTTGTAGCAGACCACGGTGACAGCATCTGTGTATATCAATTGATTATTGATTAATCGAATATCGATTTTCTCACCGTTGAGCAACGACTCTCCGAACACCATGAAATAGAGCATCTTGTTCACGCCAACCTCTTGGAAGATTGCCAGGACCTGTATAAATCGATAACTATTTGTATACAATCAATGATCAATATTCGATTAATCGCGAACTATTTGTATAAAATCAATTATAAATATTCGATAAATCGATAATCGATAATCCTACCGCCACAGGGTCGACTGCTGCGATGAGTGAGGCGAAGATGAGACAGTCCAAGGGATCAACCTAGAAACACACAACAATCATTTGCTTTATTTTAAACTCATGTTGTTGTTTTTTTAATCTCAAAAATGAAGTTATCTAGCTTCATGAGCTTTTTTCGGGAGTTGCAATGATATTACGATAGTTTTGAAGAGTAGATAGTTAGGTGGTTTTCGCTACGACCCACCTCGAACCCGTTGATCCATCCGAGCCGGCTCACGCCGATCAGCGGCCCGCCGATCAGAATAATGTTGATGACGGTGCCCTGCAATGTCATCGGGTCACATTTCTAATGTGTTTTTTAATACTCTACATTTTCGAATATACTGTTCTTCACGTCAGCGAAACTCAAAGTCGGTGTCCTCAAAACTCAACCCTAACGGTGTGTTTCGAATAAGTTGTGAAAGACCACAACCGAGTCGTTATGGTATCACTTCATCACTTCATCACTTTATGCTTTATGCTTTATGGTGCAATGACTCATCGACGACCAGGTGTGAGTCAATCCCATCTCTCCTTTCGCCGCGTGCGGTGCGATGGCGGATGCGCTGTTGTGGCAGCTGGCAGTGCTGTTGCAGGTATACCTCCTCCCTCCCTCGCTCTCTATCTCTTTCTCTCTCTCCCTCTCTCTCTCCCTTCCTCTATCCCCCTCTCTCCCTCTCTCTCTCTCTCTCCCTCTCTCTCTCTCTCCCTCTCTCTCTCCCTTCCTCTATCCCCCTCTCTCCCTCTCTCTCTCTCTCTCTCTCTCTCTCTCTCTCTCTCTCTCTCTCTCTGCCTCCCCCTCTTGCAGTTGCTCGTGCCCCTCAGTCTTGCCTACTGCGGTAAGCCGTCGCCCCCTCCGCCGCGCTCCTCGCGGGAGGCTGTCTGTGAGCATCCTCTGTGCCACACCAACCGCCACACCGGTTGCAAAGAGTGGCCGCACGTGGCGTACGACTGCGACGCGCAATCCGTCAAGGTGCGAAAGAGCTCGTGCTCCAAAAAAAAACATTAGCGCCCGGATCCAGCTTTTGGCGAAACCGCGCTCGCCCCCATCTAGTTAAGCTATTAGGACAACGGAATCGTGGCAATTAATTCGAAAATGTATATTTTTGAAGCCGCTCAGTTATTTTTATTGTCTGAATCGTGTTACGAAGTGCCAACAACTGATGATTTTGCACCTCACAGTGTAGTTGTTTATCCTGGTTTGTTAAATGGTCTGTAGCGTCACTATGCAAGAGGTCCATTTCAGCGCTTCAAAACGAAACAAGAGCTGGACGTGTACGAAGAACGAAGGGCGATGGAAACGTGAATGTATTGCTACGCCTACTATACCTTCCTTTAGTTGCTTTCCGGAGAGTCGACCTCGACTACCAGTGAGGAGACGAGCGGATCCGAAAGAAGTGCGGAGAGAGAAGAGGCGGAAGGAGAAGGCACTCGCCAGGGTCAAGCTAGCAGAGGCATGGACGGTGATGAAGGGAGGGGCCGTGTATGTCAAGGTGTGAGAGGGAGGGAGAGAGAGAGAAAGAGAGAGAGAGAGAGAGAGAGAGAGAGAGAGAGAGATTGCAGTGTGCGGGTCTGGACAAGTGCGACTATCCGAGTGGGTTGACGCGGCGTTGTGGAGTTCATGACGACCCCACATTCGAACACCGCGATCCCAACTACCCCTTATACTACTTTTGACACGTATTTGAAAGTGACACGCTCTGAACTGAAAAACTGACATGTCGCGTTAGCGACAGATGGCGACAAAAACTGACATGGATTGCAAGTGATCAGCACACCACTGTTGTTGTTGTTGTTGTCGTTGGCGTTGATTCACCTTGACATTTTATACGAAGTCAATAGGCATGGTGCTTGTTTAATACAGGCACAACCCCCTTCCACCACGCGTCTACAACATTTCGTCGATGTGAACAAGTCATCACGGAGGGAGAAGAAGAAAGCGAGTAAATCATGCGAACCAGTCGTGAACCAGTCGCGGGAACCAGAGGCGAGAACCAGTCATGAACCAATCGTGAACCAGTCTTGTAAACCATGAACCAAACGATGAGCATGAGAGTTGTGAGTTGTGATAAAGTTTGTGTTGATATTGTTGCTTTCTGTTCTCATTTACTTTTCATCCAGATTGTTTAATATTTTCAAAGGCATATCAACACACAAAATGGCTTTCAAAGCGGTCTTATACTCACCACGACTGCGTACAGTATGATCGTTCCGATGTTGTCGATGAATGCGCGATCCTTTAGTGAGTAGGCCGACTCCAGGATGATCCTGAATATCGAGTTATCGATTTATTGGATTTTGAGAAACTCACGGCGGAAGTAGGTAGAAGAAGAAAGTGCGCGAGTCGAACTCGAGGAACTTGACCGTTTCGTGAGTCTTGTCGTAGCTGAAACATTGTGAACATGAAATCATACTGGTCATGTCTGTCACTCGACAACACTGCTGTACAATCCCCAACCGCCGCAGCGCGCGGATTGCGGATATCATGCACGGCTCTCGTTTCTATCACTCTCGTTCGGTCTGTATAACCGTGGAAAGAGGGGAGGGAGAGACACTGAAAGAGACAACCGGACTTTCTGGTTGCCTTAGTGTAGACGCGCGTTATACAAAAAAAATCAAAAGGAATAGGACACAAGGAGAGGGGCTTGACTCACAGGAAGAAGAATCCTAGTCCGGCTCCGACAATGATGAGACAGCACGACTCGGGCATGATCTTCTGTAGGTAGCGGGTGTGGTGGTAGACTGCAAACACACCTTGCCTCTCTCTCTCTCTCTCTCTCTCTCTCTCTCTCTCACTCACTCACCCTTACACACACGTGTACAATTAGTTTTCAGTGTTGTTTGTGGTTTGGAAAGATAGGAAAGATTCGAAAGCATGGTTGCAACTCAATTAGATGTAGCTAATGCTGCCGAATTTACGTGTAGCGTGAAACGTAATGTTTTCCGGAATTCGTCATTTTAATTTAAATCACTGACTACGTTTCACCGTCGACATAATCACGCATTTAGAACTCAATATATTTCATGTCATTTTTTCCAATCGCTATTTTACCTACTCCATTATAGAATTATAGACACTGCACTATTTTCTTCCAAGTAGAAAAAGGAAGAGAGAGAGAAACAAACATGTGTACATACATACAGAAAGTGATGAAGAGAGAGAGAGGGGAAGAGAGAGAGAGAGAGAAAGAGAGAGAGAGAGAGAGAGAGAGAGAGAGACCACCCACACAGCTTGAACAGTCCGATGACGACGATGAACATGGTGAGCACCAGCGGCGCCTTCACGTAGTCGAACTTGAACGACGCCACGTGGATGCCGTGCGGTTCGTGCGGGCGGTGCTGGAGCAATCGATTAATCGATATTTCAAAATCGACAAGTTATTGATTTTCATTCATGAAAATCATGAATCGATAAGTTCGTGGAGGTGGTGGGAAATCGAAAAAAAATTTAAGTTCATATTCCTGTTTTCACTCATAAAAGTTGGGCGTATTTTACTACTTGCAAAAAAGTATTTTTTTTTGTTTCTACTAGCTAATGCATTAGTGTATACTTATCGACTTCTGTGTTGTTTTCGATACTTAACAGATCAGCTAGTTGAGATTTTATCACACTCATACGGCCAGAAAGAAGTAGGATCCGGGATTTTAACCTGGAGACCCGGTTTCTACTTCCTGCTAATAATTCATAGTAACTTATTATAATAACAATATTATCACTTTTGCGAGTCCGACTAAATTCGATTTTTACAGGTACATACATAACAGTGTGTTCTGTGAGGAAATTAGTCAATAGACGCGGATTCTACATACTTTCCTGGAAACTAGTATGTATTGTAGGTACACTACTCGCCACATGGACATGGAACAGCAAAAGTGTGGCCCCGGTGTGGGCCCGAGTGGGCCCGTTCCCACCTCACTCCCGTTTCCACTCGCTTCATGCGGTTTCATCGTCGATTTCACCAGGTGTCGCAGTGTCGACACTATACCAGCCGATCTGAAAAAAATGCAACAACATTTTTGTTTCATGAAACGTTTGTGTGATCATGTCAAAATAAGCGTTTCAATAGTGTGCTCATTCAGCCGGATTTTGTGCTACAATACATATCACCCGTCATGCTACATGACGGAATTATGCCCATCGATCTAAAAATTTACGATATAGAAAAACACAAGACACCATAACATAACATTATAAATAGAGTGATTGTGGCAGGTGTGTGGACTTGTAAATGATGCAATAGTGCTCAGTTTCGCAGTACTAACTGTGTAGTGGTATATTATGAAGTATATTATAAAGTAAGTAATTACGGATCGTGAAATAATTCTGAAAGAACTGCAGCATACCTGATCGGTTCAGTCGGGTCAAGGAGAGACTCGGTGTCGGTGCTGTTGTCTTTCGAATCGCCGACCGCAGAGGCCACTACCACCGCCACAGAGACAAGTAGCAGGATGGGTAACCGCATCCCTGAAAACAAACATTGGAAGTTTGAATTCCCCGGACAAGCACGATAGCGGACAACAATGTGTTCAACAGGTACAACATCAACTAATGTTTTTTTTCTCAAATGCATCAACTTTTTCATGTTTTTTTTTTAAATAAACTGCATAAGTACAGGTTTTTCGATAAGAAGAGAGGGGGTAAACCATATTAACATACTGTGAGTGAGTATAACAAAGTTCGATAGTATGCATGGGACAATGCAAGCACATGTTGTACCTTTACGCTATAACAATATATGAGAATATGAGAATATGGAAAATCCGAAATTCTGTGCTAGAGTCTAGAAATCTGAAAACGACGTAGGTCTATAAGTCTCTAATCCAGTATGGATGCAAGAGGCGAGAGTGTTGAAAGCAGAGTAAAAACCCTCTTTCAATGATGAATTGCCAACACTGCCGACAAATGGAATTGTTTTAAAAATGAAGTTATCTTCTTATTACAAGAATCAGAACCTTTTATTTCTTATGGATGAGCGGACAAGGAACGTTCGTGAAACATTTTGCAGAAAATTTCCGTTCAACAGTATATTTGATAAATTCCGAAAGAGATATGATAGTTAAAAATTTCATTATGGAAAAATACAAGATTACAAGAATCGCAATAATTCCACGGTAAAGACGGCGCGTAGGGAAAGTGCAAACGTAATAACGGGCCATCTCTCTCTCCCCAAGATCAGAATACTATAGATTGATCGAGGCTCATTAATGGTCGAATATGCGTCGCGCTCGCACCTCTCTGATAAAATTGTCGTTAAAGTTTTTGCGTGACTGTCTCCGGCAAGCGGCGCGCTTTCTCTCTCTCTCTCTCTCTCTCTCTCTCTCTTCCAAATCCGCTCTCCGTCTCTATCGGAGATATATATATCGTTATTTTGTTTTTGAGTGAAGTATGTAGAATGGCTACTACTAGACTATTCACAGAAACTGACAGCTGCAAAGAAAAGGCCGCTAGAACGAATCGCATAAAATCTCGGTTATCTCTTGTGTTTTGGCCGCAAGACGCGATCGAGACTGCTTTTCGAAGAAATTACATCAAATAACAAATCAACCATAAATATGAGTTATGTGAGAATTTTTGCACAATCATCAAAACAACCTTGTCTTACAATGACACAAGATTCAAGTTATGACTTATAGCCGTAATACGTCTAGGTTTGCTGGATATGACAGGAATGTGACTGTTTCGACCTAGGAAGTAATAGGAAAGGCGTTAACACTCGTTTGCTAGAATAATTTAATCTCTCTGTCCATAGCGGCTTATTACCATTATTGGCTTCTGGTTTTTTGTGTGTGAGATGACGTGACCGTCCGAAGAGAAACCGGCAGTGAAAAAAATTGTTCACAAAAGAATACTGCTCAATTGCAGATAAGTAACAAGCTGTGCATCTTCTCATTGAGTGCACTTTGCAAAACTGCATGTTGTCCTAAGTATCCAAGTTGAACCAGATTACACATATACATGCAAATTATTGATCACAATCGACTTCCCGATTCTGGCACGGTTTAGATTACGGTTGTGAGTTCATGACAAACATAATTCGTAATGTTTTTTTCCACAAAAACATTACGAATTATGTTTCAAACTATCTTTCCATCTCTCTCTCCGGGTCATTATGTTTCCCTGTTTATCAGAAGAGAGAGAGAGAGAGAGAGAGAGACGTGAGAAATTTCAGCTATTTCAGAGTTTTAGATTCCGCAGGCGCCAAACATTAAAAGATATCAGTTATCAGTATTATTCATCAGATCATATGACATTCGAAAGGAAATGAAACAGAAATGGCAACGATTCGGCGATTACTTTTCTTATGCAATCATAGGCGCAGAAAGTTTCGTTACGCCCGAATAGATTCTTACAGAAAAAAGGAATTGCTAAGCACCTCCTTTCCTCAACTCCATTCTCTGTTGTTTGAACTTCAATTACTGTGGCATATTATATCAAGGACGCCAAAAAATCATAAAATAGTTTATTCAAAAAAACACATAACAAAATTTATAGAGAATGTCGAATATAAAAAAGTGGTGTTGCTGCGAATCTATGTGTCGTATTTTACACAATCGTTTTACCATCTACCAAACCCTAGAATCAGCTAGAAGTGAATCTAAAAGGCATCACAAAAATGGCGGGAACATCAAAATGGGAAAAGAAACTAGCGTTCAAAATACGCGCGCGTACTGATTCAGGGCCGGGGCGGGAGGTTTGAACTCTGCGTCTAGTTGGGGTTGAGGACGACCTTTCCCTTAGCGTTCACCTTGACAACTTCGGGAGTACCGGGCTCGAAATCAGGCACGATACCGCGCTTCGGAGCCTAGAAAATGGAACTTGTATAAACTGTAAAGTATGTGTGTTAAGGTAGTACTACGGTACTTACAAATCCAGTTATCAAATAGCTAGACAAGGAAAGATGGAAGCAAGATCTGGAGAGAGAGAGAGAGAGAGAGAGAGAGAGAGATGTGCTCAGTCTAGCAGGTAGTGACCAGAGTACAATGTGAACCAATCAGGAAAAGATAAGAGCGATGACTCACCTTCCACGCGCCCTTCCTCGGCACCATATCGATACACTCCGGAATCGGACACACGCTGAACGTGTTTGTTTACTTGTTTACTTATTTGTTTATTTGTTTGGTTGTTTACTTACTTGTTTACTTGTTTACTTACCTGTAGCAGAGGGTGCATCCGGTGCAGTCGTCCTCCACCACGTGCGGCATGTGCGTCTCGTGGTCGAAGCGGATCGCCTATATTGATTAATTAACGATTTATTGATTGAATATCGATTCGTGCATTGAATATTACTGCCAACAGTAGAAGTATTTCTAATTAAAATTATCGATTTATCGAGTTTTATCGATTTATCGATTGCCACTCACCTGGTATCCGGAATCGTTGCAGGTCATGTAGCACTTGCCACAGTTGATGCACAGATCCTGCAAGACGTGTTAGGTTACGGTTGTTTCTCAATCTCAACCTCGATGTGTTCTCGTATTGCCTCACACAACCTCTACCTACATCTATATAACAGCTGAAACGTATCAAATCTAACCAAAAGTGAAATGAGAATGTCAGCTTGGAGAAAAAAGGACTCAAAATCAAGATTCTCTCTTTTTTGATTACAACAATTGATGTAAAAGAAACTCACATCATCAATAAGAGCGACCTTCTGCTGCTGGTTGTCCAGGGTGACATAGGGGCCGATGCGCGACAGAGCATTGCCCACCACCTCCTGAAATGACGTCACTGATCGGCTGATCAATCAGCTGATCGATCAGCTGCAGACCACCCACGTTGACGGACGGCACGGGCATGTCGGGCGAGTTGTCGGGCCGGGTGGCGAACTGCACGCCCTCGGTGGTGAGCAGGTCCTGAGGCGAATTCATTGGGGTACTGTATTGTGGGATACTGTACCTGCTTGAGGATCATCTCCTTCTCGCGCTTGGCGCGCTCGTCGCGGTACTTGCCAAAGTTCGGAAGCTTCTGGAAGAGGAAAAGGGTAGAGAGAGAGAGAGAGAGAGAGAGAGAGAGAGAGAAAGGGGAACGAGGGAGAGGGAGAGGGGAGAGAGAGAGAGAGAGAGAGAAAGAGAGAGAGAGGACCACCCACGGTGTTCTGAATGAGGATCGGCTTGCCCTTCTGGTGCTTTCCAACCGGCGGCGACTGTCCGTCCCACTCCTTCAGAGCGGAGATGCCCTGGAAGATAAAAGGTACATACAGTACTTCAAATTGATGTTACCGTAACCCAACGGGAAGTACAGTACCCCTACCGTACCTTCATGTAGAGCAGCGCGCGCAGTCCGGTGCAGTAGTCATCCACGACAGTGAAGTCTTGGTTCTGCACAGCAGAGCACACCTGGAAAAAACATATATTTCCAATTTAACCGTACTCCGGCCAGATAGAAATAAAAAGAGAGAAGGAGAGAGAAAACAGATCTAGAAACAGAAAGAGAGAGAGAGAGAGAGACAGACAGACAGACAGACAGAGAGTCCCTCCCCACCTGCAGGATGGTGGCGCCAGCGTTGAGGAATGCGAGTCCGGTCTCGGCCGACTCGATTCCTCCGGTGGCGAGGATGGGGAATCCGGGCATGTCGTTGGCGATCGACGACACTGCCTTCAGGGCGATCGGACGGATCGCCGAACCGGACACACCGCCGTAGGTCGTCCTGAAACGGTGAGGTGAACCCATCCGGACAGCTGTGAGTTGCATGCAGAGTCTCCCAACATGCCTTCTACTTCCACTTGTCTTCTATCCACTAACTAGAGGTATGAAACCTAAGGACCTAAGGTTAAGTCATATTGCCAAGCATCGATTCGGTTCTCTACGACTAGTTAGCATAGTTAGACCTTACTAGTTAGTATACTAGTTACTTATCATAGACTAGTAAGTATAGTCCCACCCACCTCTTCTCGACTCCGATCGCGGGCCACGACGTCCCATCGGCCTTCATTGTCACCATTCCAGAGACAGTGTTGGTGGCGGTCACTCCGTCAGCGCCTCCCTAATAAAGAGTGTGTGACCGTCTGCTCTCTCTCATTCTCTCTCTCTCTCTCTCTCTATCCTCACCTCCTTAGCCGCCCTCGCGATAGTCCTGATATCGGTGATGTTCGGCGTGCACTTGGGGAAGAACGGGATCTGAATTCACAATTACAGTAATCTACCGTAAACCTAGCTACCGTACAACCGTACCTTGACAGCCGATCGCACCCACTCGGAGATCTGCTTCACCAGCACCGGGTCCTGTCCGCACGCCAGTCCCATTCCTGAACTCAAAGTACAGTAACCCTGGGCAAACAACAGTAATCCCGTCTACCGTACCCTTCTCTCCCATTCCGTGGGGACAGGAGAGGTTGAGCTCGAGCGCGTCAGATCCGGCCTCCTCGGCAAGCTTGGCCAGCTCCAGCCAGTCTTCCTAAAATTCAAAGTACAGTATCCTTACCTACAGTATCTCCCGGCTACCGTACCTTGTTGAACGAGCACATGATCGAGGCGATGACGATCTTGGTGGGGTGGTCCCTGAAAAGGCTCCCGATAAGCTCCACCCACTCTAGCCCCGCCCCCTCGTACTTCTTGAGCTCCTTGATGCACTGCACCCAGTACTTGGCCGACTTCTCCGAGATCAGCTCGATGTTCATGAACGAGCCCTGAACAGTGATCAGTGATCAGCTGAACGATCAGTTTATCAGCTGCTTGATCAGCTGATCAACAGCTCACCTGGTTGGGTCCAAACACGGGTCCGCTGGTGCCTCCGCGCACGATACGCGGCGACACGTTGGTGACCAGGTCCTAAATTCAAAGTACAGTAACAGTACTCCGGATACGGTAGCTACCGTACCTTGTCGAGTCCGAAGGTCTTGGTGAGCACGAATCCCCAGCCCTGCTCGAACGCGCGACGACACATCGGGCCTGAAGTTTTTTTCTTCAAATTTTGATAAAAGAAAAATATATGTCCCACTACGTTTCATGTCAACTGTAAGAGCGAGTTTGAGGCGTTGCAACAATTATCCGGTATTTTTTTTTTTAAATAAACTAATCCAGAAACTTAATATTTTAGAATAATATAATCCTATGTTAGGATAATATAGGATAATATAGGATTTAGGATCACATTATGGATCCACCATGCGCACTACCCACATCTCACGCCAACTCCAACTGTAAGAGCAACTGTGAGTATTCGCAGCAATTATTCTCGGTCTTTTTTCAAAAAAAAACTCAAACAACTACTCAAACATAAAACAAGGAAGTCAGCGCCGTTAGTTCAAGGATTGGATCATTATTGGCACTATGTGGAGTGGATATCGTTCTTTGCGGTCGGTTGCATCCCGCATTTCCGTACAGAGATGGATACGGGAGTTGCCGCGCATTTGGATTATCGATGAATACCGATCGATTATCAACATCTTCGTCAATATTGGTTCAATGGTATGGTTCACAAGACGAATGCCCTCTATGATTGGGAATGCAAGAGTCCGATTAGTGAACCTGCATCTTCTCTTCGGCGCAAAAACCTCGACCATCTTAGGTTCTTATGAGTGATTTCGTTTTTGTACATGTCATAACCATGTTTGCGATTCCGAATAAACATTTGATTTGATTTGATTTGATTGAAAAAAACTATTTCATCCTATCCTATGCATCGTAAACTTATTATTATTTCAGATTATGGATCCACCTTGCGGATCCTACGTTTCACGTCAACGGTAAGAGCAAATATGACTATTCGCAACAATTCTTTGCGGTCCATTTTTGCCATAGATCAACTACTGAAACATAAAACATTTCTATCGAATCAACATGTCCAGAGAGGGACCTTATCTTCTCAACATGTCCGAAGAGGGACCTTCAACATTTCTCAGAAGTCCAAGGGACCACCACTGACCGGAAGTGGTGGGCGGGGCCGAGGCGAGGCCGTAGGGGTTCTCGAACTTGATGCCGCACATCTCCACCGAGATGTCCACCTGGAACGGAGGCAACCATTATCGATTGATTCTCAATACGTTTCATGTAGTGTTTATGTAAGATGAACCTTCCTTTCGGCAAAACGGAGAGGCTCTGCATCTTTTGAAGTGTTCAATAAGTTAATTTAACAACTAGAAACATGTATTGCAGATAAATTGGAAGATTTGTCAAAGTATTTCGAAGGAAGAAGAAGAAAAAATAAATAATCAATCAATAATCCCACCTCGTCGATGGGGGTGTAGAACATGGGGAGCTTGGGAGACGATCCGACGTCCTTTCCATGGAGGGACTGGATGTATTTGTGCATCGACCAGGCGGCGATCTGAATATTGATTGGTATTGATTGATTGATTCATCGATCGACTTACCTTTCCGTCGTTGACGGACTCGACGGTGGTCTCGGCGACGCCACCAATGTCTCCTCCCACGAAGCACCTGGAGAGGTGGGAGTCAGGGGTCAGGGAGGGAGGGAGGGGGAGAGAAAGAGAGGGAGAGAGAGAGAAAGAGAGAGATAGGGAGGGAGGGAGGGAAGAGAGAGAGAGAGAGACTTCCTACCAGGGCTCGCTGGACTGCTGGGTAGCCCTGTCGACCTCGGGCGTTCCCCACTTGTTCAGCTTGATCGGCGAGAGAGCCTCGACGACTGGAAAGGGTACGGTATATACAGTAACCTGATAACTACAGTAGTCATAAGTACAATCTAGATAAAGACGAAAGAGAAGTACAGTAACCTACAGTACTTCTACCGTAACCCACCGTCCTCGTCGATGAGCGTGGATCCGAAGGCGGATATGATGTAGTCGGCCTTGAGCGTCATCGGCTGCTCCTCGTCGTCGTACCTAGAATAAAACGGTACGCATTCCGGATGCCGAATATTCGGAGGAGTAAACCACGCACCACTTGCCGTCGAGATCCTGCTCCTGCTTGGTGAACGTCATGGAGACGATGCGGCCGTCCTAGGAATAACATTGTACGCCTGTTTCTTATTGACACCTTCATGGGCAGAGAGACCGAGAAGGAGAGAGGCAGACAGAGAGAAAGGGGAGAAAGAGAAAGAGAGAGAGAGAGAGAGAGAGAGAGAGAGAGAGACTACCTTGACGTTGACGCTCTTGGGAGCCATGAAGGGCATGAACTCGCACTTCTCCTCGCGAGCCGCCTCCATCTGTAATCAGGCTGATCGTGGTGGAACATCATACCTTTCGAAAAGCTACGACATCTCACATGTCACACATGGTACTAATAAAACGTCTACCTATACGCGTTCGACATTTGATGTCATATCCGTGAAACCATATTTATCAGTAACTTTCATGATACGTCTCACAACGCGCCTATAGAACGGCGCAATATATATTTCGAGTCAATAAAGCCCACGTATTGAATGAATAAAGTCATTACATAAAGTAAATTGAGGCAATCGTGGTGGGACCCGGAATCCGTTCGTACCTCCTCGGGGACGGCGCGGATGCTGGTGAATCCCTTGCGGAACACGACAGTCACACGGCTCGCGCCGCAGCGGAGAGCCGACGTGGCGCAGTCGAAGGCAGTGTCTCCCGCGCCTGGAATACGGTAAAGATAGTCGTGGCGGGACCCAGCATCTGTTTCGAAATGCTGAATAGACTGTCTCTTCATAATGTAGTAAACACCGGATTCTACAGTACTCTTATTCCCGATACAGTAACCCTAACGTACCGAGGACGAGGACGCGACCGCGCAGCTGCGGCAGCTGAGTCGACTTGCAGCCGCACATGCCTGAAGCAGGGTTACCGTAATCTCACCGTAATTCAGTTTACAGTATACCGTACCGGGCTTGGACGCCTTGGAGACGAGGGGCAGGAAGTCCTTGGACGTGTAAAAGCCGTTCTCGATTTTCAGATCCTGAATGAGAGGGGCGGGGTTAGAGTAGGCGGAGCTTCTCTCACTCACCTTGAACATGGAGATCTTCTTCGGCTCCGGCATTCCGATTCCCACGAACACGGCCTGAAAATCGAAAATTTGATAATCAATCGATAATATGGACCACCCACGGTGTTCTCCTCCTTGAGCTTCTGGAGGGTGAGGTCGGCCTTGTTCAGCGAGCGGCCAGTGACGATCTGAAACGGGTACAGTAGACCAATTATAAAGTACAGTAACTCAAAGTACCGTATACCTTGACGCCGATGTCGCGGGCGAGCTGGATCTCGAAATCGACGACGTCATAGGGGAGGCGGAACTGCGGGATCTCGCCGGAGCTGGATATTTTATTTTTAATTTTAAAAAAAAAATTATAGTGTACGTTTCATAGCAAACACTAAAGAGGTTGTGAACATTCGCGACAATTCCATGACCTGAGAGGATCCATGAGACAGAATCAATAATTCTAACAATTGCTTCGTGTCCGATTCAAGTACGTTTCATTTCACACGCAAAAACAGGTGTGATACTCTACGGGGAATACAGAGAATCGCGTTCTATCAACTTCACAATTTTCACACTAATATTACATCACACGATTTCATGGACTTCACGAAGACGGGACGTTGTGTAAAAATGTAATACGAAACATATTCACCCTAATCGTTCTCGTTCGAGTATAGTAACGCTCACTCACCGGAGTCCTCCAATGTACTCGTTCTTTCTCGTTCATTTTAGACAAAAAAACAAAGTGTTTAACAACTTATTATAAATTTATGGGCCGGGTTGGCCAAGTGGATAGCGTCACAGCTTGCTAAGTGAACGGTCGCTGGTTCGATTCCCCTCGCGGGCAGTTGTTCTACCGAACTCCACTACCTCCCGGTGGGGCGCGTGAACCCACTCTCACCGTCTGAGAGCCCTACCATCGGCGGCGGCAGTCTTTTAAGATCTTCTACCACGCCTCGCATCCGGAAATGGTCACTTCGCGATGTTCACGCCCATCTACCATGAACAGTCAGGACTCGCGCCGCACTGTTCCAGCCAAGTAGCCTCAATACCCCACTGTAGAATTGTGTGTGCTTCCAGATAACCCATCATGCTACCATTGTATGTACATGTCGGAATCTGATAAACAACAATTATGAATCTAGAAAAAAATCTTCGATTCTTCCCACCTGAGTCCTCCGATGTACTCGTTCTTCTCGTATATGGTGACATCGGTGTATCCGAGACGGGCGAGGAAAGACGCACACGAAATGGAGGCAGGGCCACAGCCGATCAGAGCGATCTGGTGGAGGGGAGGTCTCTGTCTGTTTGTCTCCCTCTCTCTCTCTCTCTCTCTCTCTCTCTCTCTGTCTGTCTCTGTCTCTCTCTCTCTCTCTCTCTCTCTATGTCTCTCTCTCTTCTCAACTATTCGTGAAAAAATGTCACAATTTTTCGTGCATTTTTTTCAAACCTAACACATACGTTTCATGTCATTCACATAAACAGTCTCAATTTTTTCTCAATAATTTTGCTATATTGCCATTCCATCATCAATTAGTTACTGTCTGCATACAAAAGACGAGTGACACACCTCCCACGCTGGCTCTGACCTCTGCCCTCAAACATTCCGCCCACGTCACTTCGCATACACACACACACTCTGTCCAACACTTCTTCCCTTGCTTTTCATCAACCCCCATTTCTGTCGTGGCTGACGGTGTACCATACTCATCTTGCGTGCTCACGCACCTCACTCAAACATCACACTTGGTTCCCGTTGTTCATTGATGGTTTACCACGAGCTATCAAGCAACCTATTACCCATAAACCACTTTCACCACCCATCTTGCCACACCACAGTGCTCACACGCTGGTGCACCCTCTGCCCTCACATTGCTTCCCCCTTTCTCTTTCTCTCTCTCTCCTCTCTCTCTCTCTCTCTCTCTCTCTCTCTCTCTCTCTCTCTCTCTCTCTCTCTCTCCCACCCACCTTGCTGTCGTGGCTGGCGTTGCGGTTCTCGCGCACCTCCTTCGACACGATCTGACGGATGTTCATCTTCTTGAACACCTGCAACAGAGGAATTTCCTTTCCTCTTTTTGTTTTACATGTAAGTTTTCTCCCTCACTATTGCCATTGCTACTGGAATAGTCTGGTTGTGGCAATCAAGCAATGCATGAAAATGTAAATGTGGAAGGAGGGAGAGAGAGAGAGAGAGAGAGAGAGAGAGAGAGAGAGAGAGAGAGAGAGGGAGAGAGAGAGAGAGAGTGATCCCACCTCAGTGGCGTACTGCTGGAGCCCGCCAATGTTGATGGCGCCCTCCTCGCTGCCGTGCAGGTTGCACCTGAACATATCGTAGTCCACATTCAAATACCGTAGTCCGCATTCAAAGTACCGTAACCCACATTCAAACTTCCTGTATCACAAAAATCACATACAGTAGCACAACAAACAACTACAGTATCCCCTTTCAATATACAGTAATCCTCACCCGCCCACGCAGAGGTCGGATGTGGGGCAGATCATTCCGCAGGTGAGACCGAGCGGGTTGTCGGAGAGAATCTGACGCGCCGCGCCATAGTAGTTCTGCAAAAACGCCAGCGTCACCCGCGGGGATCGAACCCTGATCGCCAGCTCGGCGCGGCCGCCCACTGCCACTGCACCTTGTTGGAGATGGAGGTGATGAAGGACTTGACGTCGAGCTGCGTGGGGCACGACTTCTGGCACGGCGCATCGGCGCACTGAAAAGGGAAATGCGTGATTCTCATTTTGATTCTTCCATGTTTCTCTCCGCAATCATGAATCAAGAAACAATCCGGGCAAACCAAAACTTTCCGAAGCTTTTTTGCCATTTCTGTGGGTGGTCTGTGGCGCGAAAAAAAGCTACTTGTGAGATCAAATGTTAATAGAATAATCTCCAGTTCCTGCTTCTTTCTAGAACACGTGCCTACCCCCTCAAATCGAGATAAAGTCGCTGATCGGTCTAATTCTATGTACATGCCGAGATATCTCTCGCTTATCACACCGCGAGGGTCTATCTATCTTATCTCGACTATTACGATCAAACACAACTCGTTGCCGTCTCGTTAATGGGTTGGTCTGGCACATTTTACGAGACACACCGCTCAACGAAAGAAAATAAGAGTCCTAGGGACGCGCGGATTCGTTTTTTTTTGCGACACAAACGTGGCCGACGGAAAAAGAAAATCCGCAATGCGCCATTTTTCCAAGATACAAAATGCGACCGAGGGTCACGCGCGAAAATGATCAGTTTGGTCGGAGAAGGCGAGCGAAAAGAGAGCGCGTGGTCGATGCAGAGACAGTTTACAACTGATTCGACAGATGGAAAAGAGACAGCGAAGAAACTGTGCGATCAAACAACCAAGTGATAATGAATAGACAATAATTAAAATGTAAGTAAACCAACATACCTTGAGGCAGCGCAGCGCCTCCCTGAGTGCTCCGCGCTCCGAGAGAGTGGTGTGTTTGATGTCACGGAAGTCGTTGGTGAGATCCGGTCCGCTGCCGCAGCCCTACGAATTGTGTAAAGTAAACCATTCAAACATGTAAACAGTTCTAAAATTGTTCTAAAATTGAAAACGAAAAGGAAACATGAGTAATCTAAACCACTCACGCCTGCTCCGCATCCCTTGTCGCCGTTCCTCTTCCAGTTCAGCTTGTTCTTCTTGGTCTCGTAGGAGGGCACGGCGCGCGCCGTCTTGTTCACCGTCGGGTTCAGGGCGAGGATCGTCTAAAAAAGAAACGGTTACGTGCGTTTTCACTTTGAACTTAGAATCTACTCAAAAGATGGTTAGTTGTACTAACAAGGTTGGTTTGAAAGGGAAACGGTTACGCGACAACCGAAAGATTTGTGAAAGTCAGAAGCGACTGAGAAAAGGTTTCAGAGACTTCCGTACTTACGTTTTTGAAGAAATTTTTATGTTATTGAATTGGGTTCAGAAACGTGAGAGAAAATACTGTTACGATGCAGTTTTGTTTTTGTTTTTTCGTTCATTGCATTGTAGTTATGATATTAAACAGTTTTGGATGGGATCTTCGAAAATGAAAACATTAGAGAAATTATTTCAGTAAGCGTTAAAACTTTTTCGTGAAACGTAACCACGTATCTGCGTGAAACAGCTGTTTTCTTCATTTCTTTGTGCAATGGTTTTCGTGCACTCTGTACTCACTAGTGCATCGATAGAAAGAGCGAGCATAAATCAGATCGAAATCAATTCAATCCGCTGTCGAATTGGCGCAAAAAGTAGCTATTCACGTGAGAGCTCGGGTCTCCATGTTTTGCAAGCGCCGCGATGAGACGATACCTTTTCCGATCTCTCTCTCTCTCTCTCTCTCCAATCATGAGCTGTACAAAATGATGAGATTGAAAATATGAGAGATAGAGACTGCCACCATGCTGCATTCTCTGCGTTCACAGTTCTTTCGAGAAGTGATCTCTCTCCATCATTCTTCCAAAAGGGGGGATTCGATACGGGGAAAAGGTGAACAGATAGATCACTTTACGATATCGGCAGATTGCCTGCGCATATTCACCCCCTTTTCCGATCGATAGCCTCGAATTATGTTGCACTCAAACACTACTCTCTCAGACCACACGCATAATAAACAGAAACACTCTCTCTCGAGAGCTTTTTGAGCCTTCCGCCTGCGACCTTTGCCGATAAGATCAAACAAACTGCTCGGCAAACAAAAAAAAACGCACCGTATAATTAGAACTTCCTAAATACAGTAGCCATTTCAAAGTACAGTACCTCGATATCCTGGGTGTCGGCGGATACTGTAACGGGCGGTGCCATGGTGGTTGTCGTCAGAAGCGAGAAAAGTCTTCTTCGCCATTTCGCGCAGACGGCACCCGAAAGGGGCGGAGCCTAGAGAGAGCGATGCGGCAGACGCGCAGACAAGGTCAGCCCGGGTGGAGAGAGCAGGTGAGGGGCGGAGGCGCAGAGAAGCGCGTGAAGGAGCACGTGTTTCGGAGAGAGCGGCGACGTCTGAGCGGAATCACGTGATAGCGGGGGAGAGAGAGAGAGAGAGAGAGAGAGAGAGAGAGAGAGATGGCTAAGTGTGGGTGTCGATGGTATCATTATGCAAATTTCGGGAAGGAATCATTGATCACTCGGGGGGTGAAGTGTCATTGCGTCGTCGATCCGTGGAGGAGGGAGGTGAGTCTGCTGCCTACCCCTCCCCATCTTTTGATTCTGGAACAACAGATACATGTGGCTGCGACTTGAACCCTAGAATCTCTCTCTCTCTCTCTCTCTCTCACCCTCTCTCCCTCTCAGAATGGCGCTCGTCTACATTCTCCTCGCCGTCTCGATTGTCTCGGCTATCGCCGGCTACCTGCTCTACGTCTACTGTGCGCAGCGGATAGCGGTACTGTAGCATACCGTATACCTAAGGACTGTTGCACAAATTGTACAGTATCCGCAGCATAATACCGTATACCTAATAACTGACTGAAATTTAAAAAAAAATTAAACACAATATCACATCATCACACAATTATTGCAATCATCAACAACAACTGAATAATCAAAATTTAAAATACAGTACCCGAAATTGTAAGTACCGTACCCCCGTTTCAGCGCCGGCAGGAACGCAACCTTGTGGACGCGACTGATCCGCAGACAAATCGCGATACGCGCATTCAGCTCAACATCAATCAGCAGATACTCAGTGGGACATCTCTCTCTCTCTCTCTCTCTCTCTCTCTCTCTCTCTCTCTCTCTCTCTCTCCCTTTCTTTCCATCCCTTTCTTTCTCAATCTATGATCAATCGATAATCAATCGATGTTCTCAGACGAAGAGGAGCACGGCAGCGAGGAGCGCAACTCGGAGTCGCACCGCGAGGCGGACGTGTCCGTGGAGTACACTCACAGGTACGGTAGGGTACTGTAGCTACCGTATACCTAGTTTAGTGCCAGTAGACGTGACGCGAAAAAGGGAAAGAGCGGTAAGAAGGAAACGAAGGGTGGAGAGAAGAAGGGAGAGGAAAAGAAAGACGAAACGGTGGAGAAGGTGGAGAAGAAAGAGGAGAAGAAGACTGAGAAGGAGGAGAAGAAAGAGAAAAGCGAGTCCGAGACCACTACCACAACCACAACAACCACTAAAAAGGAGAGCAAGGTGATCAAAGTGCATTCGGTTCATGAGATTCATGAGAGTTTTCATCAGAGAAGATGTATAATATTTTGTCATTTTAACTTCGAGAGTATGCACTATATCCTGGTATGGTCAACGCCACTTTCAAATTCAGAGACTACCTCATTTGAATGTCAAATCAGTCAATTGATTTGACGTTCCCTCGATTTCAGCCCGCCGACCCTGTCGCAGCCGCTGACAAGAAGGACGCGGTAGAGAGGGAGCGCGTCTTCGCCAACTTTATGACCAGCAGCGACACCAGGTAGTACTGTACCTTACTGTACCTAGGATTACTGTACTTTGAATCGACCAAAGTATTTTTCAGTCTCAAGAAGGTCATGTTCGAGGTGCCGCCCAACTACGACGAGTCGCAGCAGCAGCAACAGCAGCAGAGTGGGCGGGGCTTGTGTGGGCGGAGCATAACGTCACTTTCAGAATCGCTGTCGAGTACGGCGCGTATCAACACGATTTCCGGCGTGGAGTCTAGCCAGACGAACAAGGAGGGCAGCGACGAGTTCCAACGTCGGTGGACAGATCTCTCCCTCTCTCTTTCTCTCTTTCTCTATCTTTCTCTCTTTTTCTCTCTTTTTTTCTTTCTCTTTCTATCTCACTCCTTATCTTTCTTCTTAGATCTCCTCCCTCTCTCTCCCTCTCCCCCTCTCCCCCTCTCCCTCTCTCTCCCTCTCCCCCCTCTCTCCCTCTCTCTCCCTTTCTCTCTCTCCCTCTCTCTCTCTCCCTCTCTCTCTTCTCTCTCCCCCTCTCTCTCCTCTCTCCCTCTCTTCCTCTCCCCCTCTCTCTCCCCCTCCTTCCCTCCCCCACTCTCTCCCTCCAGCCCGTGTGGTGACGGGCGCATCCGGTCAGCAGTGGCTCTGCGGCTCGCCCACCGATGGAGTGGTGAGGGTGTCTCTTTAATTCTTTAGTTTATTATAAACTCAACTTTTTAGCTTTGGAAAGATCTTTAAAAAAATAACTGACGCGCACCCTCGTGAAGATTTTTAAAAATAAAAAGAGCTTTCAATGAATAATAGAATCCTGTCTTGCAGCACGCGCGTCACCCAGCCACGGAGTCGGCGGACAGTGCGGGTGTCGCTGCTCCCGCCGCCACCCTGCAGAGCACCTCGGTCACTATGGTACTCTCTCTCTCTCTCTCTCTCTCTCTCTCTCTCTCTCTCTCTCTCTTCCTCTCCTTCTCTCTCTCTCTCTCTCTCTCTCTCTCTCTCTCTCTCCCTCCCTCTCTCCCTCCCTCCCTATCTCTCTCTCTCTTCAGCCCACCGCTCTCCTCTCCACTGCCAAGGAGACTAGCCCCCGCTCTGTCGCCGGCAGCGACGATGGTGGGCGGAGTCTTTGTGGGCGGGGCTTATTGCCTACCTTTCCAGGCTCTGAGAATGACTTGGAGTACTTTACCGTGATCACCATGAGCGGCAGCGACACCGAGTTCGAGCAGCTCAACTCGTACTAGACTACCGTAGCCACAGTAACCCTCTTACACGTCCCTTCCAACTAGTTACCACTTACAAACCAATGTTAGCAAAGACTCAAACGTGTGCAATGAAAATGAATTAAACAAGAATGAGAATAAAGAAATTGCTGGAACGGTTGTGATGTCTCTCGGGAAAAGCGCAACTGTTGTGTGACAGTGTGACCCTGCACCCTGCTCACTCAAGCAACAGTCCCTCTCCCATTCTAATACGCTCGTTAAAAAAAATAAAGGGTCCCCCGCTTTTGCGGGCCAGCAATGGATTTTGTTTAGGGACTTATTAGAGCTTTTACTCGTATGTTGATGAATAGGAGTTCTCCTTGCGCATAATGCGCATACAGTCTCTGCTCTTTACAATGGGTTTTCGGAAACAGCTCAAACTTTGTCAGCAGATCGTCCTCGACGTTCTCCACAACTCTTCGAGAGCACATTTTTGCTCCCACAAGTACCGTAACTTCATATTTTTGATTGCGATCGGGGAACGAGGTGCATTTGCACCTCTTCCATCTGTCTGCGTCATTTCTTGACCCCGAGATAATTGCTGGCCCTCGAAAACGGGGAGTTTGAAATCGTTCAATAAGAAATAAGATTTATTCTGTAAAAATAATAAATAAATATACAATAAATATTGAGCACGTATTTACACAACTCTCGAAATGTGGGTGGAAACTGATCTGCGCAAAGCCAGCAACACAAATCACAACGTGAGGACAGCTGCATGTAACAGACTACAAAGTACAAATACCAATTACAAATCCTTTACCTGAAAACCATATTGTGCAGTTGTTATATATAAAAAAAACCAAGCTCTCGCATGTCACATGGCAAAACTCAAAAAGGCACACTCAAATTGCATAGGCAGATCTAACAAAACAGGGACAGAAGAGGGGAATCTACGCTCGTTCGAAGGAAACGTATGAATCTTGACAAAACAAAGCGTTTCTCAAAGAGAAACTAACAAAAGGCCACGCCCACTCTAACCCTACCCATTCAAATGATGGGGTGAGAGAGACAATGGTCCAGTCACGCCCACTCCGACCCCGCCCACTCAGATGACCTGGTCGGGAGACGTCATGGTGCCGTCGAGTCGGCCGCTCCCCCGGCTCTCTCTCCTCAGCGTGTCTTCCAATCGCCGGCGCGCTCGCTGCTCCTTCTCCACTGTACTCTTCAGCGAGCTCATCTCCTCAAAACATAAATTCGTTATTGCAGTGTGACAATTACATAAAATATAGGGGTAACGAAAATTTATTATTACAGGATAATAAAACAATATTATTATAGGAAATTGAAAGAACGTACCTTCTGCATAGCCGCCAACTGATCCTTGAGCGCGTAGACAGTGTCGACCAGACTCCTGCAATGCGAGTGTCCTCTCTCTCTCTCTCTCTCTCTCTCTCTCTCTCCCTGATCCCTCCCCCTCTCTCCACTCACTTCTCCTTGAAGACGACCACTCCCTGCTCCTCCTCCTCCACCAGAATCTTCTCGTCATCCGCCACTATCAGCTGCGGCGGCGCCTGCGAGGCCGACACCGAGCCCGCGCCCGCCTGCAATAAACAAGATTATGCTTTCGAAAAATATGAATGTCGATAAAATCTGCTTCACAAGATCGGCGAATTTGGCGACGGCAGAAATCGCCGATCTTTCGTTGACTCTATTTCAGCGAATTTACCAATATACCACCTCCGCTCTCTCTCTCTCTCAGACGCTGTGAACTGGAGAATGTGTGCGCGAACATCTATGTAATTGCGAACATCTGTTTAGCTATTCGCATTCTAAAAGGAAGAACACAGTTCTCGCTGTTGCTGGTATATTAAAACTTAGATGTTTTTATATACCATCAACAGTCGTTTGCATACTTCTTTTTCGAGATCATGATGGCGCATGTTTCACAACGTTTTAGAATCACTGCGAACGAGCAGCCATGGTGTATCGGTAACATTCCCGCTTCGTGATCGAGGGACGACGGTTCGATTCCTCTCACCGGCCGAACTTTTGTGAAAGCGAATTTGATCCGTCGCTAAATTCGCCGAAACCATGCCAATGAAGTTCCTCGAATTCTGTCATAGCAATATTTGCAGATTTGAAGAAGAACTTTTTTCTTTGCCCGATATTATTTTGACAACCCCCAAATTCCCCATCCGAATTTCGCCGATCACATCGTTTGTTAGGTATTTTTTTTTGAATTCTGCTACAATGATGAAGAGGGCGATGAAAGGTCTCGGATATGGTTGAAAGTAGCACTGTAGCGATACTCTCGAAAATCACAAATGATACCGACTTATATGATGCGAGCCCGGATCCCGGATAAATGATTTGATTTGAGGCTTACATACGTTTCATCAACCTCACATATGTTGGAGCTACTGATATCCATACAATGTTTCCTTTATATTCTTCTCACTCACAAGGAGTGTCGTTTAGGTCACAGAAGCCGATGGTGACCAAACTGATATCAGAGATACCCTAGGAGGTCACTAGTCGAAAACCGTTTTCAAATCCACATGACCGGCCATACGTTTCGAGATAATTACGTTTCAAATTTTGGAGCTCAACCGTGTGGATTGTTTTTGCGGTCTGTCACTCCATTCGCGCGAGCTGTGAAACAGCGGCGGTGGCCTAGTGGATAGAGCGGCCGTCTGTCAAGCGGCATGGTGTGGGTTCGCTCTCCGGATAAGCGTTTCATTTTGCCGACACTTTCCGGACTTGTACTTTTCGGTGACAATCGGGCAGTTGGTAGAAAACTCCTATCTTCTTTTTTTCAAATCGAACGGTCATATGTCTTGTTGAGAGCTCATTACAAAATGTTTGCGTTCTTTAGAACTCATTTTTAAAAAAAATTCGAAAAGTATTACCGACAAAGGTTTCCACATGATCCCCTCACCATGCGTGACTCCAACCATTCGATCAAAAAAGTACGTCCGGAGAGAATCGGCAAAATGAAAAGCATATCCGGAGAGCGAACCCACACCCTGCCGCTTGACAGACAGCCGCTCTATCCACTAGGCCACCGCCGCTGTTTTACAGCTCGCGCGAATGGAGTGACAGGCCGCAAAAGCAATCCACACGGTTCAGCTCCAAAATTTGAAACGTAAATATCTCGAAACGTATGGCCGGTCATGTGGATTTGAAAACGGTTTTCGACTAGTGACCTCCTAGGGTACCTCTGATATCAGTCTGGTCAACATCGGCTTCTGTGACCTAAACGACACTCCTTGTGAACTAAGTATCATCATCATAATACATGTTGGAGCTAGTCAATTATGCAATGTTTCCATTGTTTAATCGGCCTCAGACCACCCACCGTGCTCGCTCCACAGTAACCTCCAATGATGCGCAGCAGCAACGCGTCCTCGTCAGCAGCCGCCGTCGCCACTGAAACACATCGGTCTCCCTCCCCTCCCCCCCCCACACACACACACACTCTCTCTCTCTCCCTCCATCTCTCTCTCTCTCTCTCTCTCTCTCTCTCTCTCTCACCATCTCTCCTCATGAGCACGTTGACGCTGCCCCTCTGCTCTCTGGCTGCTGCCGCATCGGCCGGCGGCACGGGAAGCATCCCGCGACGAGCACCCACTCAAATGGAATGGTTAAGTAGAGATCAGACTCAACTTTTGCTGGCAAAAGACTACAAGAAAGAACTCAAAACGCCTCAGAAAGTGTTTTGTATCATGAAGCGGTTTTTTGATACATAATCGAGTCTGACCTAGCCTCAAGAATTCAGAATGTTGTCGCTTTTAATACGAGCATCGGATTATTATTTCTTCCTCTCTCGCATCGCGCGGTCGGGACGAAATGATCTTCCCCCAGTACCCTTGAGCAAGGCGGGGAATAGCTCATGAGAACGCTGTCTTCCTAGCCCGCGGAGTTACTATTGTGGATTATAATAGAAGGAAAGGAACACCCGGGGAGCCCCACTATCGTCTATAATGGTATCTAATTCTAATGGATTATGGAAAGGAAATCGAATGGTTATCGACTGATTATCGATCTAATATCGACTTTCGACCTTCGACCCTACCATCCCCGTTGCTGAACTGTGTTTCTCCCAGCGCTTAGCCCTTGTGGTGTACCGTACGCACTTTGTTGTATAGTCAGGATATAGCGATTCTGGATAAATGATTGATTGATTGATACGAGCATCTATGTTGCCACCCTAATATCACCAACGACGCCAACTAATGCAAACATCTAAACGATCCACAACGCGTGTCCCGTTGTCACTCGTAATATGTTTCAAAACATCATTACCCCAACTGTTAAGTAAACCTAAACAATATCATCAGCTACAAGGAAAACAATCCACCCACCATTCACTGTCCCTCCTCCTCCTCCTCCTGCCCCTCCCGTCGCCCCTCCAAACGACTCGTCCATATCATCCGGCAATATCATCTCCAGCTCGTGATTGAACCGCATCCCACCCAGACCGGATGGAGCGCCGCCCACCGGGGTGCCGATACTAGAGTACAAGGGTCGACAGGTTGACATTTGACAACACAATGATTTATCGATAATCAATCGATACTCACGAGTGCTTCTTCCTGACTTGGGCACGCTCGGCGGACGGCATCACCGAGACGTGCGGCTGGCGGGGCGGGGAGAACGACGCCTGAAAAAAAACGTCTTTGTAAATGTAACAGTGTCTCATTGCGCACGTCTGCCTTCTCGTCACCCTTATGTACAAATCATTGAAAAATAAGATTCACTCTCTGAACAATTTTAATACATGTCCACGTGCACTAATAATGTAAACGCACTAATAAGTACAATCCCAATGCCCCCACTCACCATGTTCTCCACGTCGTACTTCTTTGGAGTGACGGGTCTGAGTGTCTCCGGCTGGCGCTCCTCCACTGTGAGACCCTCGCAGCGCGAGAGAGCCTCCAGCCAGCGATCCACCTCGAACGACGAGCCCACCACCAGCGTCAGAGGAGTCGCGCCTACAACACGATACAACATGAAAATAAAGACCATCAAAGTGATCCAGGCTCAAAACCTCTGTTAAAAGGGATAATTGGAAAAACATCGGTTTGAAGTTTGAACAAAGAACAGTGAAAGAGAGAATCACATAGAGATGAATAAACATAGACTGACCAGTGCCAATCTGGACGGCGTGCCGGGCCTCGACCTTGCGAGCCGTCAGACCCTCCACCGCGCACTTCTCGCGCAACTGAAACGGGAGGTCACGCTCCAAGTTAAGTGATCACTTCTGATTCACGTCGCCTGTCGGACAATCCACAATCTACGGAGATCTCTCTAAAAACCTCTCGCGTGCTCTCTTTCTCTCTCTCTCATCCCCCCCCTTCTCCCACCTGATACGACGATAGCTCGGCAGCCACCTCCAGAACCAGCACGCACCGGGTGAACACCGCCACACAACTGAATATTATTATACTATGAATAATAAACAATAATAATAATAATTAATTATTATAAACAATCATTGAATATAATGGATAAACAATTTCGCATATTCGATTTCATGTAATCTACACATGTGTAGTGTGTAGATTGCATTTAACATCCCATTATGTAAGTTATTTCCAATTTCCGTATTTCAGACCACACAAAGTTACACATTAAAACATAGTTATGAATCATGAATGAATGTTATGGTATTATACATGGAGTTTAAGATCGAATCATTTCGAACATTAAATATTCACCGATCATTGGAATCCTCTCCGACCTCCACAGCGCAGTTGCCGATGCGCACGATATCGCCCCGAGTGGCGTCACTGAAAGAGCATACTGTATGAACAAGTACGATCTCAGTAAGCAAACAATTTGAATAGAAAGAAAGGTAAATAAGAGATGAAATGAGAGATAAAGGGAAGCGTTCTGTACCTGACCCACTCGCCGACCTTGCAGCTGGCCATGAACTCCATCTGCATCTCCTTCTGCTTGCGAACAGACTCGCACAGTTGCTGCAAGTCAACCAGTCATTTTACTGTATTCTGTGTCTTATTTTGTGATGAACAAATTTACTATTATATGTTTCAGCAAGACTACACATCTCCAAGAAAACTTTCCACAACAATTCCAGACACTAATAGGCATCACTCACTTTGAGCTCCTTGTACACAGCGCACGAGCGCTGCACGTCGCCACGGTCAATGTGAGTGTCCTTCAAACACATTAAATATTAATAAAGTACTATTTACAAAAAATAATAATTATAAATTAGCATACCTGAATGTTCCTTTCCAGCTCCTGCAGTGTGACGGGGTACTTGTCAAGGTGGCGGAACGGCTCGCTGAGACCCATGATCAGACGCTTCATCTCACCGCCCGCGAGGGTCGACACAAACGTCGAGATCTCGGAACTGAACAAGTAGGTACGTACTCAGTCATTCAGTCAAAGATCTAATGAACTCATCTAGATCTATCAGCAAATGAATTATACGAATGTGAATGTTCTTCGGCTCAATTCCCGGAAGGTATACATAATTAGAGATGACTCACCTCTTCTCAGTGAGCACATCTACAGCCAGTGGGTGGTTGGCGCAGTACTTGAGGAGCAGTGTCTTGAGAGTCGGCGCGGCTTGGATGAACACGCCGCCGATGCGTTGCGCGGACACCTCCTTCCTGAAAAAAGGAAAAGTAATAAAAAAACAATACGTAAGCAAAAAAGACATAGTTATTGGTTTTGTTAAAAAGAGGAGTACGCAATTTCCGGTACAATGTACAGACTAGACAACAATATAACAATTATCAACTCAATACAGTAACTCACTCTAGTTCTTTCCTGATATCAGCCAGGACGGATGACTGGAGAGCGAGTATCTCGTCGAGGTTCGAAGCGAGACGAGTGTACTCGTCATCGGACAGACTGACAAACAAAACTCATAAACTAGGTAGGCAAAAAAAGAATACACAATCACACAACCAGGTAGTAATGTGTGTATGTGACAATCGAACTCACACTTTGCTCTCTTTGAGAGGAACGAGATAGTCGTTGTGGGTGCGCGTGAGGCTCTCAATATATCCCGTCTCGTATGTGAGGAAGTCAGAGATGACCTGAACACATGTAAATGCACGTTTGGGAAGTACAATGATGTTTGATCTCATACATCTCATACATAACTAAGCAAATCAACTCACCTCCTGCCTGAACTCCTTTTCCTTGCCGAGAAAATCGCCCATCACCTTTACTGAATCCGCCAACGCGGTAGACGGGACAGAATGTGACCGCAGCAACTTGTCTGTAGAGAAAGTGAACGCTAGAAAAAAAGAAATGAAACACAACCATTACCTTTCTCGGTGAAAATCACAGCGTAATCGGAGGGAAACCAGCCGGTGTGACCATTGAAAGTGCCCTCCCACCATCCTCCCTCAATCTGTTGAGTGATGATGATGACGTCGTCTTTTTCGAATGTCAGCTGTAAACAAAAACGTAATGAAAACAAGACAAGAATATAAACAAACCTCATCATTGTTCTTTCCATTGAACGGATATTTTGCCTTAGCAAGAACAGGATTTGTTGCATCGCCGTTTACAGGTGCATCATCGGAAGATGCTGTCATTCTGAAAACAAGATAAGCAAAAAATAGTGGGAACAGCTGATTCTCACATAAAATAAACAACAACAAAATAAACAAGAACGTTTATGATTCGCAGAGATAATTGGCACCATTTCTTTTTTCTATTCGTTGTGGGACCACTACCTTGAATGGATTGCCTCTTGCGCATTGAAAAATCGCGGACCTCGAAATTCACTTGATACCCCTTTTCCTTTTGTGAAAAGTGGCCCAGTGTTCAAAAGCGCTACAAAAACCTTCCTAACTATTATAAAAACGTCAAATTTGGACATGTCTGATGCGAACAACCAGTAAGTTTTGTTTTCCTTTGTTTTAAACCGATATAACTCTTGTTTTCGTTGTTTTTGGCCTAAAATGACGTCTATTGCTCGTTATGCAAGATTATGAAATATTTTTTCAGGAACAACTTCGTGAACAACGGAGGCGTTGGCGAGGATGGCCTCATCGAGGTGATTTTTAAATATTTAGTGTTTATTTTGATACCTGTGGTTACCTCTGTTGTTGTCTTTTCTTACTGTCTCTTGTTGTGAAATGTGTGGTAATCATAATTTTAGGGCAACTATGACACCGTCATCGAGAGCTTCGATGGCATGGAGCTGAAGGACAACCTTCTCCGTGGAATCTACGCTTTCGGTTTTGAGAAGCCTTCTGCTATCCAGCAGCGCGCTATCGTTCCCTGCACCACTGGTATGTATACTTGATATCTTCTGTGATAAGCGTGTGACATAGACAGACATATTGCAATTTTAGGACGCGACGTTATCGCTCAGGCTCAGTCCGGAACTGGAAAGACCGCCACCTTCTCTATCTCGATCCTCCAGCGCATCGACGAGACTGACCCCCATGTTCAGGCTCTCGTCATGGCGCCCACCCGTGAGCTGGCCCAGCAGGTAAGTTATTGGCGTTACATTGTATTATATTTTGTGTTTTTGATTGGTTACCATTTTTGTTTGCAGATCCAGAAGGTCATGGTCGCCCTCGGAGACTACATGAACATCTCCGTGCACGCCTGCATCGGAGGAACCTCCATCCGTGATGATCAGCGCAAGCTCGAGAGCGGCGTCCACGTCGTTGTCGGAACTCCCGGACGTGTCAACGACATGATCCAGCGTGGAGCCCTCCGTGAGTGGTTTGTTTAATCTTCGTTATGTAATCATTGTAGCTTATGTCTTATGTTATCGTTTTAGACACCGAGCGCATCAAGATGTTCGTTCTTGACGAGGCTGACGAGATGCTTTCTCGTGGTTTCAAGGACCAGATCTACGAGGTGTTCAAGACCATGCCCCAGGAGGTGCAGGTCGTGCTCCTTTCCGCCACCATGCCCACCGATGTGCTGGAGGTGACCCACCGCTTCATGCGCGACCCGATCAGGATTCTCGTCAAGAAGGAGGAGCTTACCCTTGAGGGTATCCGTCAGTTCTACATTAACGTCCAGAAGGATGTGAGTGATTTTTTTTGTGTTTTTGTTTTGTTGATTGTTGCACGATAGCAAAATGAAATGTTATTGTTTAGGAGTGGAAGTTCGACACCCTCTGCGACCTGTACGATGCCGTTAACGTCACCCAGGCCGTCATCTTCTGCAACACCCGCAGGAAGGTCGAGCAGCTCACCGAGCAGATGCAGGCCAAGAACTTTACCGTGTCGTCCCTCCACGGAGACATGGAGCAGCAGGAGCGTGAGCTCATCATGCGCGAGTTCCGTTCTGGATCTTCCCGTGTGCTGATCACCACTGATCTGCTTGCTCGTGGAATTGATGTGCAGCAGGTGTCGCTTGTTATCAACTACGATCTCCCCTCCAACCGCGAGAACTACATTCACCGTATCGGTCGCTCTGGACGTTTCGGTCGCAAGGGAGTTGCCATCAACTTCGTTACCATGAACGATGAGCGTCAGCTGAAGGAGCTCGAGAGCTTCTACCAGACTGTCATCGAGGAGATGCCGTCCAACATTGTTGACCTTCTCTAAACTGACTGCTCAGTTCAGAAATTGTTTTCTATTTCAAAGTTTCCGTTGATGTACTTACTATCTGTTTTTGGCGCAGCTCCCTCGCTGACTGTATAGCCGTCGCCACGGCCAATCTATCCGAGTTTTCTTTGTTCGTACCGATGTGTTGTTTTGACAGAAAAAATTCGAAGGTTATATAAATATTACTGTTACACCTTTGTGTTTATCGTTGAATGACATGTTGCCGATGCTCATCACAGTATTTGTTTACACAACGTTAGTTTACGTCTGATCGGAGGTTGTTGGTACACTTGAAGTGAAGCGAATGCGCGAGTTTGGATCGTGTGAATTTGGTTCTGTCCCTCTGACTGGCGTGGATGGAGGTCGCCAGACGTGTCAGAATGGTCTTCCCGTTGCTCCGGCTTCTGTTCGAATGATTGGACGCACGACTCTTCTGAAATCTATCGAACACCCGCATCTTTGCAGATATCTCGATGTTTTGCGCTGCACTCAAGGTAAGCTAGTATTCATGTTTCTTATAAAATTAGTTTCTCTCAGCCACGAACACTGTCATACTCATCTCGGAGCACTATCCAACGTCGCTGCTCGACGATGTTGAGAGTGGAAGGTGAGTTCTGTTCTGATAGTGGTTTCCTCTTTATAAGTCATTATTTGGTTACAGTTTGTCGATGGAGTGTCTGCTGTCGTTGGCTGGACAGGTGGCTTCTGGTCTCTGCTACCTACACGGGAGGCGACTGGCGAGCGGTCGGTGCGAGCCGGAAGATGTGCTATGGGTGGAGGAAGGAGAGGGGAGGAAGACAGCGCGACTTACTCACTGGGGACTGAGGTGAGAGAGACAGTAAATCATTTGGCTGTATTGCTCCCATCGTGTTGGTGCAGAAGTATCAGACTTGTTTTGTTTAGTGGCGCGGCGATTGTTGAATGTGCGATGTGCGCGGTATTTGACATTTGACTGATCGCACATATCGTGGATAGTGGGATGAGAGAACGTGTGTGAGAGAGATACTACAAGGAAAAGAAGTGGGGTTTCTCGCGAGCGCGATCCGAGATGCAAAAATGCAGGGATCTTTCGAGTATTGATTGAATTATCGAGTATCGATTGCAGTGTGGTGAGCGGAGGTGATGTGGACGCGGCACAGTCGCGAACTACCGCATGGTCTCTATCGCCCGAAAGACTGCTGAGGTGAACGAGGACGTATTGATTGATTATCGATCGATTGATCAGGCCGTCGTCGCGTCCGACTTCCAGCGGCGACGTGTGGGCGTGGGCGGTGCTCGTGCTGCAGATGCTCACTGTAGGAGGGGGGTACTGTAGCCGATCGGATACGGTACTTTCAGGGTCGACTGCTGAGCAAGGTGTGGTCGCATCAACAGTACCTCAGCGTTCTGCGAGCGGCGATAGGGAAAGGTAGTCAATTGTTTGTTTTCGGTTAGGCTTGACTCTCGTTTTCGGTTAGGCTTGACTCTCATTATGCTTCATTAGCCGTAACTAAATTAATTAAAGTGCTCTGGGGAGAGCTTATTAGTAGTGGATAGGATTATTTGAGGTGATTCTGATTGAAGGGACCCGGAAGAGAGAGAGAGAGAGAGAGAGAGATACGAGGGGGGGGGGTGCGCAGATTGTTGCATGCGGGATGAGTCATTATGGTGAGATGAATGGGCGGCGGTGGATCGATCGGCTTATTCGCCAGCTGCCGGCTGCTCTTTAGGGAGAGAGGGGAGAGAGGGAATGGTTTGGGGGAGGATGAAGTGGTCATATATTCGAGGGAATGGTTCAGGTTTAGGTTCAGAAATGAACTGGTCATATTCGACTCTCGGCGCGATTGTGTCTGTGAGAGTTAGCCGTATGGGATAGAGCGATGAAATAAATGCAGTTATTGATCTCTCTGTCTGGTAGCAATATTCAACACATGCTATTGCGAATTGCGATGTGATCGTTTATTTATGATTCAGCGCGTGACAGCGTGCGAGAATGGAGAGTTTTTATCAGCTGCGTTCAGAGGATTGACATCAGTGAGAAAACACGAAGTCTCAGTAAAGCCATAAAACCAGTAGTACTAATACTAGAATTTGCTATGTAAAACGTGTAACTAGTAATGCAAGTGAATATCTATGAAAGCCATGAATTACTGTCGAGTATTTCGAAACGAAAGGAGTCTGGTTTCGAAAAAAAACTGATCACACATTTATTTTAGCGGTGGACGGTTCGCTGCTCGAACCGCTGCTGGTCGCACTGGAGACGGCCACGGGAGAGGCGGTGAAGAGGGGAGGAGGAGGAGATGGGGAGGGGAGAGAGGAGGAGGAGGAGGAGGAGAGGGAGAAGCTGTGGCGGCTGGTGGGGAGGTGGGTGTGAGGGGATATCGCGGAGAGTTAGATCTACCGTCTTCATATGCGACAACTTGACATGAATTGTTGAGGTGTCTCTCGCTGTTGCCGTCCAAGCGGCCGTTGATGCGCGAAGTGTGCGACAAGCTGGGTGTGGAGGAGGAGGAGGAGGAAGAGAGAGAGGAGGGACTGGGCGAGGAGTGGGAGACGGTCGAGGCGATGGAGGGTGGGTGGTGGTAGGGAGGAGCAGGGGGAGATGCAGGGATGCAGGGTTATCACATTCTAACGAGGAACGATTCATCTATGGCATTGCACGAGACACGAAAGGTGGAGAGTGGAGAGTGTTGGGAATAAGGCTGGTTCAGCCGGCATGGTTAGATTCATTGTGAAGGGAACAGTTTGATTTGGAGAAGTGAGAGCCGTGTTGTTGAGCGCGCATGGTTAGATTCATTGCGAAGGAAACAGTTTGATTTGGAAAGTGAGAGCCGTGTTGTTGAGCGCGCATCTGCTCGCTGCCGCTCTCCTCGTTCTGCTCGGCGGCCCGCCTGCCGATGGACGACGCGTGGCAGCTGTGGCGGCTGTGCGGCAGCGGAGTCGAGAAGGTGGGAGGGGAGTACTAGTAGTAATATGGATATACCATGTATCAGTTGCTGTCAGGAAACGTGGAAAATGGTGGACCGGGAGAGTAGTAGGGGTGTAGTAGTGGGCAGGAGTGTGGTGTAGTATAGCTTTCGAGTGCCAATATGGATATGAATATGCGTTGTTCCTGTGAGGAAATGAGGTGGAGAGAAGGTGGGGAGAAGTATACTAGTAGTCATGTTACTGTTACAGGAAGTGGCCGTTGAGAGTGGTTCAATGAGCATTGAACTATGGGAGAAGGGTGATGCGATAGTAGGAAGGTGGCAGCCACGGCTGGTAATGCTATAAACAATTTACGGAAGTCGAATAGTGAGTGAGTGATGGGATGAATGGCGCGTAGATGGAGAAAAGTGGGCATCGACAAAGTGGTATAATGCGAGCTTTACGGTATTCTTCTTTATGGTTATGTCGCGTGTGTATGCGCGAGAGCATTTGGCAGTTGTAACAACTAGCCAGCAGAGAGAGGAGAGAGCACAGAGAGAGATAGAGAGAAGAGGGCCGCCACACCCCCAGGACCTCAGTCTGAGTCTAACCTTTGGATTTCTTGTCTTATGTTAGCATGTAATAAATATATGATTCCAAGTCGTTATTTAGTCCATTGCACACACAGAGAGGTGAACTCCCCAAAAACCAAACCCCAAATATATCAGTTATTTGAGAAATGTGTGAATATGTTTCTGACAGAAATCGGTAGTGGAATGGTGGAGTTCCTCGACGAAATGGGATCAATTAGAATTGTAGTCATCAAATATCACCAAAGAGAGAAACGTATATTTTATGGAAAATGAGAATTTTTCAATCTTCAGATGCTGATCGAGCACGCGGTGCTGAAGCTGCAGTACCCGCTGGTGACGACGCCCAGGTGGGGGGGGGGGGAGGGAGGGAGGGAGAGAGAGGGAGGGAGGGGAGAGAGAGAGGAGAGAGACGGGGAGAGAGAGAGGAGGAGGGAAGAGACGGAGAGGAGTGGGGTTAGTCAGTTATTGTGTTCATGGAACTATACGTTTCTGGTGATGACTTTTACCGATTAAGAAATTCCTGTATTCGGAAGACTTGGATCGTATGCACAATTGAGCGTATCAGATCCATAAGTCTTTCCAGCAATAGAATAGTTTGTTAATAAAGTGAAAGACGGCGCTCAGCCTATTGTTCGAAAATACCGAGAGACGAAACCTCCGCCTTGGGTGATGGCTTGGGTATAGGCATGACACGATCGTTTACAATTGAGTTGCTTTACCACGTTCCACGGTATAGCCGGCGTCAGTCGCTCACAGCTCGAGTATTTTTTCTGACCTCTGACCTCTGAATGACTGGGTGTCTGGTTTCGGGCGGCGCATGAACTACATGGTTGGATTAAGTGATTGAGGTCGATTTTCTATTGAATCGGGGGATACCTTCACCTTTATCTATATCTTTTTAGTGCGTCAGTCGAACCTCTAGTTGATTTTCTGACCTCTGGGTGACTGGGTGGGAATTGCATGGTTGCATTGAGTTCGTTGGTCGGGTTTTCTTTAATCGAGGAATACCTTTACCTTTGTCTTTCTCATTGCAGTGTGGTGGTGGACGAGCTGCGTCTGTATGGCAATGAGGCGGCGCGGCGGTTCGACACAAGGACGGAGGTGTTCGTCCTGCCCAGCAAGAACCTCAGGGAGGTGAGGGGGGATAAGAGATGGTGGAGAGATGAGTGTGTCAACTGCATTCTGCACATTTTATGTTTCATACCGTCAGGATGTTCGATTTGCGTTTCCAAGCTGTAATCGGCGGAGCCACTCATCCCGTAATTAGAAACAAGTCGCACTTCTTATCTTCTTTCAGAAGATGATGAGATGTTCAGTCCTAGACAGATTTCGACTATTCACCCTCGAACAAAAAATGTTGTGAATCCCGCTTCAGAAGATGTCGTCGCTGCCGCCGGACTCTCTGCTGTTCTCGCTGGAACTGGAGCCGGCCGGGCCGGAGAGAGAAGAGCTGACGGTGGTGGTGAAGGAGAAGAACGCCAGCTATCAGGTGGGGGGAGAGAGGGGAGGGAGAGAGGGAGGGATGGAGAGGGAGAGCGAAAAGGCGGTAGAGAGAGAGAGGAGAGAGAGATGGAGAAGGGATAGAGTAAGAGAGAGAGAGGGAGGGAGGGAGGGAGAGAGAGAGTGATGGAGAGAGAGAGAGGAGAGTGAAGGAGAGAGAGAGAGAGAGAGAGAGAGAGAGAGAGAGAGAGAGAGAGCTGGTCCTCGCAGGCTTATCGTGTCCGCGCCGTCCGCCACCTCCTCACTGGCTGTGACAGGAGCGCGCTGAGCAAGGCGGTGGGTGTGTGGAAATCCGGGTTTCGAAAAAAAGAATGCAGCGGTGGTTTCATGTTTTCAACGATAATGTTCAAGTGTTTTATATTTCTAAACGCAGGTGTTTCGATAGGTGTGTGGCTGAGAAGCTATAAGGAGTTTGTCATATTTTATCGCTAGCGAAAGTACCAAACGAATTGGAAAGTTGTGTGTTTTATGGTTTTCAACGATTATGTGAGTTGTTTATACTTTTTTCAAGAGAGGACTAAAGTCATTAACGTAAATAAAAATTGTGCGTATATTTGTGATCCGTGAAACGTATTGGTCACAGTGGAAGGCAAGACTTTTTTTTTGTTTAGTCGGTTGAATCCGGGGTCCTCCTAGTCGAGAACAAGATGGGGGTTCTTGGATTACGACAACGTCAGCAGAGGGAGTTGGGTTGCTCGGCTGAACCCCCACTACTAGGCGGCCTAGAATCTGTCCTATATAGGCGACTAAAATCTTTGAACTAGGCACCTATACGAATAACCGTAGTGCACTATGTAGGAGAGATTCTAGGCGACTATATAGGAGGGAACTAGGCGACTATATAGGAGGGAACTAGGCGACTATGTAGGAGAAGTTTTTTTTTCTTCCAATTTTCAAAACAGTTTTAAAATGACGTAATTTTGTTCAAAAATAAGAATACAATTGTACAAAAGTATTATCATCAGCAGTACAATAGCTTGGCCACGACAAGATTTGAACTTAAGATCTACCATTTATCACATGTTTACTACTCTGCACTCTTACCACTGCGCTATCCGGGCACCACGGCGGGAACGTCTCTTTTGAGAACACAATCCCGCAGCAAGAAATATGCGTTTAGCACTTTCATGACTCGGTTTTTTGATCAAGAACATGCGTGAATACTCAAAAACTAAAGCGCAACAGCATGCGCACTCCTTTGATGACATTTATATTGATTTGATAAAGATAATACAATCATGTTTTCTTCCTACATAGTCGACTATCTAGTCAACTATGTAGGCGAAACAAGCAGCTGTCCTATATAGTCGACTAGCTAGTCGCCTAGTTTCCAAAATCCATTCTAGTCTCCTACTAGGACGGGGGCCAGATTCTAGTTTCCTAGTAGGACGGTCCAGGCTAGTGGGTGGCGTCGGACGTCTTGAATTCCGTTCTTGACTCCGTAGATAGTGCTGTGACGCCTTCTGGCTACCATGAGAGTGGTTTGCCACATCACAGGGGCTAGGTGAATTTAACAAGAATGGTTGACTCCGAGGGGGATCGAACCAGCGACCATGATATTGAGAGACGAACGCTCTATCCACTGAGCCGCGCCCCCGGCTTTACCAGACATGTTTTTTTGCTGCTTGCGCCAGTTGTAATTTTTTTCGGTGAAGGTGGAATACTCTTGGCGCATTTTTGATCCCCATACTAATTGAATCTTAGAATGTCTCGTGAGCATTTTCGATGTCTATCTAATCGAAAGAGAGATGCAAAGTCGATTCCTTATGACAGATAGATCCAAGTGACAGATCCAGATGACAGATCCAAGTGACAGATCCAGATGACAGATCCAGATGACAGATCCACATGACAGATCCAAGTGACAGATCCACATGACAGATCCACATGACAGGTGTGTTCAGGTGAGCGAGGACACGCCGCCGCTGCTGCGCGCGCGCGTCTGGCAGGCGCTGCTGCTCGGAGAAGAAGGGGTGAGTGATAGAAGGGGAGATGGGAATGGGAATGCGTGTGTTGGGTGCGTAGACATGGCGTCGTTGCAAGTTGCAACGAGAAGGAGCTGGCGAGGGGGAGATTAGGTGAGCGCGGCTGCATCTGTATTCGGACATTGCAATCTGTTAGCGGTGTGAATTGTAGACAGGTTTGTTGATTCGTGGAAATTGAACCGCGGAATCGTGAGAGTCTATAGTCTATAGTGTGATTTCAGCACCCGTTGACATGGGAGTGGCAACGCCTGGACACTGTCTCCCCGCATGTCAGTGACCGACAGCTCGATGTGGATATACCCAGGTGTCATCAGGTACGTTTTCTGCGCAGGTTTTCTGCATTTATACCTTTTATGCAATCAACATCGTTTGGAACATCAATTTTTTTTCCTCTCGCTCAATTGTTTCGAGTTGTCGGCTTTGTCAAACACGGTACAGAAGCGACTCGATCATTGCTGTGACAATGCATAACACACCATCTCGACAAGGTTGAAGTGTGTGTGTGTTTCCAGTACGAGGAGTTGATGACGTCACCGGCGGCTCACGCACGGCTCCGGAGGCTGCTCAAGGTAGGTGGGATCTTCTGAACGCGCGTGAGAAGAATAACTGACAGCTACTGACGTGTGAATAGGTGAGGACAAAGAAAGTAGTTAGAGGTTAGAAAAATAGTTATTGTATAATTGGGTTTGATTTAGATTACGGTACGATTTTATGAGTGTATATTGTAATGAAGAGTAATGCAATTATGGTGTTGTGCAAGAATTCATGGACTCAGGCGATTGTGTGCGAACCTTCGAAGATACACACAATATTCGGTTAAAACCTATTTCCTACATGTCTATCAAGGTTTATTGTTCTGATCATATTGTCGAGTTGGGGGTGGAAGAGTGTGAAATGTTCGATTACAAGCACGGCTGGAGTTGAAGAGTTGGAAGGAGGGAACAGTACAGGTGCGAGTGCTTTCCTCCTGTTTTCACACTTTGCATTGCATTTTGCATATTGTTGATTGTTGTTGGAGGGAAAAATACTGTGGCCGCACTAATGTAAATGATCTACGACCGTGCATTTTTTAGACCGTGCATTATATCTATGTATAGGTGTTTTAGGGAAGTGTGCAGTAAGTGTATGAGTGTGGCCTCCTCGTTCCAGGCGTGGCTGGCGGCGCACCCGCACCTCGTCTACTGGCAGGGCTGCGACTCGCTCGCCGCCCCCTTCCTCGTACTACACTTTGATAACATGCGTGAGTCGCACTCCAACCGTCTTGGCCTGATTCGAGTGTGACCAGTTTGTTTGGTCGTCTTTCCAAGTTAGTCTCGAAAGGAGTTTCGAAGAGACTGACCGCTACTAGAGCTTTTTAGTGAGTTTTCTTAATGGAAAGTTTGTGTTCGAACTCATACATTGCTATGTCGTGCGTATTAGGTTTCACGGCGTGTTCTTGCGTGGTGTTGTGGATGGATTTATAATAGGTAGTGTTCTGTCTTGTCCCCCATCTCCATTCTCGTTTCTCCATTGAGTGTGTTTCTTTGTGCAGCAGTGGCTCTGTCGTGTATGTCGGCGTTCGTCGACCGCTATCTGAGGAACTTCTTCCTCCAGGACAACTCGGCGGTGATTCAGGGTGGGTGCGGGGAGGGGAGACTGGAGGGATTGTCAGTCAATCAATTTGTTCGTATAAAACACATCCGGCATGGATGCAGTGATGAAGGGACGGATATTTTTAAATAACATATAGAAATACACATAGAATAAGCTATTTTCCGTTTCAAATTACTGTCATCATTCTTCATTCGAACTCTCTCTCCCCTGTCACTTGTCCATCCGCCTTGTTCGCTGAGTACCTGTCTCGAAGACTGTGTTCCGCCAACTCTTCATCTCTTACCCATTCTCATCATTCCAGAGTACCTGTCCGTGTTCTACCAGCTGGTGGCCTTCGTCGACGCGCCCCTCTTCTCCCGCCTGCATGCAATGGACTTCCTCCCCGAGCTGTTCGCCATACCATGGTTCCTCACCTGTTTCGCACACGTGCTCCCACTGGGAAAGGTGGGGGAAGGGATTGTGAGAGATGTAGGCGCTTGAGTGTGTCGATGAACACTCTAGCTACCGCTCGATGGATGGCGTCAATGACAGATAGTGCGCTCTGTCAGACAGCAGTCAGATTCAGATAGCGCGCAAAACAAGAGGGGCGAACGGTTAGAGCTGTTTGAACTGCAAGGGATGGGAGCTCTCGCAAATCCTTGTCTCATGTTGACGTGTTGCAGCTGGTGTGGGTGTGGGACGCGCTGCTGCAGGCCGACGCCAGCTATCCACTATTCGTCGGACTGGCTGTGCTGCGGCAGATGAGGGGCAGGTGGGGGAGAGGGAGAGAGATGAAGAGTCGGGAGAACTGAAAGTAGGAGGGAGGTGTAAGCAGAGAATCTGTTGTGTTTAAAAATGTTGTAATATACTCGTATTGGCTAAAACTATTACGATCTTTCTTGACGTGAATGTGAAACGTATGTTTGGAATGGAAACGCGAGATGATTTATTGAATAGCGTTTGGTCCGGGTGTGATGGTATGAAAAAAATATATAATGGTATGAAACATATACGCACACATCGCTTGTGCATATGTACATGTACATGTTACTCACTTACACGTAATACTATTTTAAGGTGTTGTCATATATAGTTCGAATACACGAAGAATTATTGGATATGTGTCTACCGGAGTGTATAATATCGTGTGCAACATATTTGTTATTGCTTGTTAGAGCATATCCTACTTTCACATATCGCTGCTACAGACTGATGTCGGGCGGCTTCAACGACGCTATCTTGTTATTCAGCGACCTGCCAGACCTACAGATATCAGCCATCCTGGCAGAGTCGCACAAGTTCTATGAACAGGTGAGGGGAGGGAGGGATAGAGAGAAGGAGAGAGAGAGAGAGAGAGAGATCCGTCGCAGGTTCCTCCGAGCTGCGCCTACCGCTCCAAGGGCGCCGACAAGGAGGACCGCGAGAAGGGTGGGTTGGGTGGAGTTGTTGGATTATTAAAGAACCACAGCTTCATTATTGTCTGTTCGTCTTTTCGTTTTTATGGCTGGCTATTGAAACATATGATACGTAACATTAATTTATTATACGATATACGGTATGTATATATATATATATATATATATATATATATATATATATATATATATATATATATTTATGTACTAGCTAATTGTCCAGACCCGTCGCTGGTGGACGCTTCGGCCCCTCGCCACATGCGGCACACGATGACCGAGAGGACGTGGCGGGAGCTGAGGGTGGGTGGGAGGAGGAGAGGGGACTGATCTGTGTTGTCGGTCGGCGGAGAGATGAATAGAGGACGACGCCGCGATCCGTATTCCATCTGAATATGACTAGCTGACATTAGATAGTAGGTAGACTGTTTTCAGAGCTGAGTGTGAGTGGGGTTCCTACAACGCGTAGCGAAAGAGATGTTCGAATCAGATTCCATTCAGACAGTGTCACTAGACTGGTCGTGATTGTGAGTGTATAATGACCGGTGTGCTCTCCTTTCAGGAGTGGCTGTGTCCCCGGCTCTCGCGGGAGGAGTTTGCGTGGCGCGTGCGACGACAGGCCGTCCTTGTCGTCGATCTCAGACCCCAGCCGGAGTGAGTCGGATTCTGATCTCATCATCTCATCATGTAGTCAAGATCTTGTTGTTGGAAAAAAACATTATCTCATCGCTCGTAGAAGGGATTGAAAAGAATGTTGTAGTAGTTTATCGACTGTGATATGTACTGATGTATGGTAATTTGGTGTGTAGATTTAACCGCGGCTGTGTGTCGGGCAGCATCAACTACCCGAACACGGCCGACAAGACGTGGAGCACGCTGCAGACGGGGTTCAGGGTGGGTCTCGGTCTCTCTCTCTCTCTCTCTCTCTCTCTCTCGGTGAGGTGTGTTGGAAGACAGTTGTGCAGAGCGTTTCGAGCTGACTGTCTCTAGGGGCTTGATCCGATGGTCTTTTCAGTCTGCCGCCGCCAATGCGCACCCGATCTGCGTGCTCGACGGCGGCAAGATGGCGGTGGCCAAGGAGGTGAGGTGTTATGAAGTCCGGTCTGATGAGATCTGATGAGGTCTGAAGAGCACCGAGACCATGCTCCATGGTGTTTCGGAGAGTTGAGCGAGAGGCGAGGTATGACCGGTGTTTTGTTTGTACCGACACTTGCAGTTCTGCGAGTCGCTCGTTCTGGCCGGGGTGTGTGGTGTGTGCGCGCTGGACGGCGGCTTCGAGGCGATCCGCAACGTGCAGGACATTATCAGCGTGCAGTGAGCGGGGGAAGGAGAGAGAAGGTGAGAGTGGCACTGCAACAAATGATGTGTAACAGTTGTGCTCCTTTTCCTGAGTGGCTGACCAGTAGACCCCTGTAGACTGTGTGTACTTCTATGTATGATAATGGTTAAGAAAGACGGTGTATGTATGGTTCTTCTGTGATGGTGCGATGAGTTTTGATGAATGGAGAGACTGTGATTGCATAATGGTTGTATTTTGTAAAGTTTTATATTTATCATAAATTATTTCACTTTCTCGGATTGTGTGTTTATTTTTTACAGTTACTCTAGAGTATTTTGTACCGACACTCCCAAGTAATCTAATACACACGACGACAGTCATTTTATTCCTGCAGGCGAGATCCTCGTACCAAGACTCCACTCTCAGCCTCTCTGTTAGGAGTTCAAGCGGTCAGAGAGCTTGTGTGTGGTTGAAAATCAATAGCAATCCCACATACAATGTACTATACAAGTAATACAACAGTACAAATAAGGAGTGTATGTAGTAGTGCTCAGAGCTTGCTAGCCTCGCGTGCGCGCTCCATCATTGGTAGGAGATGGTCGCGGATTCCGGGGAGCACCTGAATTGATCTTCTGCCTTATTCATCACACAACAAGACCAAAACACCAGATGATCATATAGATGTCACGAATTCTAAAAAGAACGACAACTCACATCGGTTCTGTTGAGCTCGCTGGCCTGCACCCAGTCGATGAGATGCTTGTACACGTGTCCATCTCGAATTCCAAGCATCGAGCGCAGCTCGGTATCCGACCAGTCGAAAGAGTCCACCAGAGACACGGCGTTCGGACGCAGCTGAAGAAATTTGACTTGTCCAATATTACTGATTCTGGTTCATTCATCCACCCACCTTGGCCAGAGTGTCGTACATCTCGTTCTTCATCCACTCGAGCTGCGATGAGGAGATGTAGCCGTCCTCAAGTTATGGCACATTGGTTCCAATATCACTCATGTCCGATCATTCATCGTCAAAGGTGTCGACGTTAGAAATGTTATGTTTTTGAGTGTCTTTCCTCTCACCTCGAGCAGGTAGTGTGCCTGGTCGATGAGCTCGTATAGAAGGTGGAGGCGAAGCAGGTCATCCATCACAGCGCGACATCCTTCGTCGGAAATGTTCTTCACCTGATAAGTCATACTTGGATGTTGTGCATTTGATGATTTCACAGCAAATAATCGCGGACGCAGTAGATGAAACCACGTATCGTTTGATTTCCTAGACCTTTAACTTGTGTAAAATGGGACACTCACCCGCTCAGCAAAGGCGTTTGCGATGAAGAAGCGGGTGTGCGCGCGTGATGACTGGAAGTATCGATAAAGTGATCTAACTACTTAGGATCGATACAGTGCGCGGCATTTAGCCTTCTGTGGACAGATTTTCTATGGACAGAAGCGACTTTGACGAAAGAAAAGAGACGATCTCTCGAAATTCGAACACATGTAGTCCGTGCCACTATAGGATATGACTGAAAGCTCACCCTCTGCATTTCGACTGCGTTTTTGTTCCACGCGTCAGCGTCCGAGTCGCCCTTCCTCCTGCAAAATGCATCACAGTAGACCGGACGTTTACTGGCAAAATATTCTCACAGAAATATTTAACAAACTGCTCTTGCGCTTTTTCATAAAACAACGCCTCACTTGAATTCCTCGAGTCGGTCGGCGGTTCGAAGAGTGATCTTGCGAGCGATGTGCTCAAAAGCGGAGAGGAGATGCGTGTGCTTGCGGTCTGCAACGCGAATTGCGACCAATCCTCGAACACTCCCGTATTGTTTTCGAAACAATTCAGAATGTCTCGTTTTCCCTTCAGTAGCTAGCAGTGCTTCCGAAGAGGCGGAAAGAAGAGGAGACCATACCTCTAGCTCGCCCGATCATGGAGTGCTGGTCGCCGGGCGCCGCGAGGTAGGCGGTGAGTGCGCCCGCCTGCTTGCCGTTACGGACATCTACTGCCGTGCGCATCAGGTATCTGAAGGGGGTGAGTGACTGGATCCTTGAATGGATGTGTTGTCTTTAGTGGAGAGAGAGAGAAGAGAGAGAGAGAGAGAGAGAGAGAGAGAGAGAGAGAGAGGATGCCCACCTGGCGAGCTGCAGCAGCATCACCATGTTCTCGCCCTCATACGTGCAGCCGGCGATCGTCATTGCTGAGGGAAGTTAAGGTCAGTTTTTTTTTTAGAAACGGCTCTTTTGTTGCGAAGAGAGTGTTAGCTTCGTCACTCTAAAGATTGTGGAAAATGGAATGTGGTGTGTCGAATTTCACAGTCAGAAAAGTCTTATCAGAGTGTCAGATTTCACAGTCAGAAAACTTGTCCTAGCAAACAACACGCTTCAAGCAACACACCGTACAGCTCCGGCAGTCGGCTGGCGGCCGAGTAGCCGTGTCCGCCGCACGCCATTCGACACTGCTCCACCGACTCGCCGGACTAGGAGAGAATGGTGAATGGTGGTCAATTTCTTCGTATTGTGACTTGTGACTATATGGAGGTAGGTGGATGGTGGATGTTGTTGAATGGCAAGTTGGAAGGAGTAGAGATTTGTAGAGCTACTAGTAATTTACCTGGAATGAGCACACCGACTTGAGTCCCGATGTGATAGCATGTAGGTCGGCGAGAGTCTCGGTCTGCCCGCTCTTGATGTCCCGCATCACCTTGTGGTACATGCGCAGCACCTGGATTCCATGAAATCGAGTTGCGTGCCGTTTACAATTCGACTATGAGCGAACATGGAAGACTAGTTCCCCGTATTCCTGTATGTCAGCTTCACCTCGTCTCCACTGAATAGGAAGGCGTAGGCGCGGGCGAGTTGGGGGAAGAGCCTGTGTTGCTGGGTCTGGTAGTCGAGGATCTGCACTTCCTTGCCGTCCCTGAATTCGGATGGAAGGTCGTATCGGCGTGAATCGTCTCACCCCTTCTCCATCTCGCCCTGCCTCCTCACACACGCGTAGCGAATAGCGATCGTCGCCGCGTACGCCATCAGAGTGGAGGTGGTGCCGATCTGAAGTCACGTTGTCGAAACGCGTCTGCGAGTTGGCAATGCGCCCGGCGACCGCAGCGCGCCGACATTAGACACGCGACGCGGCCGTCGCTCACTCTTTTTGTTGTTTCTCTCACCATGTGCGATCGCACATAGACCATGGCGCCGTAGCCGAGTTTGGAGTGCGGCGGCTTGGAGTAGGCACCGTCCGCGGCGACTTGCGCATGGCGACACAGCATGTTCTCCCTCGGGATCCGGACGTGATCGAGTGCGAGGAAGCCGTTGTCGATAGTGTTCGCGCCCATCTTCGAGCCAATGTCTCCGACGTGAATGCCTGAAAACTCACGCGTTTTTCAGCTCGGCAAATACGCATGCACTGTGCACTGTCTACTGTCTTTGCACTTTCCATGTGGCGGCGTGCTACATTTAGTGACAGCGGCGAGATCAGTACTCGTGTCTTTCGGCTAATTGTGAGACTCACCCGGCAGCGGCTCGTGCGTCTTGATACAGCGCAGCTGCATGAAGAAGCTGGAAACGAGGAGATGACGCAAACTACGAGTAGACCAAGGACTTCACAGCGGAGTCACTTGAACTCACTTGTGCGGTCCGTAGCACTTCCCGTCGATGTACAACTGCGCCACGACGATAGCGTGGTTGGCGCACTTGCCCAAGTTGCCCGGCCACCTGGTGTGCACTTCACATCCTCCTGGATTTTCAACTTGTCCACCGCACTCACACCTATCCAAGATCATAGTGTATTCACGCGTACCGGTTATGCCTCTCATCAACACGGCATCTTTGTGACTCCGTTTTTCTAGCATAATTGTTTTAAATGTCACCCCACTCACCACTTCCTTCCAGTCGGTGTGGGTGTGTTCAGAACAAACTCCTGCGTCTTCTTGTCATACGTGGCTGTCGTCTCCAGCTTGGACAGATTGGTGCCTAAACATGATGTGTCGTATTCCCATTCCAAATGGTTGTCCTCACCGTGTCCCAGCTCGGTCTGCGCGTATGTGCCGATCATCTCTAAGCGTAGAGCCGGACCGAGCCACCTAAAGATTGTGGACATGGTCAGTCTCTTCGAAATTTCCCCTTTGAAACGCCTCAGGAACACAGTGTTTACTTTCATTAGTCGGAATCGCTGGAAGCTGGGATGTTTGACGCGTTTCGACAGTAGTTTTGAGGATCGGAGATACGAAGAACATAATGACTCATACTTTTTCCGTTGCTGCTTGCTGGCCTGTCCCTGGAGTGCTGGCAGGAACATGGCTCCTTGAAGCATCAGCGGGTGCCCGTCGATGCCTTGCACCACGCTGAAAGAGCGATAAAAATTTCAGGACGAAATTGATATTCGCATCACACAAAGAAAGTGAAATGAACACAAACAACATTTTCACAAACAACGGGACAGGGAAGTCATATTGTTCAGGAACTCCACTCACCTCACGTAGTGCATGATCTCTTTTGCCTTGAACGGATCGACAATGTCGGTGAGCACTTCGGTCAGTGCGGATGTCTGCAAGAGACGCGAAATTCTTGTTTGGTAAAGCGAGTGGAGCTAGATGAGGTCTCTCTCTTTGATCTCCTAACCATCGCATCTATGGAGTGGTAGTGCGCGCCGCCAGAGCTCAATCGCTGCGAGCTGCCCCTAGGTTCGATTCCTACTACTCATGAAAGCGTTTTGGATATTTGAAGATCTACACGTTGTGTTGCACAAAACTGCACAACATGTGAAATGTAACGGATGGCATATAGGATCCAATCCGACTATAAAACATATTTGCTGCTTCATTGTCTCAATGACAATGCACTCTCATTTCCTGGTGCGTTACTGGTTACTGCATCTCGAGTAACACTCAGTCAGCAGACAAAAATTGTTATAGTATTTCTTGTGCACATTGTGAACATGCTAGACTATAGAAAGATAAGAGGGACCATAAAAGTGTTTTCGCGAAACAGTACCTTTCTGGAGGCCTCGCTGATTTTCTCTTCTCGAGATAGGTAGGTGTGACTTTGCTTGTCTACCTGAATTTTTTTTGCATACTTTTTTCAGTTAATACTAACCAACTCCGGACGTTTCAGAACATCTGCCGTGATTTCCCGTCGACGATCGCGAAATTCCGCGCCTAAAAAGTATTTTGCATAAAAATAAAAGTCACATGCAAGTTTGTTACCATGAATCTCTGCTGCCATCTTGTTAGTGTCGAATGTGGCCTTCATTCTCTCAGCTGTGATGTCCTCATTGTCACCGGATTGAATACAGTGGTTTAGTGACATCCTGGAAAGTTGTTAGAAAGTAATGCGTAACGGAACAAATCACAGTGTGGAAAAATCACAAGAACGCTCTCACATTCCTATGATGACTACTGACGGTTATCGACAATAACACCGAATCGTTATCATATCGCAGACTACACAATCAATGATACTACCACTATCGCTGCTCCCGTGTTCTGGCCGCTTCCCTTTCGTTCTCTATCTTTATACTTTGTCTCTTTCTCCACAACAGTGTGTAGTGTACTCGTTCAGTTTTATATATGTGCACGCGACGACTGCAAACACATTAGTGCCTGTGAATTGTTATGATTAGTGTGATCAGGCACCCACTAGTGTGAATCTAGCACTCTGTGTAGAGTATTTTCGCATAGGTCCTTTCCTATCTTAACACATAACACACTGAGAAGACGTTTTGTAGTCGTTACATTGTTGCATGCAGTGCAGTGTTATCTCAACCATTCTGATGCCTGGTCTCGGTGTTACGTTTTGTAATTATGTTACCTGCAAGACGAGATGGTAAAATATTTATGGTTTATTATCATGAAATGCACATTTGAATTTGAAATACGTTTCACATTCACAGCTTGCTGGCAGTTCGCGCGCGCTCCATCATAGGAAGGAGATGGTCGCGAATACCGGGCAGTACCTAAACAATCCAATCATCCATGTATCCATGCTTGCCCTTGGTAAAGATGGTGTCTGTCTCATCGAAGCGCACATACGTCGGTCTTGTTGAGCTCCGATGTGTGTGCCCATTGGATGAGATGCTTGTACGCGTGTCCATCGCGCATTCCAAGCATCGAACGGAGTTCGGAATCGGAGAAATCGAACGAGTCCACTAGAGATACGGCGTTCGGGCGCAGCTGGAACAAGACTCGTCGAAATGAATGCGCATCCAAAAAAGGAAAAAGCGCAGTCTGCGTGTTTTTTTTTCATTCTGATTATAATTGTACCTCACCTTGACCAGAGTGTCGTACATCTCCTCCTTCATGGCTTCGAGCCGCGACGACGAGATGTAGCCGTCCTGAAGTGTGTGGTATTGGAGGAACAAACGTCGATCTACAGATCTACCTCGAGCAGGTAGTGTGCCTGGTCGATGAGCTCGTATAAGAGGTGCAGCTTCAGAAGGTCATTCATCGCCGCGCGACAGCCCGTGTCCGAGATTGAATGCACCTGACGAGGAGTGTCGTTAGTCGTTAGAGCCACACCTTCGGATCGTCTTGTTTTTACTAGTATGCCAATGCACAGGAATTCGTGAATGGAGTAGACACACAACACACAATCATACGCCTACATACCTCACCCTGTCGGCGGAATTTCATCAAACCAGAAAAGCCCTGTTAATAATCTTGTACATTTCAGAAAGGTTGTGAAAAACTTCTTTGTTTACTCTACCCTGTCGGCGAATGTCGTTACAATGAAGAGGCGGCAGTGCGCGCGGGATGCCTGCAAGGAGCGATACAGTGCGAGAAAGTCGACACCGGTCACTGTAGGAACTGACAGAACGCATACCCTCTGCATCTCCACGCCGTTCCTGTTCCATGCGATCTCGTCAGAGTCGCCCTTGCTCCTGAAGGCTCAATTATGTTACGTTATGAACGCTGCCGCTCTGACTAAGACTCTTTCTGAGGATCTTTTCACCTTTCTTGGAGTCTTTTAGAGTGTGTACACCGTTCTAAACTTTTGCTGAGGATCTTTTCTCATAAAAGTTGAGTATCTTCTTCACTCAAGTGGATCGATCAACACGGTGAGACGATCGCACTCACTTGAACATGTCGAGTCGATCCAGCGCGCGGAAGGTGAGCTTGCGCGCGATGTGCTCGAACGCAGTGAGAAGGTTGCCTGAACCTAGATACAATCACAAGTTCTTTCTTTGCCATCATCGAGTTCACAGTAGAGAGAAAGAGAGAGATAGACGGTGGTTATGGTAGCACCTATAGTTTGTTGTTCGTACCGTTTGCAGTTCCCTTGAACGGCATGTCCGGCCCAGCCAGATAGGCCGTGAGCGCGCCGGTCTTCCCGCCGTCGCGGATCTTCTGCGCGGTGCGCATCAGGTACCTATAATGAATACGTACATCAGTACTGCTGACTGTCTCTGATATCGGGAACCTGGATAAGTAGCTGATCGTAGTGTTTTTGTTTTTTTTTTAAATACCTGGCCAGCTGCAGCAGCATCACCATGTTCTCGCCCTCGTACGTGCACGCGCCGATCGCGTGGCCTGCAAGTTTACTACTTTTTTACTACTACTACTATCACTTCTACAAAAGTATAGGTTTTCACAGTGTTCTTCCACATTCGACTTTCTTCTTCCACTCCACGGAATGAAGCAGAGATGCGCATGGAACATGGAACAGAGATGAGTGCAGATGGAACAAAGTTACTTTTCACTCACCGTACAGCTCTGGCAGTCGGCTGGCGGCCGAGTAGCCGTGTCCGCCGCACGCCATTCGACACTGCTCCACCGACTCGCCGGACTAGGAGAGGATAGTTCAATATGATCCGTTGTCTCTGATACCACCTATCCTCTATGTGCTATCCACTCTTTGTGTATTGTATTTCAGGCAATCACGCTTTGTTGTACGTGGATAGACCTTTTGAGGAGAGCTCTCGGGTCAAGTCAGTGTACTACGACTCAACGCACCTGGAACGAGCACACCGACTTGAGTCCGGAGGTGATTGCGTGCAGGTCTGCGAGAGTCTCGGTCTGGAATTAAAACTGTTTGTTTTCTTATTCTTCTTCTTTTTTTCACAAAATAGAGTCCACCGCCAAAGATCTTTAAACTGTGTTTTTGTTTAATAAAGCGGATACGTGTTCGAGTTTTACATCAAATTGGTTCACCTGTCCATTTTCGATGTCCTTCAGCACGCTGTGGTACATGGAGACGACCTGAATGTTGTGAGATTGTCATCAACTTCATCGCTGACGAGTTGATGGAAGGGTCAGACAAGATTTGGGTTAAAGGAGCACACCACTCTAAATTTCACGAGTAAACTACGACTAAGTATCACGTGAAAGATCGTGAAAATGCAACAATGTTTCATTAATGAACTGATCAACCGAATTACCGCTTCTCCGCAGAACGTGAACGCGTATGCCCTCGCGAGTTGGGGGAAGAGCCGGTGCTGCTGGGTCTGGTAGTCGAGAATCTGCACCTCCTTGCTCGAGCTGACATGCATACTTGTTCAATCATCATTACACCGTCCTTCCTATAGTAGTTCCTCGAACAGTATCCCCCCACCGTACCCCTTCTCGATCTCTCCCTGCCACCGCACGCACGAGTAGCGGATGGCGATAGTGGCGGCGTGCGCGATGAATCCGCCCGCGGTGCTCACCTGAACGTAAATAAGATATCAAGCAGCGAACAGAATCACTGCCTAACAAAAAAGTTTGGAATTTGAGTCGAATTCGCTTTCATATTGTTGCTTACCACAATCTGAGCCTCTTTCCTAACCTCAGATACATTATCTCATGGTCTCACTGGTAGCAGGGACAGTGGCTACTCTCCTTCCACTCACCATATGCGATCGCACGTGCACCATGGCTCCGTAGCCGAGTTTGGAGTGCGGCGGCCGAGTGTAGGTGCCATCTGGGGAGACCTGGAACGAGATTCATTACGTAGCGACAAATCTTTTTGAAAATTCCTAGCCATAGGCATTGTGAGTGGCCGGTTCTGAACAGACGACCACATCTTTATCATATGATTCTCTTGCAATGCTTGCATCGATTCCGATTCTCACCTTTGCATAGCGACACAGCATGTTCTCCCTCGGGATCCTCACGTGATCGAGTGCCAGAAAGCCGTTATCGATAGTATTCGAGCCCATCTTCGAGCCAATGTCTCCGACGTAAATGTCTAAAAATCGTTTTGATCCGGTTTTCAACGACTCATCAAAAACGGCGTCCGTGACACCTGGAAATGGCAACTTTGTCAGAACTCACTCGGCAGTGGCTCGTGCGTCTTGCGGTCGCGCAGCTGCAGAATGAAGCTGAAAGTAAAGTGTATTCAAGTTGTGTGAAACATGTTGTTCGTCTTTTCGAGGCATGTTCAATGTGATTCGAAATGGTTACAGGACATTCGCATGTTCGAAGTAACGGGATAGGGTAGTTGAGAGACATTTCAAGACCATTACTACTTATAGCGCACTCACTTGTGCGGTCCGTGGCACTTCCCGTCGATGTACAACTGCGCCATGACGATCGCGTGATTCGCCGACTTGCCCAGATTGCCCGGCCACCTGCATGCTTTCAGATACAAGATCACTTTTCAAGACGTCGTCAGGGGCAATGGTGATTAGCGCGAAGTGGTTTGATTATTGAATCTATTCTGTAGCACTTTAAACACTTTGAGATTAACCATTACTCACCACTTCCTCGCGGTCGGATTGGGCGAGTGGAGCACAAACTCCTGCGTCTCCCTGTCGTAGGTGGCAGTAGTCTCCAGCTTCTTGAGATTTGTACCTGCATGTTGTTCACTGTTTCATCAAGGCTTCTCACTATCTATGACAAATTAGGCAAATAGATTTCGTGACTTTGGATGAAAAAAGAAAGATGTTTGAAAAAATGGGGGGTGGCTAGCGCAGTGGATGTGCGCCCAGCTATCAAGCGGAAGGTCCCGGGTTCAATCCTCTCGGCGGCCAATGATGTACCGCTAGTCACGGTGGAGTGACGACCACCCTCACAACTTTCGTGAGCCTCTAGTCAGAAGTCTGTGACGTCATCTGATCCAAATTCATTGCATTCATCGATGGACCCCTTGTAAGCAGCTAGCGACTTGTACTCGAGAGCCTTAGGTCAGTCCCCTTATTGGCTAGGTCGACGGTTGTATAACTTGAATCTGCTGATAAACAGGCTGATGCCTGAGTCTGGCTGATGACAGGACGAAACAATGTACCGTGCCCGAGCTCGGTCTGCGCGTACGCGCCGATGATCTCGTGGCGAAGCGCCGGCTCCAGCCACCTACAATGTTTTTTGTTGCATTTACAAAAAATCCCATTGAATGGGATTCCCATTCATTGCCATAACGTTGCAGGATCACGATTTGAGCACGGGTGGATGTCAGGTTTCAGTAGACAGCATACTATCAGGATTTCTTCCGTATTTCGCCCTCGGTTCTTCCACCCACTCGCGATATTACAACTTGCTCCAGGAAAAACAGCTATACAAAAACAAACGGCGATTTCTACTTTCTACTGTATTGATTGGTGTTGGTGTCAGATGCGTCTGTTCGCGTTTATTTCTTTTGTTGTTGTCCTCTCTCGTTCTCCCACTCCATTATGCCAATCCTCTCTCAAGCCCCGCCCCTTTCGCCCCGCCCACCCACCTCCTCTTCTGCTCCTGACTGGCCTGTCCCTCGAGGGCCGGTATGAACATCACCCCGTGCAGACCCAGCGGGTGGCCGTCGATGCCGTGCACCTCGCTGAAGTAGAGTGAGATATGACAACAACTGCACAACTGTACGACGATTTCGAATTATCACTATGCATAGGGTTCGTTATCTTGCGTTATCTAATAGTTGCTACTTCGTTGAAGTAGAGTGAGATATGACCACATCTGCACGAGCAATGCGAAATATCACTATGAATACACCTCAGCTGAAACGTAGTGAGATCTGCACGATATCTGCGAAACCTCACTGAATGTTGTTCATAAACTTACGCCATGATGTGAGCCAATTCCTTCGACTCGGCTGGGTTGACAATCTCGCCGATAGCATTCTTGAGAGCAACCGTCTGGAAAAAAAATGGTTTTGTGTTTGTGAGTTTTGTACGAAAACCTCACCTTTCTCGCTGCCTCAGTGATTCGCTGCTCGCGCGAGAGAAACGTGTGGCTCTCCTTGGATATCTGAAATTTGCGTAACTAAAATCGTTAGCTATTATTATAATATTTCCATTTCTCCTACCAACTCTGGTCGTTTCAGGATTTCTGCGGTGATCTCGCGGCGGCGATCGCGAAACGATTCGCCTAGGTTTGACATCATTATCGATTGATTATTGATTGATCTAACAGGAAGAACTCACCGTAGATCTCTGCTGCCATCTTATTCGTGTCGAATGTGGCCTTCATTCTCTCAGCTGTGATGTCCTCATTGTCACCCGAACGGATACAGTGGTTCAGAGGCATAATCTGAATCTTTTTTCAAATCTTTTTTTGAAATTCTATACATCATAACCATGAACGACAAGAAAACAAAATCTAATACCTATGTAGGATGAGAAGGTTTTGGGTGGAATGGAAAAGAAAGTAGAGCAAATTAGGAAAGGGATTGATTCAGTAACATGTGTGACGACAAGTTGTCTGTGACAATGTATCAGATCAATGATAGAAAGATCGGCGACAGATATTGACAGTGCATTCACTGTGATCGGACAAACATCAACGATTACGACTCCGAGGTATATGCTAGATAAGCGGAAATCGACTTTCACATGATATACCATATACATACGTTCCACAACATCACAACACTTATGAACATCTTTGTAGATTCAAATTCAACAGTGAAATAAACATGATGAAATGCGGTCGATGCAAATATATATGTTTAGCAAAATACATTTACACAATAAAGATAACAGTTATATCAAACCGACTGCCTCGCATTGATTTCAAGTAAGAATTCAAGTAAGTACACCGTCGAATCGCAGTGAAGACGAGAGCTATGATCACTTGGCGCATGTTTCACTACGTCCTGGTCTTATAAAGTGATTACGATTTGGGCAAGTGCCTCGAACCTAGGCTGCTATCGTTTCTTAGAGCACAAACATGTCCTTATCAGCTGAGAGTACATCACGTTGTGAACACGCCTTGAAATGCTGGATGAATGCTTTATTACAGTATGATACAGTGCCCGTTCCCAGTTGTTGTTCTGACTATCAGTAGATTAGAGTAGTGTTTTCAGTTGGAGATGGAGGTGAGGTACTTGCGCGGCATCCCTGAAATTAAATGATTGGTTTGATGATTTATGTGAAACGTATTTATTACAACTAAACACTAAAGGACACCATTGAAGCGGCACTAACCGAAGGACACTAATCGCTAGAGCTCATTTGTGCTAGTGGGATTTCACTCACGAAAGACGTTGGTTTTAATTTTTTGAATGTTGTTTAGTCTTCATCAGTATCCGTGGGCGCTGAAGATTGTCGGAATGTTATTAGCCAACCAATACGTTTCATAGAGGAACTATTTGCAACATCTCAATTTTTTCGTCAATCTTGTAAATATTTTCCAACCAGAAAAAGTCAGGGCGGACTGAAGCATCACTCACTCTTCGTCTCGGTGCTTGTGAGTGCTTGCGCTCCGTCGTATAGCATGTAGATGAAGAGACCAGCCAGCTGCAAACAACACATTCATGACATATGTACCAATTCCCGGTTACAAATGTTGTTTCGGAAAAAAGTTAGGGCGTTTTTTTCTTCATGGACCACGAACGTGATGCAAAATGTGAAAGAAATGTCTGATCCGTTCTCGCGCTATGAAAGTTGTTTTCCATTTTTACTCATTTTTTGATATTCAAAATATTATGCTCACCTGGAAAAAGTCGATAGTCTTCTGCACGATCACCTCCATTGTGTGTAGTGTAACCCTGTAATCAGTAAATGTCAGACCGAAATGCGGGATATGTCACTACGCATTACCTGATAACGAAAACGCGGAACTGTGTGTTAATTTTTAGCGGTCTTTTATATAGACAGGGGTGGGACTCAAAAATCACGAGAAGAAATGCGAGAGATGGCGAGAGAGTGTGCGTGAATATTAGAGCACAGAGAAGTGAGACAATCTCGAAACACTTGTTTACGATATCAAAGGTGGGATAAGGATGACAGAGAGATACGAAGGCAACCAAAATGCGCGAGTGGAGAAAGGCATGTGAGGATGTCTCCGTAAGCAAGAGAAAGAAATGCACAGATGGGGAGAAGGAGAGTGGGAGGGAGAGAGGGAAAGGGAGAGAGAGAGAGAGAGAGAGAGAGCGAAAGAGAGGGAGAGAGAGGAAGAGGAAGAGAGAAGGGGAGAGAGGCTGTCACATGCGGTAGAGGTTAGGGTTGCCCCCCACGTGACAGATGAGTCACAGGAGAATCATGCGCAATTCTCGATCACATTGTGATTTGGGAACCGTAAAAGTACGTTTCTCGAAATTCTAATTGTAAGGGCATGTTCGATAAAAGTGCATGTACTGTTTCATGTGAAAGAGACATGCGAGTGCAATCAGAAACAATGATTGATGAATGCAATGTTTCCAAATGTGGTGCGCGAACTACAGTGATAAGGCCGACCTTAGAGTCGTTGTTATCCTAATCGGAGATCAATTCAATGGGAAGTGTGTCAGCTGATTGCTGATTGCTGATTGACGCACAACCCTTACTGACTCTTCGAAAAGTCAAATTTACCTACAAAACAATGTGGAAAAACAAATACGCTACAGTGCGTAGCGGTATCAAACGTGACCCGGGAGTCGCTAGAGGAGAGTCTAAAGCGGGCAAGTGTGGTCTAGTATTGTGTAAACACACGAGTCACTAGTCAAAAGAAGAAATTGTTTGCAGAAAGAGGGGTGAGCGAGCGGGTCAATGGCAATGGGTTGTCCCCAATAGAACGGCCCGATCGCGCGATACTGATAAAGTTATGAACCAATTAACCGTTTTTGTTTTGTGGCCTGAAGAAAACTGAGCAGTCACGTACATTGTTTTCATTAATACTACTAGTTTTCTAACGTGTCGGAGGAATAATTCGATGACACAAAGCAAAGAGAGTAAAGTGAAGAAAAGGTATCACTAAACGGAAATGGTGCGGGTGGTATTTTCGTAGCAACTCTTCCGAAAACTTAATAAACTGGCCGCAACATAATATAAAAGCAAGTGGGAGCAAGCGTCTTTCAAAGATTTTTCTCGCCGATGCGCATTGGTCAGATGCGGGCGGAGTAAAAGGGTCACTCGGGTAACCTTGTAATAAACCGGTACTGCAGATACTGCACCCTCTGCGCCCTCTCACAACACCACGCTCTCTCGCCTCTCGCGATTACTTGCCAGTTTTTTTTGCGCGGATTATCAGCATGTCGCTCATTTACAGAAGAGAGAGAGAGAGAGAGAGAGAGAGAGAGAGAGAGAGAGAGAGAGAGAGAGAGAGAGAGAGAGAGAGAGAGAGAGAGAGAAGAGAGATCACGCCATGTTTGCAGAAAAAACTCATCAGGCCACAGAAACCACACACACATTTTGGACGAATTGCTAACACTCTTTTCATTACAAAAAATAAACTTATACAAATACATTATGGTGAAAGACTCATACATTTACATACAATAGTAATGTTCGTTAATGTTCGCCAAAGGCAAATGCACTACTTTGTAAGATTGCTTTGATAATCACCTAGACGTGTATATTCTGTGAGCAATAAGCGGTTTGTTTACATTTCGATTGTGATTGACAGAGCGCATGTTGTTATCAGTTTTATCTGTTATTTTTCATTTTTCGCGTCTGAAAGTTGATAAGGTGAGGCTGAAAAAAAAACATTTTAGGATGCAGTTCAAATCGTTTTACAAACGATTGAGGAGCTTTTAGTACGTACGACAGTTTCGATAGTGAAAAATACCAACAAAAAAAAGAGTTTACATCAATATGGGAAAATATGATGAATTTGTGCTCTATATTAAAGTAATGTGTTGGAAATACTTATTACTTAGCTGGCACCGAACAATCCATGTTTCACAGTTTGAAAAAAGTACACATTTTACTAGAAAAAAAGTGCCTTTGAAAAGTGAAAAGGACACCGGGGATAAAGTTTTAATAATATATTTAATAAGCCACAATTTATCCAAAGGCAGTAGCCCAAGAAATCACAGGCATTTACAGTGAGCGCGGCTCTCAAACGAAAGGTCACGGGTTCGATGCCGCCCGTGGGACAAAATAAGTTCCGCCACCGCGGTGGCTTGGCGACCACCCTGACACGTTGTCAGCCGCTAGCCAGAAGACACACCGTCATCGTGGATTCTGATTGCTGGTTTTCTGAAATCATAACATCTACTACTATACTGCAGACCCTCTTGTGTCATTGTTCACAGGCGTTTCATGTGTGACGCATCCTTGTGGTGTCATAAATTTATTTATTTTTTTTACAGTGAAAGTGTCTAGTGAAACACTTCATCTACTCGGGGGGTGTCTGTACAACAACAACAAGAAGAGAGAGAGAGAGAGAGAGAGAGAGAGAGAGAGAGAGAGAGAGAGACGGGGCGTTAGACATCAGTCATTGCTTGCTGTCATGAAGCGTATACAACATAATTTTGTCAAATATCAAAATTCCGGATACTTTTTTCAGTACGTTCTTATTTTTCCATTTTTAAAATTTTATTTTTTATTATTGTTTTTGCATTCAAGGTTCAAGACATTGTAGACAGGACGGCACTGAGCGTTTACTCCTTTCAACATGTGCGTAGACCATCACAACTACAGTCTTCTTCAGAAAGCGCCACAAATCACAATCGAAACGCTGATTTGTTTTTATCATCACTAGGACAAGATCCATTATTATGTTACTTATATACCGAACATCAAATCAGGCTTATGAGAGGTTCTAAGATGCTTTTTGTGCAAAACTTCACCCACCCCCACCTTTTCTGTCTAACTCTCTTCAGCGCCCCATGCTCTCTTGGGCAAAGTTTTGGGCGTGGGCAAAGTATGACCAAAACTTGGGCTGAGTTTCAAAACGTGACCCTCAGTTCAACAGCGAGAAACTAAGGGCAAAAATGGAAACTTTACCCTTCTTTGACCCATAACTTGAGTCAAATTTCATCTTAGAACCTTCCTAGGCGTGAGAAAGGGGATGAGTGAGAAGGCTGCTACTGATTAGATATACTGATTCGAGATGTCAAAAACACGCGTATAGAAAACGGTAGAGTAGTCTTGTGAGAGTGACATGATTTTTCCCCACACTAGATTGGCGACGTTATTCGTTATTGTTCCCAATCTCCCCCCCCCCCCCGGGCGAGACAAAACCACAGAACATCATTTTCTGGGATTTAGATGTAACATATCACAGCGAGTTCCACGGTGTGCAAAGTTTGAGACGGCGTGATCGCGTGATGACGAAAAATTGTGTCATGTATCGCCATTGACGTTCTCAAGCTCAGACTTTGATCCACAGAAGTAATCTAATCGTATCTTCCTCACTCAACACCTTCGATTCGCTAATGGAACAGCTCCTCCACCGACTCAATGCGTGTAAAGCTGAGATACACTAGCCGTGGAAAAAGTCATTATGGTACTTCGGTACGTCCTTCACTCTATCACCCCGAAATATTCGAACAACACTGTAGCCTGGAACGAAGTTCTTCCGCAATCAACCACATCACAATACGATCAGCCGGTAAGCAGCGTGATAAGGACAGTCTCCGGCTACGCTGTAGCGTATGCACGGTGGAGAGAGAGAGAGAGAGGGGGGGGGGGGGGAGAGAGAGACGTGCTGACCCGTAAGATAGCAGTTCGCGGCCAGCCGCCACACGCCTTGCATGGTCTATAGTGAGCGCGCGTTTGTTTTCGGTTTGCTGTTTGCTTGCTTATGTTTGTTTGTACCTCACTGATTGACTGTATGTGTGAAGGATGCGTGAATTCCTATTCCTTTTCATTTCATCCGTTTCACTCTCTCTCTTCTGCCAACTTGCGGTCTCAGACTACAGCGCATCGCGACTATCGATCGCGCCCTTGATCTACCCATTCTTTCGATCTACCCCCTTCTCTTCACCCATTACTTTAACGCTTTTATTCACCCTCTTTTCTAGGATGCCTCTGAACCACTGTATTCGTTCGGGTGACAATGAGGACATCACAGCTGAGAGAATGAAGGCCACATTTGACACTAACAAGATGGCTGGAGAGATTTACGGTGAGTACTTTTTTCAATCATTC
>CAWZYM010000114.1:537500-657500 GCA_963966185.1 Rhabditoides inermis | reverse complement strand
ACTTTCTGGAGAAAATTAGCAAATAGGGTATACTTTGAAAAGAGATATCTCTCCGGAAAGAATGACGGACAGACACACACCATAGCAAATATTAGTCTCAATGGGGGACTAGCGCTCCGGCGCGCTATCGCGCGCCTCCGCACTAGGTATACAAAAATAGAAAAATAGAAGAATAGTTCGTTTTGCATGTTTGATAGTTGATTGCTCTCTTATGACTCTTGCGAAGATACATACACGCAAGGGTTGTAGTTGAAGTGTTCAAGTTCTATGTCTTTTCTAACTATCTCTTCTACTTCTTTTTCACTTATTTTATGTTTCACAGATGTACACCGCCCCATCTCTTTCTCCTCTACACTAATCTGTCTACTTTCCATCCTATCTCCCTCCTCCTCCCCCCGCCTCTCTCTCTCTTTCCTCGACACAGTTCTATTCTCCCCTATCTCTCCTCTCTCTCTCTTCTCCCTCTCCCACTGTCTCGCTATCTCTTTCTCTCTTTCTCTTTCTCTCTTTCTCTTTCTCTCTCAGTATTATATTCTTTAGAAACAGTAATATATTCTCTATTGTCTATTGTCAACTTTCTAGAGACAATACTAATACTATGCTCTTGTTTGTCTACTGCATCTTTTTCTTCTACTGTGACAACAACTTTCTAGAGACATTGCATGTTCTCTTCTGTCTACTCTCACCTCTCGTCACCTCTTCCACTCTCACTCTCACATCTGCAGTAATCACTATCACTGCGATTTTCGAGAGACAGTTATGTCTACTTTCCCTTTTCTCTCTTCTTTTCTCTCTCCTATTCTCTCTCTCTCTCTCTCTCTCCTACAATCTCCCTTGTATACTTTCACGTCCCCGCTGCGGTGACAACAACTTTCTAAAGACAGTACTATGGTACCTTCTGTCTACTCTTCTATTCTCAAATCTGCAGTAGTCACTGCGACTTTCGAGAGACAGTTATGTAAAAAACTTTTTTAAACAGAAAGTACTACTCTCTTATCTACTGTCTTCTTTCCTTACTGTCTACTCTCTCACGTTCTATAAAATATAATTTGACCGCCTGTGCTTGCCAAATGACATGTAAGGTGAACTCGATTCTCACCTCACCTCACTTCCACTCGACACTGTACAGCATCGAAAAGCGGAATTTCAGGCTGAATATGTACAAGAGTACAAGTAATGAACTCAAAACTTAGTTTCAACTGAAAAAAGAAGCAGTACATATTTCTATATTACGTCTACAATGACTTCGAAAAAAGAAGCCGGCTGTGCGCCCTAACACGTTGTGCGCACGTGTGAAGGAGTATGAAACGGTTTGAGATTGAGTTGATCGTTAAAAACACTATCTATTGACGTCTCGAAACATTTTACTTAACTTTCAACCTTCAACTTTTCGTTTTGTCAAAGTTATTCGTTAAAGATAGAAATTTTGTCTTTTGCAAATGACTCAATCCATTATTGTTATATTTGGACATATTCCTATCAAAAAAGACACAACTGAGTGGCTATGGATCAGAGATTGCGAATGCCAACTATTCGATATCGATCGGTTGACCTGGCGGCTGGTAGCGAGCAATCCGGTGGGCGCGACCCCAGCAAGTAACGCGCGCTCAGAAAATGATCCTATATCTCTATATCTCTAATATATCTCCTATATCTCCTATATCTCTTACTTCTTTTTCACCTAATTTATGTTTCACAGATGTACACCGCCCCATCTCTTTCTCCTCTACACTGCTCTGTCTTTTTTCCATTCTATCTCTCTCCTCCTCCTTCCGCCTCTTTCTCTCTTTCTCTCTCTCTCTCTCTCTCTCTCTCTCTCTCTCTCTCTCTCTCTCTCTCTTCTACTCTCCCATTTCTCTCCTCTCTCTCTCTTCTCTCTCTCCCACTATCTCTCTATCTTTTTCTTTCTTTCTCTTTCTCTCTCAGTATTATATTCTTTAGAAACAATTTTATATTCTTTATTGTCTACTGTCAACTTTCTAGAGACAATACTGATACTATGCTCTTGTTTGTCTACTGCATCTTTTTCTTCTACTATGACAACAACTTTTTAGAGACATTACTATGTTTTCTTCTGTCTACTTTCACCTCTCGTCACCTCTTCCACTCTCACTCTCACATCTGCAGTAATCACTATCACTGCTACTTTCGAGAGACAGTTACGTCTACTCTCTCTTCTCTCTTCCCTTTTCTCTCTCCTATTCTCTCTCTTGTATACTTTCACGTCTCCGCTGCGGTGACAACAACTTTCTAGAGACAGTACTATGGTACCTTCTGTCTAGTCTTCTATTCTCACATCTGCAGTAGTCACTGCGACTTTCGAGAGACAGTTATGTAAAAACTTTTTTTCAAATAGAAAGTACTACTCTCTTCTCTACTGTCTTCTCTCCCTACTGTCTACTCTCTCACGTTCTAAAAATATATATTGACCGCCTGTGCTTGCCAAGTTACATGTAAGGTGAACTCGATTCTCACCTCACCTCACTTCCACTCGACACTGTACTGCATCGAAAAGCGCAATTTCAGGTTGAATATGTACAAAAGTACAAGTAAGAAACTCAAAACTCACTTTCAAATGAAAAAAGAAGCAGTACATAGTTCTATATCACGTCTACAATGACTTCGAGAAAAGAAGCCGGCTGGCGCGCCCTAACACGTTGTGTACACGTGTGAAGGAGTTTGAAACAGTTTGAGGTTGATTTGATTGTTAGAAAGCACTATCTATTGACGTCTCAAAACATTTTACTTAACTTTCAACCTTCAACTTTTCGTTTTGTCAAAGTTATTCGTTGAAAATAGAAATTTCGTCCTTTTCAACTGACTCAATCCACTATCGTTATTTTTAGACATATTCTTATCAAAAAAAAGACACAACTGAGTGGATATGGGTCAGTGATTGCGAATGCCAACTATTCGATATCGATCGGTTGACCTGGCGGCTGGTAGCGAGCAACCCGGTGGGCGCGACCCCAGCAAGTACCGCGCGCTCAGAAAATCTCTAATACTGTATGAAGACAAAGTCCGATCGATCTGAAACTTTGACAGAAGGGCTTTTCTGCCCATAAAAGCTTAAGTTTACAAATTTAACCCTCTATCTCGTCTGTACGAAAAGTCGATCATATTCGCCATATTTGGTGACTTTTCACAAAAGGAAACCAGTTTCTGTGATCTATTGTACGTGATCTTTCTTCTATTCAATTTTTATAGAAATCGGAGATCGTGAATTTTGGGTGCATTTTGGGTACATTCGCCTATTTGGGCATGAAGATGAGGTCACAGGCAGCTGGTATCGCGGCTATCGACTTTTCCTAGATCGATTCACCTACTCTCCAAATTTGGTTCTAATTGAAGTATTTTGAAATTTTTCTCCATAGTTAAGAGATTAGGTGATAACTATGATTAGGACATCGCTATTGACGAGATATTTGGAATTTTGCGTACTGGGGTTTTGAAGAAACTTTTTAGAAGAAGTGAAGTGATAATAGTGATTTTGAAGAAAGATAACCTTCCGGAAAGAAGGACAGACAGACACCATAGTAAATATTAGTATGCAAGGGGGAATTCATTTCTCAAGAAAACACGAGAATCTACGCGTTCCCTAAAAAGGACAAAACGCGTAGATTCTGATACTACAATCTGTTCTAGTTAACTCAGATTGATACAACAGGTAAACTGAACAGAACTGTGTGCATTGTTTACAGATCATTTTCAACTGTCCGGATTGTGAAAGACAGTGCAATCGATTTTCGTGAAAACGTGCTCATGTACAAAACAAAACACGTAGATTCTGATGGTGTGTTTAGTTTTTGTTTTTTCGGATTGATATAACATGAAAACGTTCACACAGCCCCATTTCTGCTGCCTGGACCACTTTCAATCGTTTGGATGGCGAAAGACGGTCCAATCGATTTTTGTGTTAAAAATCATGCAAACTGACACATAAAACGTTTTTTTAATGGTGTAATTCATTTTTGTTTTTTCGGACCGGAACATACTCATAAAAATTGAAAATATGCAAATTTTTCATTTTTTTGGTCATAACTTTTTCAAATCAATTTTTTTCGAAAAGTTCAGTATATGAAAAAGTTTTTAAAATCGGATAAGAAATCGAACGAGTCTTTATTTGAAGTGTTTTGACAAAAACTGACCGATTTGAGGTAGTGGTCCCTTAATGGGCCAAATTTGAATATTTGACAAAAACGACTGTTTGCATCTTGTAGAGGACCTTCGATAACACCAATGTGCGCTGACATAGCTTCTAGTAACCACCTCGTCCGATTCTTACAGAGACAGTGTGATATGAACTCAACCACGTAAGTATTATCAACTAGATGAAGTGTTGTGTTTTATGAATTGCTTGAAACGTAACGTGTTCGTTTGTGTTTTGAAATGAGTGATAATTCATGCGTTCGCTTTTGTGACATTTTCGCTGCAAGATATGCTCAACTTATTTGACAAAAACCGAATTGAATACTGCATTGATAGTTACCGAGACTGTGAAACTTGGAGCGACAGTAATAGTGGCGTAGAAATATTGAGAAAGAGAGAGAGAGAGAGAGAGAGAGAGAGAGAGTGAGAGACAGAGACAGAGAGAACCAAACGGACCATTCCAGTTCGGGCCAGGAGGTGCAGATCATCGACTACCAGACCCAACAGCACAGGCTCCTTCCCCAACTGGCGAGGGCATACGCCTTCATGTTCGGAGGGCGCACCGTTAGTATTGATTTATTGATCGATTTATCGATTTATCGATTTCATACGCCCTTACTCCTACTAGTGTTCCTATTCTGACTGAGGATGATCCAATAGTTTTGATCAATATCGTTTATCGATTCTGAGCGTGAGCGTAGACCGTTTTCATTTTTAGGTCGTCACCATGTACCACAAAGTGCTCGACGACATCAAGAACGGGGCGGTGAGTGACTTTTTATTATTATCGATTCATCGATTGGCTATCGATTGATTGTAGATGGAGAACCTGGCCGACCTGCACGCTCTCACTTCCGGTCTCAAGTCGGTCTGCACTTTCCAGGTGATTTTGAGTGTTTTTTTTTGGGAAATCACGAATTTTTCCCTTTTTCCATCCGGTTTCAGTTTATCAGTTATCAATCTTGTGATGTTTTGATTCCGGAAACTCGAAACGACGGAAACTGGTTGTTATTGGAATTTGCTAAGACTGGATTTTCCATGAGTTTTGAACGGATCATAATATGATTGCGGTTTTTTTCTTTCGTTAAACCGCTTATTCAGATTGTGCGGCGGATTACGTTCAAAATCCAATCATACGGTGTTTTTTTTTTTTGCTGGAACAACGATAACACATTTCAAATGTTGTTTCAAATGTGCAGTGATCTTTTTGAATGTACACTTTCTACCAACCAATGTTCAGTGTCCTTTCGGTAAGAATTGCCAACGTTTCCTACAAGTTTACAACCGCAAGATCGATGATAACCATTCAGGAATTGTACCCATTTTCTCACACACTTGTCTCGCCCATGAATGATATGGAAAAAAAAGTGTTTTAGAAAAAGTTTTTTTTTCCAGAACATTGAACACTTGAATTCATTATTAGGTTCTCGGTAATTATCAATAATTAGAAATTATTATAACATGTCTGTAAACTATTAAAAATAACAAAACTATTCTGTTTACTAATCAGCATCAGCATCGAACAAAATTGTAATCACATCAATTAGGTATGCACATGCTTTACTTTGTTGATAGTACCAGACCTTGACTTGAACTAGACAGGTAACATCAAGAAAGTTCATGTTAATGTGCATCATAATACAAAGCATGCAAATGATAATGAGACAATTTTCCATGAAATGAAATCTGTTTTTAAAAACGCACCATTACTAAACATTACTTTTTGCTAGGTAGGGTTTGGTATATCGAGTATATCTATTCTCTACGTGCACTACTGCAAATGACTTTTGCGTAACAAATTCTTTCTAGAACTTGCATGATTTTTGCGAACAAACGCGATTACGGAGAGTTGCTGAGATGTGTTACATATCCTATTTGAGACATATGTCTGATCCAAGTTCGCAGTTTCTTTCCGATTATTCTAGTGTCATTGATTTACTAAAGATACTGAAGATTCGTTTTTTTAAACCGTGTAAATCATTCTTTCGTTCTAGGCTGGAGAGTGCATCGAGCAGTGTCGAATGGCGTGCGGCGGGCACGGATACTCGGCCGCCAGCCGACTGCCAGAGATATACGGTAGGTATTTGAGGAATACGGTAGGTAAAGAGGTATAGGTATCACGTGGTTCACTATCACTACCGGTAGATATACTATCGGTTGGTATACGGTGGGTATTCACTATCACTATCACGGTTTTTCCCCTGATGAGATGAGTCATGTTGTGCTGTCGCCTTTCTTCGAATCATGCAGAGACATGCAACCATAAGTCTAGAATCTTGAATCTTGAACTTGTGAGAATAGGGCGTTGTGGCATAGTTTTGCAGAAATAATTCGCCACTATGCCTCTTGCAACCTGAAATTTGACGTATCATTGGTTTCTTGAAGGCATAATTGCAGATTTGTTACTATTTTTATTTGAGTCTCTTTCATGATTGTCTTTTTGAATTGACATCTGGATAATGGAGTGAATCGTAAAAACATATATTTTCAAATTACGAGATTGAAAGCCGATTGTGTATATATCCTAACCATTTATGAATAAACTATTATATATTCTAGACCACATCATGCAAAACGATTGTAGAAATTGTTAAAGCGCATTGTACCTTTAAAAGTAAGTTTTTGTTTTTGTTGGCATTCCTTATATATCCTTCAAATTGCAAGACTCCAGCCGTTGTTTTGTTTTCTGCTTTCAATGAAATAGAATGGGTCAAAATCAGGAACATGAAGAAAAAAATTTTTTCAACTGGAAACAACTATACAGTCTGACAGATCACTCGAAGAGCGTTCGATTCCGCTAAACTAGTGCTCTGTAGCTCAACGGTCACTCGAGAAACGAGCTTTGCAGCCGTTTTAGCCGATTTTCGTCAAATCGGCCGCAAAGGGCCTTCTGACTGGCCACCCACCTCTGTACCTAAAATAAGCAGAAGTTAATCGTTCTATAATACAAGCTTTATGTTAGATCACAAAATCCAAGGACTCGTAAAAGTCTAGGATTGCACGTTTTACGTCTAGCGTGGGATCAATCCTCTTTCCGGTACATATTTCCCAGTCGTTTAACAAATGATCATTTGTTTTTAATTTATCAATTTCTGCAAATGTGATTCCAGAATGTGTCTATTTTTCTCCACAAATCCAGAGCAGCACATCTAGAGTATTCGAGATTTGATGATTTGATGATTTGAAGTCTAATATGCAAAAAGACACTTTCGCAACGTGTGGGGTTTCACATAAGTATAATTTTATCCGAGAAGACATTTCACGGTTGAAAATATCACTTCCCTGTTGTCGCACTCAAATCGCGTCGCAGTGAGCGCCTTATGAACTTATTCTTACAGTAAATGTCAATCAGAAACAAGGGAAAAGGCTACGTCACATTCTCTCCTCCTGTTTAATCTAAATACCGACAGTTGACCCCTGCTGTAAATACCGAAAACTGTGCGCGAGACAATGACAATTTGTCCTTTTGCAGGTGTGGCGATCGGTGGATGCACGTACGAGGGCGAGAATATGGTGATGTTGCTGCAGCTCGCGAGGTGGGCAACTCTCTCTCTCTCTCTCTCTCTCTCTCTCTCTCTCTCTCTTCCTCTCTCTCCCCCTCTCTCTCTCTCTTAACAAAAACATGACATTGAATAAAATTATAAAAAAATTCTCGAGTACTACTGTAGCGAATGTTTTATTTGTACCAACTCCATTGAATAGGTTTGAATGCGGCAAGTTTGAGCTTTCCTATGAAGGCGAAAGGTCGAACAAACTGTTTCTCTAGTGGTACATCGGTCGAACATTTTCGTTCGACAAATCCATTTGAACATAACATAGCTTTTACATACATATCTTTTACATAACATATTTCAACATCTTCCTTTGCAGGTATCTGATGAAGACGGCTTCGGCGGTGCGCGCTGGCAAGCCGACCGGAAAGCTCACTGCCTACCTCTCCCTACCCGTGGAGAAGCGCTCCGCCATTGGAGCAGAGAAGGGTGAGCGACTGATGTAGACACAGTATGAACCGAGTCAACTGAGGTAATAACGGTATTTTCACCGGAGAGAAGGGTCAGCGATTCGTAGAATACAGTTTGAACAGTCAAATAAGGTCAAGACTTGATTTTTTTTGGTGATTTTTATGGTATCACAGAGACATGGTTCATAATCACATGTAGTTTCAAAAATGATAGCATTTTTTTTTGCAACTTTTGATCTCGGTTCTGTATCAGGATTATACTATCAATCTAGTCTAGACAAGACAAGTTTGTTAGAGAAATTGAATTGTGGGTGGGTGTGGATTACAAATGTGCGTGATGATTTTTCCACTAAAATCTGATTTATGTTCGGTTTAAAATTACCTTTTTTCTGCATTTCTTTAATCGAAATTCGTACATTCCAAGAATTTGCCAGTCCCAATTTTAATCGTGATGGCCGAAGATTTTGCAATCTCCCTATCACTTCCGAACTGTTAACTAATCGGATTTGCATGTTATGTTTACAATATTCACGCGTTCCTTTCGCGAATTGTTTTATGAATAACAAATCCAATAGAGAGACGATGATCTTTGCGTTGATTTTCGGACTGAGAGAGAGAGCGCGAATCAAGTGTCACGGTTTGTACGTCACACTTTTATCAAGTGCGTAACTAACATGCATGATTTTGTAAGTTTCACGTGCGTGAGTTGTATACGCGCTTTTGCACCGCTTGTTTCGGTACAACTCTGCAGTCCACACGTGATTCGAGTGTATTCTTTCTGACTGAATTCCTGGAACCCTCCCTTATTCGGCAGTATCCCGGTTGTCGGAACTTCCGAGTTCGCTCAGTTCGAGGCCATGTGTTGAAGGACGTCGCAAGTCAAAGTTTCTCTGTGCAAAGACACATGCTCCATTCAATGCGCTGGTTTTTAGTCTTTCGAGCAGCACCTGTGACGTAGGAAAGCATTACGCATGTGCATACAATCTAAATTGTTCTTCACGATAGAAACTAGATTACCCACATAGATATGTGTCTCCTGTCTCCATTCTCAGAATGCCACAAAAAGCTACAAATTACGCATACACATCACCGCTAGTGCATACTAAACGATCGTTGATTATATGTAGGGACGGGCACGTGTTTCACAAAAAGTCATCACTGAGAGTCGAAAATAGCTTCAAGGTGCGGTCAGTCTTTTTGGAATCAATTTCGAAGTGTTTCGAAGGGATCGCAAGGCATTCCGAAGTGTTCGGGAGTGTTCGGGAGTATTCCAAAGGCAATTCGGGATTGTTCTGAGGGCAATTCGCAAGGCAATTCCGAAGTGTTTCGCAGGCATTCCGAAGTGTTTCGCAGGCACGGAGTGTTTCGAAGAGACTGACCGCAACTTTACTGTATAGAGCGCATCGAATTAGGAAGAAAATATTAAAACACGAATACTCGAAATTCAAAAAAGAAAGAAGATATGAATAATAAAAGAAGACTTTCCGTGAGCAGCTTTTTCAATGGACGCCTGTCGCGTGAGAATATCCCGCTAATCTGGTTGTTGCGAGACCATTTATGAGAGAAACCGCCTGAGGCGATCTTTTGCGTCTCACTAGTCAACCAGTATCCCTGTGATCAAAACAATGACACAGCGGCAGAAAATAATAAGTTTTTGTATGTACATTTCAAAAATAATAAAAAAAAATGTTTAGTGAATTAACAAATCAAACAAACAACAATTAAACTAGGTTATGTAGATTCGACGCGTCCGCTGTTGATGCCGCCCGTCCTCTCATCCGAGTAATCATGCGGGAATGTGCAACAATGCATTATAAGATGATTGAAATCAGTTCAGTTATAGGAAAATAAAATAGAATCTGGTTACACATGAAATGTATACGATAAAAAATGGTTGAACTGTAGTGAACTGGGATAGACTAGATCGATAAACGATCGATAATCAAACACGTGGGTGGTATGCTATAGAGATAAAAATGATTGGACTGGAGCGAACTAGGATAGACTAGATCGATAAACGATCGATAATCAAACACGTAACACATGTCTCGCGGCGTTTCCTTTGCGCCCGTCTCTCAATATCTCGAGTGACCCCTGCGAAGCATGTCGCCAGCTACCCAGTCTTTTTCTCCCACTCGCCCGTCCCTAATTGTTTCAATTATATGCTTATATTTTAATGAAATTCACAGTTTGTTGTTGCGAATGTATTCGAAATATCCTTCATGTTGTTGGTTTAATCTACATATTCTGGCTGAAAGAATTTTTTTGTGATATTGATTTTTCAGATTCGAAGGGTGCGCATCTTCTGGCGGCGTTTGAGCACATTGCTCGCAAGCTCACCTTCCGCGCGGCTGACCGACTGCACGACCTCAAGTGGGTATACGGTAGCAGGAATTTTGAATACTGTAACGTGAACTCTGTTTACTGTAATGTGTGTGGGGCTACGGTACAAACTATAATGATTACTGTGCCCTGTTTCAGGAAGAAGGGCGATTCGCCGGAGCGCGCCTGGAACAATAACGCCGTCGAGATGCAGAGGGTACGGTAGATTGACTCTGGGTTACTGTAGTTTGAATTTTACCCTGTTTGTGGTGCTACATTCCGTAGATCGCGCGATCCCGCTGAACCCGTTCTCGTTTCCTTTTTTGCAGAATTGTATCACGGTTAGCCATGCGGGAATGTTTTGCACGCCTCGTCCCGCTTTGCTTTTCCGTACTCGTAATGTTCCGACTCGCCTACGCACGTGCATAATTGCAAGGTTTAGGCAGTTGTAATCAGTCAGCGTAGAAAAAAACATTTTCACGCAACAAAAACCCCAGCTGACTTTTGTCAAACTCTCATAGAGCACAGATGAGGAAGCCAAAAGCAAAATGCGTAGCTTATCGCTCGTTTAAGCGATAGCGGCTTTTGCGCGAAAAAAGATCAACACCATGTGTCTGCCTGAGTATGATTTTGCGCAATTGAACTGCCAGAGAGAGTATCAAAGTGAGGAACTTACTAGCTTCGCTAACAGCATTTGCTGTAGATTAGAAAAACGCGTATGTACGTCAAATGTCATGCGCACAGTTGCTAATCAGGCATTAGTGTCTGCAATACAGAATAGCAATTACGCAAAACATGATGTTTAAATAAGTAGGTAGAGTACACTGAATGTGCATTTTTTTCTCTGTGATTAATTTCCGAGAACCAAATTATATTTAAAAAAAAACTAGATTACAAGATATGTACAAAGCTAAGTGCACAACAAAGTGCACAAAACTAATGTCATTGTCTCTAGACTGTTAATGTATTTTACGTTCAGTATTTTAATGTTCAGGCTTCGCGCGCGCACACTCGTCTCTTCATTGCACGTGCTTTCTACGATAGGGTATGTTTTTCCCTTGACATCGCTTTCTGTTTTGTGTTGTCTTTTGATTCTCAAAATCGGGAATACTACTTACCGAGCATCTTCCGAAACGAAAACTGATTTTTTTTATAACACAAAAATCGTTTTGAAGAACATTGACGAATTCTATTAATTGCACGCGTGCAGATTTGTTTAACGAGCAATTTGTGGTAGAAAAGTGGCGTTTATGCGTTTCTTGCTCTTTCTTAGCTTTCGAAAATTGTACCTAACCCTATTTAGAGTGGATTAAAAGCTAAGTGGCGGATATTCAACCAATAAGGTCCCTCTAAGATATTAAAAGTGAGATTTCCACCCAAAATCGAATTTATCAGGTGATACAAGTACAACTACAAGATGTTTTTTTCTTTTCTCCCACACCCAATCTCACCCTTTCTCCTTTTTGTAGTAATTTGTACTAATAGACTACACATTTTTTTCCGTTACTTTCCAGACATGAGACTTTTTTTGGCGATTCATTCTCTTAATTGGACAGTGCGTGGGAACAATTGTTTTCTCTATTTGTAGCCATATAATTTATTATAAATCAAATTGGGCACGTGATTGTTCTTGGCAGGTGTTTGTCATAAATTATCATTTCATTTTCGGAGTCGTTAGCTCGAATGTCAGCTTGTGAAGATGTATGTTTTAAATACGAAAAATACTTTATTGAAAGCTCGCGAGCATGTATCAAAGAAACGCTGAAAAAGACGCCATCGGCCATTCTGATCTGCTGATCTCTATGATCTATAAATTAGTAAGTGCAAGCAACAACCTCAATTATATCCCTTAAGAAACATTGCATAGTGGTTACTGTTACAATCGAGTTTTAATAACTACTTAGAGGTAAATAGCGATTTAGTGATTTAGTTTTATTCACTAAAAATAGTAAATGATTCCATTTGATTTGCTGAAAATAATAAATAATGTCTCCAAATAAAGTTGCAGAATGTGTTCAATGATTGGTCGAGAGAACACAACACCACAGCGACAGTGAGCACAATTAACACAGTCTGAAAAATGTTTTGCCAAATGAATACATCAAGCACATTACATAATTGCGGTGCAACATGTTCTACAGTAACCAACCCCTCAGCTAATTTCATCAATTAAACACATCATTCGAACACGAATACACAACATGCATGTTCTACCGTAGCCTCTCGGCCGTCAGCTAGTTAATACATCATGTATACATCAATACACAACATACTGTTCTACCGTAACCCCTACCTGATTCAGGTGCAATCGATCTCCGACTCCGGCTGTCGCGATGTGATGGATGACCTGCTTCGTCTCCATCTCCTATACGAGCTCATCGATCAGTCGCATTACCTGCTGGAGGTGAGGAGTTGTTTGTTTGTTTGTTTGTTGTTCGTTGTTCGTTGTGGTTTACCACGCCGATTCCGACATGTTAGCATGAATATGTAAAAATTGGACCTTGGAGAAAGAGGAAGAGAAAGCATCTGGTTTTCTGCTTTTCCATTCCACTAGGGGAACGAAAGAAACGGCACTTTTACAGAGAAGAAAGAAGGATGTGCTCACATTTTGATAAGGAAGGATGTGCTCACATTTTGATACAATAGTTGAAACCTTGCTGATAGTTTTTTGCGGGGTCAGTGAAACTCCTTTTCGAATAGAGGTCCGGTAAAAGAGTGTGGCACTAAATCGACCAAAATTGCAGAGTGACAGAATCAGTTTGTGGTCATATCTATATTTCCCCGTACACACTATACACTTTTTTCATATTCACATTTCTCTGATATCACACTAAACACTTTTTATCTCTGTTATTTTTGTGCGAAAAAGTGTATGAGTGTTTCTTAATCATTCCCAACACTTTTCGATTGACGCGGAAGCTTCTAGATTTGTCAGTGTACTTTCTTTGTTTGACGAATTACGTATAAATCCACAGAACTCTTATTTTTCACAGTTCAATAGCGTTCCGGACACATTTTTTTGGAAACGGTGAACGTCTCGGAAATATGTATACAGATGGGCGTATGATGCTGTCTGAACGTATTTTTGCAATCTGAACGTATTGAAACGCGTTAACCGTTCACATGATTCTTATTACATATTATATGCAGACTATCACGTGATGTGAAAAAGTGCAATCGGTTGAATCAAATCTGAGCTACCCACTACCACAGCATAAATAACAAATAACAATAAGCCGCATTTGCGAGTTCAAAGTGTACATCAAAATCCCAGTTTTCTCGCCACTATTTAACGTACACTGTCGACTTATTCTGAACGAAATTTTTTATAGCGATGTATTTGCAGGATTCAGTCGAGAGTGTATGGGAGCTAAGTATCATGTGCTTTTAAAACGAAAAACACTCTTACGAAAAAAACTGATAGTACATGCTTGAGTGTAGTATAGTAGCTGTAATTGTTTCGCATTATTATTTTTAGCCATGCAATAAAGGACATGAATAATGTATAATAAATTGCATTTGTCACATACTGTGGTGAATGTATTTCTGATATCTCTGTCCTTACCAATCTAACCAATCATGTGCGTCGGTAAAAAACTGGTATATGTGATAATGTTACAATTTTTTTCAGTCTTTTTGATAAGATCTCAACACAAACATAAGTACACAGAAAAAGTCGTACAACATTCGATTCCGGATCTACCAGTTTCTTTACGTCGATCGAAATATTATCAAGATTCCATAACTCGATTTCGTAAAAAAAACCTCCCACACACATTCGTGAATATTTACGAGTTATAAAAATTATAGAATTTCTTTGAAATGATGTATTCAATCACTTTTTCTGCAACAACATTAATGATTAATGTACGCTCTTATTGTTAAACAACGACATTGACAGTACAATAAAACTGATATGCAAAATGCAAAGCACTGGGTTTCTTTCCCCCTGCAAAGTTAACTTTTTTCGTTTCTTGACGCTTTTTTTCAAGAGGTAATCCTGATGTTCGGCTAAAATTGCTTTGCAAGTTATCCGTCTTAAAGTTGAGTAATGCGAATCTCATCCTCACTGAACAGACCACTATTGGAAATTGAAAAAAAGTGTATTGTTCAGAGTAAATACAAAGTACAGTAATCCTAAGTACGGTGTTTCAGGACGGCTACGTCTCGTCGTCGCAGCTCGAGTGGATGAAGAACGAAATGTACGACACGCTGGCCAAGGTGAGAGACGGCTGAAAAGAGTATGGGAAATGGAGAGAACCAGACACTGACGACATTCAGAGTCTTGTTCTTTCTATCCATTCATATTGTTGTGATTGTGATGTGTGATTCAGCTATAATGATTTCGAATAACTCTCTAAACTTTTAATAGACACTGTGAGAGAGATAGACTTTGGTTGCGAAACGGTTAGCATTTTCGAGTCGCTAGTTTTTGTTTGGCGCGGAAATGTCAACAGTTCCAGACACCTGCGGACCATCCAAAAAAATAGGGTTTAAAAGGGACGCCTAAGATGGAAATGTCTCGCTTTTTGTTGTACTTCGAAACCAGGCGTTTTATTTCAAAGATCGTGAGAGATACGTGAAAAGTCGTTGGCCTAGTTAATGGTTAAGAATAGCATGATCTATGGTGAAATAGCTCAAAAAAACTCTAATGCATGCATCTTCCATTTGCGAAAATTGTCAGCACGTCACCCAATTCGCTATATGTATCGCTATACGTATAGCTTATATTTCTAGACAGCCGGAATTCGGATAGACTTGCCTTTGAGATTGCAATCATCAGGCTGCACGCGTATGTACTTTCGAATAGTAATATACTAATTCACCCATGGTGTCTAGACATTGCGATATCATACATACATTTGAAGCAAAGCTCTAAGTTTAGACGAGCTTACAATTTCGTGCAGTATTTGCACGTCTTTTGTCACAAGTAGTGGGAGTTGCGTATTCTCGTAACCGCGCGTAATCTCTACGGAATATTTCTCTGAACTCAGACGTATTGACTAATAGTATTGACATACAGAACCGTTTTGTGATTGTCTCAGCAGTGTCTCTAACTATAAATGCTACGACATTTCGTGAGGTAGACACTGTTCCCCTTATTAGCAGCATTCAATGATGTGATTCAAGAATCAAGAGAATAACATCGTAAATACTTTTATGTTTACGTCACGACGCCACTAATAAGGTTAACGAAGAAAAGCTATGGCTATATTCTTGTATCGTACTCGAACAAAAAAAACAGACGCATGAAAAGGTTGAGCTCATTTTGAGCAGGAAGGACTTTTAACACAATTTTTCGGGTAGTGATTGGAAAAGACCACGAGATTGAACTTTTGACTTTCTCGCTTTTCGTTTCTAGCCTGGAAGGACACTTTTTGCTTCAGCTCACATCCCGCTCTCGGCTCATGTTCAGCTCAGCTCAGATCAGTAGAGTACAAAGTACGAATGGCGTGACAAATATTATCACGGGCGCGATATGGTAGTGGTAGGATATGGTGGCGAGTGAGCTCTCAGACATCTTAAAATAGTCGGAGCTACTGCTTATTGTCCAATACACTTTTCACGAGTCCTCAGAAAGAAAGAGAGAGAGAGAGAGAGAGAGAGAGAGAGAGAGAGAGACTCCCCGTGTGCAATCGGTAAATTACGATATATTTTTGAAACAAACTTTTCGTGAAGAACCGCTGGTTACAACATCTACTTAGGTGCACTAAAATCGGTTCAGCAAATTGCCTGTATGATTATAATCATATACTTAATACTTGTCTGCTTGTCATCATTTTTCGGACTAAGGTTTTGATCGAGTTTTCTAGTAAGAACTTATGCCTAATCAACGGCAAACGTCCCCTCTTATTCATGGATTATGATATAAGCTATATGTAATTCGAGAAAATCTGGCAATCTCGTACAGTATGCAGTCAGTTTACACGGAACCTCACATGATGTGTTCCACGTTATTCAAATTTCGAAACGTCACTCCAAGCACCTGTCACCCTGTCTGACTAGCAAAAACTTGCAGACACGGGACGAAAATATACGCTCGTACGCGCATTCCGCAAAAAAGTGTGTCTGGGCTAAAATACGTTTCACCTGGTGAACACCATGTTTCAGCTGCGTCCGAACGCCGTGTCGCTGGTGGATGCGTTCGACTTTACGGATTCGGAGCTCCGTTCGATGCTTGGAATGCGCGATGGACACGCATACGAACACCTCATCCAATGGGCACACGCATCGGAGCTCAACAAACAACACGTGAGTAGAGTGCGCATCGTAAACTGTTTGACTAATTGACATTTTGAAAGCTGTCTGGAAGAGACTAATCACTCTGCGACAGTGTGAGCTAATTTGAATGTGTCAGGCACTTTGTGTAAGTGAGGTGCTACTTTGTGGAGAGGAGATGCTACACTAACAAGATTGTTATAGTATTGTTTCACTTATCCCTTGTTTATGCATTGCTCTGATTGATAGTGATGTGGATCAGTCTAATAATATCTCTTCGCAGCAGTTAGTAACCTAATGTAGCCAACCTTTTCTCCATCAAGACTGGATATTCACTGTGTAGCACAGTAATTTCGAGAAACCTAGTTACACACGTGATTGTAGCGAAATGATGGTTTTTGATTCCAGACGTATAAGTAAGTAAAGTAGGTTTGAAAACAGGCTAATGAATCGACGTCACTTCCTCCAACGTAGCCTTCGAACTGGATTTTATATAGCGCGTCTAATTAGATATTATTTCTAGTTTTTTTCTATCAAATAGTACGCTTCTTTCCTGGGATATGACCAGACATGCCCATTTTTGTCGTTTAGTCATTTTCAGTGATATGGGAGAGAGAGAGCGAGAGAGAGAGAGAGAGAGAGAGAGAGAGAGAGAGAGCAGGTAGGTGATATAGTATGAAGTAAGTTTCTTTCTCAAAAAGTTTGCAGCCTGCATTAGGCAGAGTGGCATTATCAACGTTGTGCCAAACTCTTTGTTTATTCGCGTTTAACGGCTTACGCCTTTCTCCAAAGAAATCCATGTTTGCGTCTGCTTTACTCTTTTCTTCGTCACTCACAGCCATTAATCCCAGGTTAATCTGTCTGGTGCATTACTTGCACACATAAACACGTGCCAGCGAGAGAAAGAGAAAGAGAGAGAACACTGGTGTAGTTTTTATCACTCTCTCACTCTGCTCATTCCGTAACAATCACTGGCATCATGCAATTAAGATGTCACAATTGAGACCACACGGCTCAGTCCCAGTTATCGGTATAGAGCTATTGTAGATTTGTAGTTTTTGCGTGGGGTGTGGGGTGGGAGGAGATTAATCCCCGCATTGGCACGATATCTATGGGCCAAAGTTGCGTCGTCGTGACGTCGTGTCTTCATAAAACTTACACCACGCTTGATTAACATTTTTATAAACGGGTAATCAATAAACAACCGTTGGTAGTAAACAAAACTGACGTTTTCAGTGTTTTGTAAAGAATATCAGATAGCAAATGTCAAAAATAGCTCATATTCTCAGAAGCAGAAGCATCAACCATTGACTAGATTTAGTTACCACTAAGTCCGTATTTAATGTTAGGTCTTACTGGGTACAGTTATCAATGCAAACTTTTCATATTTCAGGTTCTTCCGGGAATCAAGGAACATTTGATGCCAATGATGGAACGGGCTCGTGCGCAAAGCAAACTCTGAGAACAGTCAGCAGTCCCCTCCTCCCCTTCTCATACAACCTCGCAGTCTTCGACCCTTTCTGATGTGCCCATTATCAACTCCATTATCAAGCTTTGATCCGTGTATTTATTCGTCACCACTCATCTTGTCAACTCTTGATTTTTAGTTTCAGTTTTCTAGTTGTTTTCCTAGTCTCTGCTACTTTGCTAGTTTTCTACCCTCTCCAGCATTGCATTACACCGCACGTAGCCATGAAAGAGCAAACATATATTTATTATTAATTAAACATTTGTGTGACACATGACAATATGTTACAAACAATGTGCGCGGACACGAAAGGAAGTAAAACAGTACGCAGATCTGTGGTATAACGGTGGGATAAGGTAAACGAATTATGCTATCGGGACTGTAAACGATATCACTGTGGTTGAATCAGGGTGCTTGTGAGAAGAAAAGTAACAGAGTATCCGTATATTGCAAGAGTGTGCTAGCTAGACGAGATAGCTAAACTAGACACTTATGACTAGATGACTACGTTGCGTTGGGATTGCCCGCAGTGGGCGGGGCGTGGCGGGGCGGATCCTCGCGCGCCGAAAGATGCAAAGGCAAAAAGTGATTGCGCGCGTCTTCGAGGAGAGATAGGTGCTTGGGGGGTTGGTGATAGGTGCGGACGCGTGTATTACCCTGAGTGCAAGTGGTGCATGTGTGCGGTAGCTACTGCTGCGGTCTAGACTACGAGCAGCCGTCGTAGGTCTCCTATGGCGTTTCCCGCCGCTTCTCAGTCACTTCCATAGTTCGCATTGCACTCGTGACCGAAACAGCAGCAGAAATTCACGCCGAGCGGAGAGTTCTTCGCCGCGCAAGACTTCTTCTGACACTGCGACTCGAGAGAGATCTGAAATCGAGGGTCGTTCAATTATGTTCTGCATTAAAGGGCACGTCAGTTGCACATTAGCGCGCCCCAGCGGACACTACCGTATACTCACCGTCTGGTGGATCCAGCAGCCCTGGGTGAGCTGGTCGTCGGTCCAGAGCGCGTAGCACGCGTAGCCCATCTCTTCGGCGTTCTTGCCATCGGGAATCGCGCACTGCCTTAAAGCAATCAGCTGATCAGTCAGCTGACTCCTGCGATCAGCTGATCCGTCTACTCACCTCACATACTTCTCGCCGTCCTGGTTCACCACACAACGCACGTAGCCCTTGCCCTCCTCGTCGTACGAGACAAAGTCGTTGTTCCTACAAAACTGGTGGTAAGAACCGGCGCACCAGTCGCCAGCACCACTCACGTCTTGTGGTGGTGGTGCTTGTTGTGGTGGTGGTGATGGTGGTGCGGCTCCAACTCGTCCGTGTCCAAGCCGAGGTATTTGGAGCGTGCGAAGACGACAGTGGTGCAGACGAAAAGAACGAAAACGCGCAGCATACTGTAGAGTATATGGGGAGAGGAAGAGTAGACACTGCAATGAAGGGCGGGTTAGTGGCGAAGTGGGGGTGATGCAATAGTAATATACACGAATGCTGATCAACGACCACTATACGAGATAGCACAGAATGAATCGAGTGAGTGTGAGTGAGTGAGTGACCGCTCCGACCGCACTCTCTCTCTCTCTCTCTCTCACTCTGCACTGCCAATAAACAACACAGGAGTAAATAAGAGGCGGGCGCCGGAAGCTGTTTGTCCTGAGGCAATCCCGAGCGAACGGGGTGTGCCCGCCTGAGGGATGGAGTGTGAAGGGGCGGGTGAGACACGACACCTATATACGGGGTCTGTCCGCCCTCCGAAAGGCAGAAGGGGGCGGGGCGAACGATCGTAGGCAGACACAACGCCTGAGGCAAGAGAGAGACACGCCCCAAGGTTCGTCTGCAGATGAGAGAGTGGCGAGACAGTGGAGATGGGTGAGAGAGCGCAGACAGCTCTCGCGACTATCACTGTTCGCTCGGGTTGTTAAAGAAAAAGTTGGAGTCTGGCTCCTGGCAAAACAAGCAAGCAGAGTTCAGCGTCTATGAACATGCTCTGGTTTCCCTAACCACTAGACTGTAGCTACATTTCACACTTCACGCAATAATTGTGAAACGCAGATCATTACTGTACTGTAAAAATTCAATTCATTTCATGTTTGCCCTAAGTTTGCCAGAATGCCTCATTATTTAGAACGCCCCCACGAGATCGAGTGTCATTGTTGCGCATGCGACATGCATGCTAATATTTTACGTATTGTTTGAACTGCAGTTGATCTATTTATATTCTTCCGGAATGCATTTCAGATGATTACAATCTAGTTTGCGTGCGGTGGGTGGCCGGGTGGGATTGGGCGGTCGAAACAAAACGACTTACAAGATCATACTTACTCGGTTAATCCCATTGATGATTATTTCTAGACGTAGACAGTTGCGATAGTCTCTAAACTCTGCAGGATCTATTAAGCGAATGAGCGTAGAAGTACGCAAAATGATCCCTGGGGTACTTAGAGTGTGGTGCCTAAATATATACCACCGAGTTTTCTGGAAACGCACTAGTCTCCGAAAATAGCATATCGCTCGTGATTTCGTGATTTATGAGAATTCATTGCTTCTCGCAGATCTTTAGTAATTCTGGGAAAACCTCAGCTCATATTGACATGATATTGAGAAATATTCTTCTTTCAAATTCACTACACTAGACAATAGTGTCCGCAAAGATGAGTCTCCAAAAAAAATCTCGTTCCTTTTGTCACTAATGTTGCCAACTCACGTCTTGACTTTTTTCTAAAGGTTTTTTGAGAAGCACTCCCACGTTGTAGGCATGATTTGTTGCACTGATAACCTAATACCACTCATCCTCTTTACAGCTTCGACCCGCTAAACAAAGTGCAACCTAATCCAAAAAAAGTCCCGAAATATTCATTACAACGCGGAAGTCGCTTCAAAGTGTTGCTTTTCGCACTTTTTCCGACCGTCTGGCTCGGTGACATACAGACGCGTACTTATCCACGTCTCCGCGAGCCTGACATTCATAGTGTTAGTGGCATTTTGCTAACGACACGAACTGTCAGCCAGCAACGTAGTTCCCGCATCATTATCCCGCATCGACGTTTCGCCGACATTTGTTGCTTTGTTTTCCCCAGCGTCTGCCTCTCTCAATGAACATGCGACTCTAAAAAAATTGGTAAAAATAGTGACTGCCACGTGATAGAAGGTCAAAATACAATCACTAAAAAAATTTAATAAACTTTATGTTAATAATGCATAGAACACGTTGAAAATTCGGTACAACTCCATAACAAAACGTTGTGAGAAATACCGTTCTTGAGTGTGCACCTCTAATTAGAGTGAAACATGCACCCCAAAACGGTATTTCTCACTACGAAATGAAAACTTGGCAGCGCTTTTTCTACATGTTCTGTTCATTTTTAGCATATAGTTTATTAATGAAAAGTGATTGTATTTTGACCTTCAATCACGCGCCAGTTGCAGTTTATACCCGAAATTTAGAGAGGTATGTTCCTTTAATACTACGTGCACAAATGTAGAGTAGTTATGTAATGTTCAGCTCTCACGTAGCATTTGGACATTTGGTTATGTGGTCTATGTGGGTCACACACATCACATATGTACTGATGTGAATTTCGCTTCAACTAATCCGATTATCAGCGTATGCTTGACCCTAAACAGTAACTAGTTAGCTATGTGTGCAGTTGCGTCGATTCGATATTTGGGTCAAACTCGAGCACGCGACTTTTCCGGAAGGGTCAAAGGTGCATGAAAGGGAAAAGAGCGAATGTCGCATAGGAATGAGCCGATCGGTGTATGGTGTATTCCCATCCTCTCCCCCCCCCCCCCGCTCAAAAACGGCCACCTCCAATCATTCATAGTCCTAGTAGTGTTGTCAGTGAACCCTATTGAAGTCATGACGTAATTAAACGCTGCAAATGGCAAATGGCAACTTCTGGCTCGGCCGCCATTCAACATATGAAAGCGCGTGGGTCGCATAGTAGTGTTTGCGAGAGAGAGAGAGAGAGAGAGAGAGAACTAGATAGCTACGCTAGCTATAATGGAAATAGTTTGTGCAAGGCCGTTTTTTTCACGCGGTAGTGACTTGCCAGACATTAGATGTTATGTAGATGAGAATCGAATAGGGAATAGGTTGCACAGCCGCAAACATAGTCTCTCCGACTACTACTATCAACTGTGGGGGAGGCAAATCCTAGACACATTTAGCGTAGACTTGATAGCCGAGTGTGTTATTCACTGAACGAGACAGAATCGTATACTAGAGAACACCGTTCGAAGCGGTAAGGAGTGTGTTCTCTATATTCAAAGTTTGAACCCCCTTATACAAAAGTCTATGTTGCCTGGATCTGTAATTCTAGTGCATACTAGAAACTCTTTCCTGTCATTTTCATTGCTCAATCATGTCGTCATAGATTCGTAGAATACGACGGAACTAGTGTAGTTTCCGATTTCCAACATAATTTGGATTTGCACATAATAACTACACGACTCACGACCTCCTATTTGCTACTTTGCGCGCGTGCGCCGGTAAACGTCGGAACTCCGGCCCCGGTAACGAGGAAATGGTGTGACGTAGCTTAATCACACCCATCCACTCATCATATAGATGTTAGAGAGGCACCACGCGATTCGCACGGTTTGGAAGGGGCGCAGGAATGCGCACGCATTCAGACGTTCGCTTTTCTCTCCTCCTCGCATCTTCTCACAATCCCACTCCCACTCAGGAAGAGTCGTGCGAAACGGCTGAGACTGAGCGTTCAATGCTCGAATGGCTGGTATGACATGATTCCCAGACTTGAGGACTTGAGCCCCCACCTTCCGGCACACACGAAAAACACTTTCTATTCCGGGCACACCTCCGTCTATACACTCATTATCTTTTGATAGCACTTCCTAGTAAAGGACTGGTTTGCAGTGATTGTCTCTATTGACTGAAATGACATCAACTGAGATATAGACAAAAAAAACTTTTTTCAAATCGGCTCACAAATAAGGTTCTTCTTGCTTTCTTATCAGTGCCGACTTTCATTGTCATCTTCAATGCGATTTTTCGCAATCCTCTTTGAAAAAATATCAATGAAAGTCGACATTGATTTTGATAGAAAACCTAATAACATGGAACATGATGTTTTTTTTTGGTTTTTAAAAAATGTGAGTGATTGATTCAAAAAGTTACGTTGCAGTTACGATCTTCTGACGCGTGGGATCATGAAATTCTGACGTGCAGTTCTGCGCAATCCCAAGATGGCGTTGCAGACGAAACCAGCAAGAATTCGAAAAACAGAAATTCAAGAACGATCTTATTCTGGGTGCATGGACTTAGACACTTGGGCTTAGTCTCTAGCCGCCAAATGCTAATTCGCGAGTGCACAAAGTTGCGTGGGGAATGCTGATAATGTAAATTGAAATCCAGGAAATCTCTTTTTAATGTCATCCTGCCACTCCCTCATACCTGTCTTCCCCTTGCACCGCCCCTCCTCACCTCCCCAGCCAAACAGTCAAATGTCAATTGAGGTTCCGACACATTTTGATTCTTGATTTTTTGACTCGATACCTCATACCTGTCTCACCATGCAGATAATAGTCTGGCCGGCGGCGCGTTTTTTTTTGCGCCGGTCGCCCTTTCCTTTCCTCATCTTCCGACGTTTTTTGAGGTGCGAGTGACGCGGGATGGAGAGGCAATGCGGTGACGTGCCACCCTCTATCCAAACACAGCATCGCATGGGAATATAAAGAGACGTGGAATGTGTAATGTAATTGGCGGGCCGCCAGGTATCCCCTCTCTCTCTCTCTCTCTCTCTCTCTCTCTCTCTCTCTCTCTCTCTCTCTCTCTCTCTCTCTCTCTCTCTCTCTCTCTCTCTCTCTCTCTCTCTCTCTCTCTCTCTCTCTCTCTCTCTCTCTCTCTCTCTCTCTCTCTCTCTCTCTCTCTCTCTCTCTCTCTCTCTCTCTCTCTCTCTCTCTCTCTCTCTCTCTCTCTCTCTCTCTCTCTCTCTCTCTCTCTCTCTCTCTCTCTCTCTCTCTCTCTCTCTCTCTCTCTCTCTCTCTCTCTCTCTCTCTCTCTCTCTCTCTCTCTCTCTCTCTCTCTCTCTCTCTCTCTCTCTCTCTCTCTGGCCGCGCGCCAATATCTTCCCCGCCAATATTTACGACTTCTGGCAGACGATCATTGGTGAATGGTGAATGGTCTAGGAGAGGGGATCGAGAGAGGGGGGGAAGAGAGAGTGAGTGAGTGAGAGATATGCAAATGTAGATCATAGACCACCGGGCTAGACGGGGGCTGGTTTACGCCGTACGCCTGTCGACGACATGTTTGCAGGACGAGTCAAGGGCGTTTGGGTGCGGGAGAGACGCTTGCACCCGGATTCCTGAGAGACGGAGAGAGAGAGAGAGAGAGAGAGAGAGAGAGAGAGAGAGGATATCAGATATCCAAGATCATCACCACCATGCAGATTGCAGATCAAATCACTCAATTTGCTGATCAGAGAGATATTGCAGGTTCGAAATCACACCGGGGGAACATTTAGCGTCAAAATATATTGCCACAACATAATGTTGGGCTCTGCAGACGCATTGGACATTATTCACTATTTTCTCTCTCTCCTATTTTCAGCGACATCAGATAACTGATATGTATGTGACCGTCGCAAGCATTGAATTGGATAAAGTTCATCAAAATAGACCAAATGTCCCACCTAACGAGAAATGTCGTTAAAACCGCACCATTCTTTTTAGACTCGCGTAACAGAAAAAAGAGTTAGTTTCACCCGACGTAATAGAATAAAAGCTCATACAATTCATCAATCTGAATATAGTTTTAAAAAACCTGTTTTTCTGCAATAAAATGAATGTGCTATGCTTGCAAATTGCATTGAGATTTAATGGACGCATACCTTGATCAAACTATTGGAGCTGGTTTGTTTACTGCTGTATAGACAAAATGTTTTTATTGCATTACGTCGGGTGAAACTAACTCTACTTACTAAAACTGTGTTAGTAAATGTAAAAACCGAGTGCAAAAATCTAAGCATTGAAATCACCAAGTAATCCAAAAGCGCTCGGATTCTCAAAACCAAAAAGGTCAGCAGACTCCACAAACACAATCGCACACGAAGCATTCTCTATTCCTCGTCACTTGCCCCACGCATCTCAAAAAAGTGAGAAGGAAAAGGCGAGCGGAGCAAAAAGCGGTGCCGGCCAGACTAGTATCCACCACACTATCGCACTATTCGAAGAGACTGTGTGATCTGTGATCCACATACTCTGACACTCGCTGTCTACTGCGACTTTTTTTACGGATTACGGTGTTACTTTTTCGCACCTTTCCCGTCTGCAAATACGGCGTTCCAACTGAAAACCACTTGACGTGGAGCGCCAATAAAGAATGTCTGCAAGCGTGATGTCGTCAGGAATAGTTCAAGCATACGTCACGCGTCACTCAGACAGAGCCCCCCTTTCTCGCCAACGTCTATTCTCTCCACTCTCGACGCGCAAATGAAAAGAGAACGTCGTCTCTGCGCCTACGCTATGCGAATATGGAAATGAGACAGACATGCGACGCAACACCTAATACAGAAAGTGCCCATTTGCAGACACATCACGCAGAAAAATGGGGGAGAGAGAGAGGAAGGGAGGAAGAGAGAATGAGAGAGCAGCCTAATAATAGACGTGACATTTCACATTCAATAGGCGCTCTGATCCATAACACGACGCGAAAAGGGCTCTCTCTCGTTCTCTCTCGTTCTCTCTCGTTCTCTCTCGTTCTATCTCTCTCTCTCTCTAACTTTTTTCAGCTTCAACTCTGGGCGTTCGCCAGCTGATAGCATCAGCGCGTGCAGTTTTGCAGCGATTACGCTACCGTAATCTCCGGCCAGTCAAATGACAATTGAAAGTGCAGAGCAGCGTAGAAAAACGGTACGCATGCTTATTGCTTGCATTCCGCATCTACACTATTCATAAATGCGTACCAAGGCTCGATAGGCGCGTGAATAGTTCTCGACAAGCAACGTCATCATCGGAATCAAGCAACCAATATATGCATTACGCTCATTAAGTTACACTCAACATTCGATTGGACTCGGCAGTCTGAGCAATCTAGAAAGACGGTTCAGTCGTTCTATGAACCATCATATACCGTAAATATAGAGTAATCACATGCGCAGAGTATAATTACACTCTGTTTCTGTTTCTCCTCCCTCACGTTTTCAATTGTAACCTATAACCGTTGAACACTTCTTGTACCTTTCGAACCCATTGAGAACAATAAGTGCTGCACAATTGAATCTTTGCTCTAAACTCTATACCCCGTGCTTACTCGAGAGTAATTGCTAATTGAGTTGCAGGATGCAGGAGGGGAGAGCGGAAAAAGGAAACGTGTTATTTCGCCGGCGCAACGAACTCGCTGTTTGGTCTTTCGGCTTTATTGTTACCGTAGTACAGCCGATATTTCCGCTAATAAAAAGTGTCTCTCAGTATGTGAAAAGGAAACACGCAGTGCACTCGGGTAGACGGTGTTTTTTGTGAAAGAAAACGTCACCCTATCAAAACACATGGTTGATATATATTTGGATAGCAATTCCCGGACTACTTTTTTTCGCATCCGGTGGATGGAGAAAAAACTGAGTTGTGTGCACAAATAAAGTTCACCGACTTATAATAGAATGACATTCTTGGAAACTTATTTGTTTTGTGTAAGAAATGTCACAATTGGTGTTCGAACGATCAATTAACCACATTCCGAAGAGGATTGTGATAAGATTGTGTATCAGACACAACACGTGTGACTTTTTCATTCGTAAAAAATACATGGACGTATCTTTGAAAAATTGTAGTTACAGTTATGAATTTTCAAAGAAAACTAAAGATACGAAACATTCACATTCTAAAGAGAAATATAAAAATAGATTTTTTTTTCTGAACAGGCAAACAATAAATCATGGTTATCTCACGCTTTTTAAGAAAGTCAAATCCGTTCAAAAAGGGCACGAGACAAATCAAAAATCATTAATCCGGTTCAATGATTTGTTTATCTTGACTCAGATTCGCGGGGAATTAGCTGACAAAGCGCATTCAGCTCACAAACATAGTACTATTCTGTACAAGTGAGGATTATGACGGGTATTAATGTGGTGAATCCAGCGCGAACTCCACAACTTATCCCTGCATTACGAGGGATTATGCTAAATCCATGACATATTTTTTTCCCGCGAATGGGCTTTGTTTTATAAACAAAATGTTCCATAATAAATACTTCTTGTGACATCATACATTTGCATATCGTTAAAAAAGTTCTTTTGTGCGTTCTATTTTTCCGAAAAAATTTATTCTCTTACGTCTTTTTTCAGAGGACTTTTCGGCTTACTAACCAATAGAACTGACTAATCTTACGGACTAATATGCAATTATATGGTTAAACATTGAAGATCTACCGTATCCGCGGTGTAATTATGTTTGTTTGGCTTATGAGTCACAAATCACGGGCACATTAGAAATTGCACGAGAAAAAAACATCGCAGTGTAGAACAATCAACAAGGTGATTTACGAAAAAAAGAAATTGAGAATAGATGGCGGTTTGAAAACTCTGACTGGACAAAATAGCATGAAGAAGTGAGTTTATCTCTGCACAACAAGACACAACAGACAGATGCACGATAGGTTCGAGGAGACGTTACTGGCTGACTCTCAACAGTGATGAATGGGCGCGTAGTAAAAGAAAGAGAAACGCCCAGGAAGTGAGTGTCGTCTTATCTCGCCTTTCTAGAAAAAAGAGCTGTCCGTGAAATGAGCACGCGCGTGCTAACTACGCGCCAGACGACTACAAATAGTACAAATTGGAGTAAGTATATTTGTGATAAATATGAGGTACCAGTGACTCGGATACAATCTACAGTACCCCTATATCTGCACGACCCGCACGACTACCGTACCCATGTCGGTCAACTTGCTACCGACGGAAGTCGCCATGTCGAGAGGATCCTCGGAATCTCTCTCAAACGCGCGAGCCACCTGAAAAAACACGGGTCATCATCAGACCGCGGTTTGTGTTATATATTTTCATTCGTAAATCACCTTCTTAATTCAACACTTTTTTCGTGCAATTTCTAATCTGCCCGTGATTTGTATGTTTCTGATTTGTTGTTGCTCTCTCGAGTAGACTCTAGCGCTCCAGCCCCATCATTTTTCTCGGACAAAACTACGATATCTTGTAGGGAAAGGTTGGCGAGACACCTTTCGCTGTTGAGAACTTGCGATAACGGTTTTTTTACGTAATCTAGCTTATTCAGCTTTCACTTCCAGCAACCATCTGGGGATTTTGTTTTAAAACGCAGCTGCATACATCCAATCACGTTTAAAACTGACAAATACTACTGTAATCCAAACTGTTCCATTACAGTAATCACGTTATATAAATTTCGAAATCCCCATACTCTCACAAATAGGGCATCCGGACCGAAAATCGGGACCGACCATCCGGACCGACCTGATACATCATACATCTTGATCTCCAATTCTCCTAAAATTACGATGCACTCTTGTGATCGCAAATAGCCAGCAAGAACTTCTAGTGAATGTACTTGCGATCCGTGATAAAGAGCACTTTGAAACTACGCAAAAATTTCACATTTTCCACTGCGCTTTTTGCACGCATTTTGCACCTTGGAGGTTGAGGTGACATTTCGGCGACGTTATTATTATAGAGATAGGACACATTTGAAACACATTGGGGTGTATGAATAACGCGCAGCGTGTGCAAATTACATCTGCCGCACGCCCGCACGCTATATAAATAGGTGAAAGATCACTCAGCGAGTTTACACTTACGCGATCACAGCGTTTCCGAATAGCATAGTCATACTGAGAAAGGTATGACGCGCACACTCGGTCCAGCTTGCACAGACTTGCAAGTCAGCGATGCAGGTGCCGACAATTTTAGAGAGACACGTAGCGCATATTGTAAATGGAATTTTTTTCTCGTTTCTTACAGTGGATCAATGAGCGGATGCAACATCGGAAGATCAACAATAGCAATGTAACCGTATTTTCCGTTGACCCTTTATCTAGAGGCTGCTTAACAAATAAAAATACGTAAAGACTATTTGACTTTATAATGTCTGGTGATGACCAACTGATGGTACCAACTGGTGAAAAATACCAAAACCCACCAGGCCGATGGCGGGATCGATTCCCTCCAGCTGAAGTGTCTTGGCAATCGAATCCAGCGCCCTTCCCACAGTCCATCTCTCAAAACATTCGGTTTGATTACCCAAGTTTGAGGTAACGCTTTCTCTGATATTACTGTACTTTACCGTAATCTTACTGTAAATTACATTGTCATGATGTAATACTTGATTCGAGATCTGATTATGATTTTCCTGGTGCCATCACTTATCACACATGGTTCTAGTAGCTGCACTTCCATAACTAAATTATTCGCAAATGCAGTGCATACAAAACATTTTTCACACCCTTTGGTTGCGAAAATAGCTCATTACACTGACACAGTTCATCAGTACAGAGATATTTTGATCTTTAGCGTGTATTTTTCAAACTTAATTGTGAAATCAATTTTCAATCCTCTCCCGGATGCCCGGATCTTGTGTTCGATTAGTGAACGTACTATGTGTGATTCACGAGACAGGCGACATTTCGTCATTTCACATAATCTTGATATCGCTCGCTCGCTTATCGCAATTTTGTTTGCACAACCGAAACGTTACTTTATTGTCGTAAATCATAGGCAGTTTTTTGTCGGTTCAGACAGGCAAAAGCTGCAAATGCCATCGCACCACCATGTTGAGCAGACACTTAGTTAGTTCTTTCGAAGAGCGAACTAGGAAGTGCGCGCGCTTGCGTGCGCAGAATGTTTACAACCGTGATAACACACTGATAAAAGATAAAAGTGATCGCGCCGCAGCACATGCCAAATGGCTACGATAACATGCACTTGAGATCATATCAAATCCGGGTGATTTATGGGTGTGTGTGTATTTCCAAATGTCTGGTCGAGATAAGCTTGACTGGTCGACAGGGTGGCAGGGCGTTTGATTTTGGGACCCATGACCCATGACGTTGCAAAACGAAAGGAGAGCAAGGAAAGGGCGAAAGTCGCGCGATGCGAGAAAGAGAGAGAGAGGTGACCGACGGGACTGATATTCAGATATCGAAACGCCATTATAAAAAAAAACGTTCCTTTCATTGTAACATTTTTATGTATATTTATATATATATATTTGTGAGAACTTTGGCTAGGGACAAATATCCTCATGTACCCCATCCCTCTCGAGAGAAAGAGAGAGACGACAAAGAGAAAGAGAAAGAGAGAGGGGAAAAGAGAGAGAGATGAGAGAGAGAGAGAGAAGGAGAGAGAGAGAGAGACTCGTCTCACCTTGTCGCACATGACGGCCTCCCTCCGTCCCTCCTCGTCTTCTGCGAACACCACCATCTGATCGCACTTGGCAATGTCCGACGACGTCTGCAGGGAGTCAATCAGTCAATCAGTCAATCAATTGGTCAATCGGTCAATCGGTCACTCAGCCAATCGGTCGATCGGTCAATCGGTCAATGAGTCAATCAGTCAATCTGACATTAAACCATACTAAAAAACGGTATTTAGACAATGAGCTCACAAGATGGCGAGACAGATTGTGAATTATTCACTGTGAATCGGTCTACATTCAAAACCGATTTTTTTTTATTTATTTTAGAGTAATCGATTAATAATGATTAATCGGCACAGCACTAGTCTACATCCTTCTTTCCCACCTTGAGTCGGCACTTCATGGCAGCGACGCGGTCGGCCTTCTTGCGCTCCGCCTCGGTGAGCACCTGGAATGGTCCCACCACGATAAGAGATCAGGGACAATCCATACTAATGACAAGCATCACCAACAACACGTACGCATCCACTAAACCTTATCCCACCACGATAAGGGAGTACTCATCTCTCAATCCATACAAATGATATTGGTCTTCAGCTCATTCTCAACCGATCATCATATCATATCATATTTCAGACTACTTTGTAGCGGAAATCGTAGTTGAGCGTTTTTTAGTCTCTTTCACTTACTTTTATTAATGCTCAGCAGACGTGTGAATTCGCAGAATACTTACGACTAATACAAACTACAAAGTCTCGAGGTGGGAAAAATGGATAAACAAATTGGTAGACAGTGAAGTGAATAATAGAAATCGAGCCTAATAAGAATCCGCAGACGAAATGAGACAGAGCGGATGCACATTTCTAGCATACTGTGGTTGTTGCATGTTCAACGAAACTAAGAGAAGGGATGTTCTTCCAATAACGTACCATCAAAATAGAACATCTTCAGTGTTCGAAATCGAGTTAATTATTCAGATTAATTGATATCGTATCGTGCATTAACACAGAGAAACTTCAACTCTTATTTATCACACGTTCTGTCTGGAACGTCTTATCGTTATTCTTATCCACGACCGCAAAAGCGTCTTCGCTTTGCGAATGATGATAACCGCCGCAGTTCTAGCTATGTATTAAACTTTGTTAGTATTCGGTCTTCGGAAAATGAAAGGAGGCTGCAAAGCTGCTGCATCCTGAATGAGAACTGCTAGTACTCTGGTAGGAAAGTGAGGATATGCAAATTGCGACGATACTCGTCATTCGATGACGAACTTGTTGTTATGGATGAGAATAACAATGAGACGTTGCAGACAGAGCGTCTCAGTTTGAGCCAGCAGTTTTGAGCAGTTTGAGCCAGCAGTTTGAGTCGCTCGTGCGAATGAGTGGCATGATCAAATCAAAATATTTATCTCGAATCAAATAGCACATTACAATTATGTAAATTACGGCACGGTTACGGTAAAATACAGTAATGCAACGCCTACTGCGAGTCCCAATAACACGGATTTCGGTAGTCCCGTGGATGCGTGCGTGCTATTGGTGGTGCTTGTCATCCCCTGCTTGCGGCTTCTGGGAAAGTTTCGATCTCGGCGGCGGAAGATCCGGGCTTCAACGATCGATCGCGAAGAGACGTCTCCGAGAGTTTCATCGTCTTCGAGGATTCCTCGCTCGTCTCAATGCCGTAGATGTAAAGAGTAGTAAAATCGAATACCAGTCCGGTTAGTGTCCTCCGCCGCACAGCACTGTTCAGGGGTCGGGGGAATAACAGGGAAAGGCACGCGACCGCGCGCTGGCAGAGAAAGGAAAGGAATGATAATGAAGACGAATGAATGAGGTACGAATCGTTTCTGACATTCTGTCTGTCACTTATTTTTTCTACAGTAATGGAGTGATGGAAAATAGTCGCAAACATGAAGACTTGGGCTTCTCCTCAATTTCCCAATTACGAACACCTTCAATGCACATAAGTCCCCGATTTGATGATCATTAACAGTTAGAGATCACAAAAAAAACGTGTTGACAGGTTTCTCTGAATTGCAGACGACACCACTGGATGCACCTCATTAGCACTGGACTACATAAATCATAGATTCCCATTGCAATGGCTTCGGTTTACTGAATCCACTTGCAGTCTTCGTACCTTGACGAGCTTCTTTTTGGGAGCAGCCGCGGCGGGAGCAGAACCGCCCTGCTCCTCCCTCGGAATGTGACGGTCGATCGCCGCCTGAAAACAAGATATCAGAATCAAGAGTGCTTACAATGCGCCTTCTTCTACAGCGTCCTATGGATGGCTGAATATTTGAACTCGAGCGCGACAAGAATGGGGCGAGAGGAAAGCTCTCTCACCTTTCCATCATTGTCTCTCACGATTCGAAATTAACATAGTTTGCTCGCTCAGCCTCGAATCACGATATCAGCAACGAATTCACATTCAGATCTTCAGAATGTTCATAGTTCACATTGTGCCACGTGCAAGTTCGAACGAAATCAAACTTTCAAACCGGCGTTTTCAATTATCTACGTAGGAGAGCGAGGGATGAAAAGGAAGAGTCGTCCTCTCCATCACTTACCTTCCTTTCATTGCAACTGCTGCCGGGGATTATCCTCTTATTAACGCGTGACGCGGCGGTTATTTGTGCGGTAATATCGTCGTGTTCGCTTTTTTGCGTCGGCGTGGAGATCGCTTCCTGGCGGCTAATCTCTTCATTCAGGTGTCAACATGTCTGGAGGAGAGTCTACTGTAGCCAGAGTGCAAAGGACTATGACGCCTTAATGAGGGGAAATGAATCCATAGCGGCTTTCAATAGTTTTAATGGGGGATCGGGGGCAGCAGACACCCACTCACACACATGGTTGGCCCTGTTTCGAACAATGACAATTCCGAGGGAGCGAATCAAAGTACATTACTGGGGAATACTGTACTCTTGCCACAAGATCCTGGGAAGATTTCATGTTCCGCACGAAAGCGCACACGAAAACTACGTTGAATCAGAACAAAATGCCAAATTACCAAAACGACTACACGGAACACAGCGCTTGTTCCGGACGAAACCTCGGCCTGACGCTGTTGCAGTGACTACTGACAGCAGCACAGCAGCTCTTGAAACTTTTATTATCAATCTTACTACTCATGCATCCACTAATATTCCTATCACGTATTGTTAAACCCGTGAACCACTGGAGCCGGAAGAGGACAGGATCTAGGGTGAGGTCTGTGGTCTGTGCAATTTTGGAGGAGCTACTCTTCTGCTGGCTGCGCGTCTGAGCGGTGCGGTTGTTCAGGACGAGGTAACGCTATGTGACTCCATTCGAAATCAGCTCACCTGTATGTGCTTGAGTGCCTGCTCGGTCTTGTTGATCTTGACGGGGAGCTGCGCGCACGAGTGGTCGGAAGCGTGCCGGTGCCTGCAACACAATAGTTCCCGCCATTTTTTTAGAATCAGAATGTTTATCTCGAATTAGTACACAATATCGATTACGTAATTACAGTGGAATACGGTAAACTACAATAATACAATGCCTAGTGCGAGTTTCCTGTCATTTCTCCTTCTCAAATATGCACCATTCGAGCGCCATGGCTGTCCCCATGGCGGTTCGACTTTACAATGCAAGTGTATACAAAATCATATTCATGAACGTATTTGAATTCATGAGAGGTAATGTGATTAGAATTGGAAAATGATATTAGCACTCCGGCGCACTATCACGTGCTTTCGGTTAAAAAACAGAGAGAGGAATCTGTTTTTACAGTAATCCGGCAACCTTCTTGAAGAATATAATACAATGGATTGTTGCACATTTATTGCTATAAGGCCTTTTCATGGTTGTTATAATGTTAGCTATGCACGCATAAACCTTTATCTACTAATCTTCTTGGAAGCGGAAATTAGAGGAAACTGCATAACGTGGATAGTATGATCCGAAAAAACCTAGTTATACAACTCCAGACAGGTTATCATTTGCGCATTACTGTAGAAAAAAAACATTTCCAATGTGTCACACTCAAATTTCGAGTTTAGATTAGACGACTGGAAAAGCAAAGTGGCTTTCTCGTTCAATTAAATAAAATCGACATCTGACTTCGGCTGTCAATAAAGCCATGCTCTAGAATTATTGTCACTGTCATGATTTTTCTTGACCATTACTTTTTTTCTTGACCACTATAATATCATTAAGGGAGATAGTTCGCCGGATCACGGTAGAAAATTGATCTACCCTCTTGTCGCATTCGATCTACCTTCTAGTCGTGAGGAGACCCAAACGCGCGCATTCAAACACTAATATCGATCAAAGAAGACGACACGCGAATCAAAGAGGCCGCGCCACACTCGAGTCTTTCCCGCGCTGTCTGACCTCTCTCGCTCGCGACTGAGTTTCGCCAACTGACCCCGGCTGTCAAAGTCAATAGCAGAAACTATCCTCCAGGCGGCAACTATACATACCCTAGATTTGTGCAAAGTAATAATACAAAATTGTTATGGTTCAGGCAGTATGTATTCGATATTTGGCTTAGTTCGATAGAGATCTGATAGGAGAGATAACGTTTAGAAAAGTGTTTTTTTTTTCATTTATTTCATGACTTATTGATGACATGACAATTTCACGGTTTGTAAACGTGTGATGCTCACGATTTTCCAGCCGACACTAAAACTATAGTGCACTCAGAATATAACGACAGTATAATAATTTTGTATTTCCTTGTGATTTGTGAAACAAGCACATTAGAAGTACGCTCTATTCAGTATGTTGTGTTAGTTGTGTTCATTCTATTTTTGTGTGCATCGGAGCGTGTCTATTTTGAACTAAATACAAAAAAACGTCTTTTTGTGTTCTGGTGGAAATGTGAATAAACTCACGCGAGACAGAAGTTGAGTTGGCAATAGGGGCACACCACCTTGATACTCTCGGCCTTGGAACATTCTGAAATCAATCCATAAAATAGTATTGTTCTCTTATCTTAATCCTGAGTACAAGAATGAGGTGATATTATTCTCCTGTCGTTATCTTAAGAAAAACTGATAAAATTATGAAAATTCTATTTCTAACGTGATTTCAAAAAAAAACAGTAGAAATCATTATATATTTTCTATCGTAATCCTAAAAACGATTTAAAAGATATCCTAACAAAAACTAAGCAGGTTAAATTATTCTCCTACCGTAATCCTAAGAGAACGAAGTAAATCAAATTATTCGCCTATCGTAATCCTAAGAGAACGAAGTGGATCAAATTATTCTCCTACCGTAACCCTAAGAGAACGAAGTAAATCAAATTATTCGCTTATCGTAATCCTAAGAGAACGAAGCAGATCAAATTATTTTTCTACCGTAATTTTAAGGGAACGAAGTAGATCAAACAATTATCCTACCGTAATTTTAAGGAAACGAAAGCCGGTCAAATTATTCTTTCACAAATACCTCGACACACTTTTACCTTGACAGATATTTTTTGAGGTTCTAAATCTCTAGACGATAAATCAGGCTATTCATATCACTTGAGCTTCTCTGAATAACAAACGCCTCTCACCCTGCAGGGAGCAGACGTACTGGCGGAGAGGCGCCTCGGCGGGAGTCGCCGTAGCGGCGTCGTACACCTTCGAGACGTCGCAGCCGTGCGACAGACGGTGATCCGAGCTTAAAAACATGGTTATACTGTAACTGAAACGTATATCCGGTCGTATGGTGTAGTCGATTTCAAGAAACTCAAGAGAAACTCACCAGAAGTCCTCGCCACACTCGCGGCAGTGATGAGGAGTGAAATCTGGAAAGGAACCAGGTGGGTTATGTATAAGAATGACAAGTGAAACGTATCACATCACATGGAACTGGAACTCACCCAAACGGCGGCAGGAAGCGAGGAAGCAGTGCTTTCCTATGTGCGGCAGCTCTGCCATTATCTTAATGTACTCACATCACCAAAATATGTTCATAAACAATAATAATAATAATAAACAATTTAAATAACACAAATCAGCTGATTGTAGTTAAGGAGCACACAAATTCGAAAATAGGTTCGACTGCGCACTAAAGTAATTTGTAAAATTTTCGAATTTTGCTTTCCTTTTTGTTTCGTTTACAATTGCTTCGATTATAGTTATTATTGTTGTACAATCAATTGCTAATTATTAATACGTATATTTCTAACATTCGTATGCTTGTATGTTTTAGATTCGAAGTAGTTTTGTTTGCAGTACCGAAGTGGCCTAAATTCAATATTTATGTCCATGAATGAGTCGCTTCTGTGTCCTCCATGTAAGAGTGATCTACGAACGTATGAATTTATCAGAATTTCTTCCCAGCGATTCAGACGAGTTCCTAGTCTCATATCCGTTCTTGGCTTCTGACTTTGTCGTACCCAATTTCGTCGCTCTAGTCGCCTCGCCTCTGCGTCTCTGTCAGCACTCTTCCGTCGGCGCTCTGTGCTTCCGCAACTGACGATCACGCCGCCTTGTTCATAATCGGATTCCCCCACCAACCTATTCGGGTGCTCTCCATTCGACTGTTCCCGATTCCTACACAGTCTGGTCGCCACACCACACTGCATGGCTAACCTGGGCGACGCGTACGCGAACGAGGAGTACGGTGTGGTGCGGCTCGGCGACAACGTCAAGTCGGGCCCCAGCGAGCACGAGGTCCTCGTGCGCTTCGTCAACTACTCGCAGCGCAACGTCGACCTCATCTGGATCAACTTCGACGTGAGTGTGTGCGGTGCGATCGATTGTTGGTTGTCGTTGTCACATGATCGAGTCACATACACCGTGTGCAGGGTCGCGGCGTGCGGTACGCGGTGCTGCGTCAGCGGCAGTACATCGACATCACCACGTTCGTGGGGCATCCGTGGGTGTTCCGCTGCAACCGCACCGGCGACTGGCTCGTCGGCCAGCCGGGCGGCGCCAAGGTCTACTACCCGCAGCTCGCCGAGGGCGGCCGCAACGCCGCGCGCAACATTGTCACCAGAGTCACCGTGCTCATCTGCCTGCCGCGTGGGTGGTCTAGAGTTGGGAGGGCTATAGGGATTTGTGGTTCAGTCGAGTCGCTCCGTCACCTCGCTCTGAAGGCAGTTTCCACGCTCGCCTCGCAAGCACCCGATCCCTCTGTTCTCCAGCAGCTACCACTGCCCAGACAGCAAGTGGTCAGTGCTTCATAGGCTTGAATGCATAATAACTATTATTAATAATGAGTCGTGCTCGTACAAGTCAATGTTTCCTAGGCGGACATTGCGCGCTTCATCTACAGTCGCCGCCGCTACCTCGAGGCGTTCAGCCAGGACCCGCTGGTGCAGAACAACGTTCTCCGCACCATCGACCATAGGCGACAGGTTATTGGTGTCATAGCGCGCGTGTTGTCTTTTTATGTTTCGCGTCGTTGTGTGTTTCGAGCATGTTATGGCATGTCTCAACTCACCTTATCGTTGCAGAATGACGGACGGCCCGGTGCGGAAGCGCGTCAAGAAGGAGGAGAAGACGGCGGCGGCGTCGGCCCCGCCGAAAGGCACTGACGACGTGCACAAGTTCATCCGCAACGCCGTCATGAGTGAGTTTACTACACGCTTGACAATTGTATTTCATAGTGTTATTGCATTCGTTCATACGTACATTTTACATTCATACTTTATTTTCTTCATCTAGGCGACCCCTCCTCCTGCATGCAGCAGCTGCTCAAACTGCGGCAGGCGGTCGGCCAGGGCGCCACCATCGCCAGCGAATTCATCAAGGTGGGGTGTAGGGATGCTCGGGCATACTGTTTATTACCGTTATCATGGCCACAAAACAGTAAAATGTCATGTGAAACATATTTTTGTTGGCGAAATAACAAATAACAACATTTCTCCCAGATCGCCGGCTCTCTCAGCCACCCTATCCCGGCGGAGGCGTTCTCGGTGCTCGACGAGCACTGGGCGATGCTGGGCGTCGACTCGGCCTGCGAGTATCTCGAGAAGGTCGCCCAAGCGCTCAACAAGGAGCTCGGCAAGCGGTGGGTCATGGTTGCTTATCGATACGACATTGTGCACTTACACTACAATTTGGACTCAGTAACTGCACGAAACACATAGCATATCATAGTAAATAAATGCGTGCATGGAATGTTGTCTGTTCAGCAACCTCTCTCTGCTATCTTTACCTTTTCACAACGATGATGCAAACTCGTCGTATGCTGTTCATTTCAGCAACCTTACTCTGCTGCTGTCGCGCTTCGTGGGCAGCGCGAACGTGCTGGGGTACGAGAAGCTGCGCGAGCTGGCCAAGCACACCCTCACACAGGCGGTCAAGGAGCTGGCCGGCGAGGCGAGGGGTGGGTGGTATGGAATATCAGGGTGCGGATTCATAATTTCCTTGGACCTATTGTCGTTTATTCCTCCAACCAGTGTGGTGTTGTGTGGTAGTGGCGTATTTTGTGTGGAATAAAAAATTCGTCTACACATGTTTGATATAGTCATCATATATTTTGACGACTCTCTTTTCGCAGACTGCTCTGTGCACGTGGCCCGCCAGCTGTGCTACGTGTTGCTGGCCGAGCAGAGCTACGTCGACCCCAGCAAGTCGGCCGAGCGCGGCTGGACGGAGAGGATCGGGGAGGAGAAGGTGGGTGCGGGGAGTAAAAAGAAGAGATCATGCCAAAAACAATCAAACTGTTTATCTATCATGACACGTACAAAAACGATTTTTTTTTCTTAACGCCCAGACTATTCGTCACTTCCACAGCCTACTGACTTCGAAACCCAAGAGAGTTGTTTCAGAGAGACTTATATCTTACATTCCAGTCGCTGGCCAAGTCTCCCCTCATGGCTGTCCTGCATGTGCTGCTCGTGGACGAGACTGGCCAGCAGCCCGCGCACCTCACCCCCACTGCTCTAGACAAGATGGGCGAGGGACAGGGAGACGGGGAGATGGCCGAGGCCGAACAGGTGGGAGAGGGAAGGGAGGAATAGAGAGAGAGAGAGAGAGAGAGAGAGCGATGGCCGAGGCGGAACAGGTGGGTGTGAGGGAGGAGAGAGAGAGGGAGAGAGAGAGAAAGACGAAATAGGTGGGTGTGAGGGGAGGGGGATAGGAATAAGATTAACTTGTCTGTGTAAAATACGTTTTATGGTTGTAGTAAGTTGACTATAGTATATGTGAATGTAACACCCGGTATGTATCTATGATTATAATATAATACCCTTTATTGTGTAAACTACGTTTCTTGGTGGTAGCTGGTAGTAAGGTGACCATAGTATATGTGAATGTAATTACCACTCTTTATCTTCTTTTATGGTAATGATTGAGCTCTCCGACCTGCTCACCTCGCACATCTCTACCGTGTGCGCGCGTCTGGCCGATGAACACGCGGCGGCGGTGCTGGGATGGCTCGCGCGGCGGTGGGAGAAGATTGACAAGGTGAGGGAGAGGCAAAGGCTATTGCTCGGTAGTTTGATGTAAGGGAGGAACATACGGAACTTTTGCAAATGAAGCGGATAGTCCAGTTCATGATTGGTTTGTTGCAGCTGCCCGCTCTCGTTTCCCTGCTCGACCGCTCGCCCGGTCTGCCCGCCCGCGTCTGGCCTCTCATCACGGCAGAGATGCTTAGGATGGTGCAGGTTGGTTAATTATACGTTTCAACTGTTTTATTTGAGTAGAGGGTGAAATTTCCTGCAATTGGATTTGGATGAAGGTATGCTCATCTATATAATCTATTGTTTTTATGATCATAAAATAATAATACAATTTTGAATGTTGTTGTGTTGAGGAGGACGCGTCCGGCTGCGATTCGGTGAGCGACCTGGGCTCGTGGATGGGCTCGCTGGCGGAGATGATGGCTGCGGGAGGGGGAGGAGGAGAGGGGGAGAAGGAGAAGAAAACAGGGTGAGTGGTTATTGTTGTGTATTGTCGCGATAACCGACGGATTGGATTTCTTATACGATTTGGGAATGTATTATTGAGACGAAACGTACATGTGCATTGTGCATGCTATAGAGGTAGAGGTAGCCCCGATTCAAGAGACTTGTTCTTGTTGTGTATTGTCACGATAACAGACAGATTGGATTTCTTAGACAATCTAGGAAATGTAAATGTATTTTCGAGACGAAACATACACTTACATGCTATAGTAGAGGTAGAGGTAGCCCCCGATTCAAGAGACTTGCGCGGAGTCGAAGGAATATTATGACATGATCTTTGCAGCAAACTGTATGATGTACATGATGTAGGTAGATGCTTTCAGTGTGCCTCGCGGTCTGCGCAAGCTGGTGTCCAAGTGGGCGGAGCACGATCAGCTGGCGACGGCGGCGGGCAAGGTCAAGGTGGGGTAGAGGTAGACTAGAGGGGCAGGGGGGAGGAGGGAGCAAGTTGTATTGTGTCAAAATTTATTCAAATTCCTATTTTGATAGTTTTTTTCGAGCGGGCTCTCTGTCGTCCTCAAACTGTCGACCACACAGTTTGAGTAAGGGGGGGGGGAGACAGAAGGGTGGAGAAGAACGGAACATAGCGGGACAGGGGATTGTTAGGTCTTGTGTCTTGTCATCAAGCTTGCAGAATTGAAGTGATTGCACCGGTAACAGTAATGATGGATGGGTGAAACGTGACGTTTGTCGCTTACCTGTTTACTATGCAGACTGGCTGTTCCGCGATCAGTGTGCGCGTGGCTGCCGCCCTGGCCGAGATGCCACTCAACGAGCTGCTGCCCGAGGAGAGGGAGCAGAATGTGGTCAAGGTGAGGGAGGGTGAGGGTGGGAGGGAGGAGGGACTAGGAGATGAACAGATTGACTGACCGATCATACATTTAGGTGGCCCTGCTGCTGCTAGGCACCCTCTTCCACTCCCACCCGTCCACCATCTTTGCGTCTGCTGGAAAGGCCCTCAGTGGTCTGATTGGAGGTGGGTGAGAAAGGCTGTCGTCGTTTGTATATCTGTAAACGGTACAAGGGAAACACACATGTACATCCTACAAAGTACGCACTGTTTGTAACAAATCTTTTAACTGAATATACTGAAAATTCGTACTGGTGGTACATTGCAGACAAGAACTCTTCTCTCCCGCTGAGCAACGTGGACGCGGACTGGCTGCGCAGCGTCGTTGAGCGGTGGAGCAAGGGAGTGGCGGTGGGTGGGGGCGGGGGAATCATATTGATTGGACAAGGCGGCATGTAGTATTGTTTCTGGTTTGAAAGCGGTGGGTGGGGGATTGGGGGTGAGCGGATGAGCTAGAAATGACCGAATGGAAAGACATGGAGACGTGGTCGTTATTGTTTTTGGTTTGAAACTTACGACCTGTGGGTTTTTTTTTTGTTGTTGCCGGCTATATTGTCGAGATTTGTTTTGCAATTGCAATATTATCGTACATCTCTTGCAGACTCTCACATCCTCTCGCGACAGTGCCGTTGTGGTGTGTGCCCGCGTGCTGGAGTCTATCCCGAGTGGACAGGAGGGAGAGGAGGGAGGAGGAGACGGAGGCGTGAGATGGACGGTCGTCGAGAAGATGCTGAATGGGGACGAGCAGTGGGGGTGAGTAGTTGAGTTTGGCTTGGGGGTGTTTTCAGTGTAAGACTGGTATTGAACGCGCACTGCGTAGTTTGATTATGGATGCAACGCGAAACGTAGATGTGATGGAGGTGGTTCATATGTGCGAAATGATTTAGTATCTCGTTTCCGTATTTCACGCAACACGCAAATTATCTTCTGAAATACTAATGGCACTTATTATCTATACGTGAATCATCATACGTGAATATCTGTTGTACAGCTCCGCCACCCCCTCGGGCGAGTGGGAGCGCCGCCGCGTGTTGTCCGCCGCCGTGCTGGAGACGCGCCCGTGGCAGTGGATGGGCGAGGAGAAGAGGCGCGCCAAGATGGGCAAGATGGTCAGTGACTCAGTGATTTTATTTCGTTTGAATACATTGGTTTACTTTATCGATGTAACGTATTTATTGCGTCTATTTCAACCGGCATCGCAGTATGTGATCATGATGCCTTAACAATGAATCTAATCAATAAGCAATGTTTCCTTGTTTCAGCTGCGCCGCAAATGCGTGGAGCCGCTGATGAGCGAGTGGGACTGGCAGGGTGTGGGCAAGGAGGAGGAGGAGAGGGTGGAGCAGTGGTGGGTGAGGATGGAGAAGAGGAGGGAGAGAGGGAGGGAGAGAGAGAGAGAGAGAGAACAAATGCATAAATTTAGTCCAGTAAATGTTTGTAAAGGCATCGATACGATTTTTCCTGATTATTCTCCTTGTTTTAGCACGACTATTGTATTTGAGTTGGTGCGTATTTTTCACGTGATGTAACTGAACTACTGAACACGATGTCAGGGCATGGAACAAGTCTAGTAAATATTATTATTAGAGGCATTCCTCGATCTGGATTTTGTCATACTATTGACTTTATTGTTTTTAACATGACTATTGTATTTGACTTGATGCGTATCATTCCCGTGATGTCACTGAACACGATGTCAGGTCGTTTGTGTGGACGCTGTTCGCGCGCATTCCGTCGGCTCTCCGCTCCGAGTGGATCGAGTGGCTGGTGGGAGGCGAGGACAAGAGGCGCGCCGTCGTCGAGTGAGTATCATGTTCGCTTGGACAATTGCAAGGTCGCAGGGTTACAGTGAATGTGGTGTGGATCGTGTTTCCTGTATGCATAAGTGGCGATTTGGATATGGTAGTTACTTGGTGAGAAGACCGCATGCATTCCAGTGCCGCTCTCTCTGTGCTGTCGCCGTCCGACGAGCTCGCCGCCTTGGAGTCGTGGCAGGTAAGAGAGAAACAGTTCCTCGACTAGTGTTTCGAATCATGTGTTCAAGTGCGATCAAGTATTTTGTCAAATATATCGGATTCGGAAGTACAATTGTTTTGTTCGCACCGACTTTGAAAATAAACAATATAAGAGTGAAACATAAATTTGATTGGCGAAAGTATTTCATGTTTGAGTCCGAAGATTCCGGGTTGATGGAAGGCTCAGGTGGTAAGATGCTAGGAGTCGAAACCACTTGATCCAAATTCGCGTTCTTTTTGTGATACATCTATTGCGTGTTATTGATTTAGGTGGCTGCGGAGCGCGCGCTGTCCTTGCTGCTCTCGTCGTCGGCGCACTTTGGAGCCAGCGACGCGATGGACAGGATCGCCGACTGGAAGGTGGGTGTGGATGAAAACGTGAAATATATGCGTTTCCATTTTCATTCAGGTTGATTCGAGTAATTATACACACGAAAGCGATCGCATCATTGTATTTGCATGCTACTTGCGATGAAAGTAATTGATTGAAACGTATTTTCTCTGTAAGATGAGTTTTTTCAGATCCTCTCCTCCCTTATTAGCAAACAGCGCGCTGTGGTGGAGGAGTATATTTCACGCCTCGCGCCCGAGAAGGTGGGTGTGATTTCTCTTTGCCTCCCTCCTCTTCCCCCTCTTCTCTTTTTCTCTCTCTTTCTCTTCTCTATTTCTCTCTCTCTCTCTCTCACCCGCGCCCTCATTTCTCGTTTTTTTCTCCCGTTTAGTGCAATGATAGTGTTTAGTTCACCAATAATTGGATTGGCATGGTTCCAGATTGTCGCCCTGCTCACAGCCCTGCCGTCGACGATTGACGCGTCGCTGCTGCCCGTGGCTGCTGTGAGTGAGAGTGTAGTGGGTGTGGTGAGAGTGTAGTGAGTAGTCAGTAGATGTTTCGAAAGTATAGAGTATAGTGAGTAGACGTAGTAAGTAAGTGGATACTGTGAGTGATTGTGTAGCGGTAGCGAGTGTAGTGTAGGTGTAGTGAGCAGTGAGTATATGCAGTGAGAGTGTAGTGAGTAGTGAGTAGACATAGTGAGTGAGGTATGCTTGCAGGCGTGCCTCTCCCCCCGTCTCTCCCCGCACGCCGCCCACCTGACTGGCAGTGTGTGTCGGGTGCTGGAGGAGTGCGCGGTTGGTGGAGATGGACAGCACATGCACGCTGCCATGGCCGCGGCCGTCAGGGTGAGTGATACGTTTCAAGATGTTGACGATATTGGTTTGTTTTGGATAGGATTAATGTGCTTGTTGCAATCACAGATGTCATAATTTCACAAATCAAATATTTGTCTAACATAAAATCGCATTTTCAAGTTTTCATGTTCACATTTCATGTACAATTTCACGGATTACTGAATGACTACTACTACTCGTTTCAGACGGTTGGCGGTACGAAAAGCGAGACGGTGGTGGTGTCGACGGTGCTGGGGGTGATGGCGGTGCGCGAGAAGGAGACGGGGGTGGGTGGGGAGAGAGAGGAGAGAGAGGGAGGAGAGAGGGTGGGAAGAAGGGACGAGAGAAATGGAGAAAGGGGGAGATAGAGAGAGGGGGGGAGAGGAGAGAAATGAAGGAAAGGGAAGAATGAGAGAGCCTCTCCAGCTGGACGCTCTCCTTGCCGAGAACGACACGCTCTACGCGTCTCTCAAGCACGCCACCAACACGATTACCAACGATCAGGTGAGCGGAGGATGCGAGGATGTTAATGTTTGTGTTAGAGATGTTAATGTTGGTATGCTATTTGCGTCGCGCGTTTTATTGACGAATCTGAGGCGTGTTGTGTGTGTGTGTGTTTCTAGTGTTTTGTAGTTTTATGTTTCGTGACTCGTTTGAGTGCGCGACTGTGTCGGTTAAGTATTACGTAATTCAGCGTGATTAGTTGCTAAATAGTTTCATATGAAATTGTTGTATGTCTGAACTATATGATACACATACAAGTATTTAGAATAATTATCAGGAGCGACGCATTGTTTGAAAATTTGAATGAAAATGAATGAAGTCACTATTTCACGATATTTTAACCTGACTGTTATCTCTCATGTGTGCAAGTCAAATCATAATGTTTTCGATAATATTCGCATTTTGTTGTTGTTAATAATGATTCAAAAAATTGCAGTGCGCCCTTTTCTCGCAGCTGTTTGCGCGTCATCTCGCGGCGGCGCAGCACGCTCTGGCCGAGGCTGGAGAGGAACAGGTGAGAGTGAGGAGAGAGGGAAGGAGGGAGAGGGAGGGAAGGGACAGGTGAGAGAGAGAGAGACGGGAAAGAGCATTCTTCAGATGGAGAAGCGCGAGCGTCTGCAGCTGGCCACTGCTCGCCTCGCCCACCAGCTCAAGCAGTACGAGAAGTACTTTAACAAGGTACTGTAAACCTACTATATACCGTAACTGGTCCGATTCAGCTGATCGCGTCTCTGGTGGGTGACTGTGTGCTGGATGGTGCGCGCACCGAGCTCGCTATGTGCCGGCTGGGTGGACTGATGGACAAGTGGAGGTGGGTAGTGTGGAGGGTTACGGTAGCTATTGTTTTCATTCAGCTCTGCCCAGCTGGCGACGACCCTGCCGGCCAAGCACAAGCGCGTCTACGCCCGTCTCTTCCCCCAGCTGCAGAAGGCAAAGAAGATGGTCGTCTAGATGGACTTCCTGGCGGGGCGTATCCTATGTCCTTGACACGTTCACCTGTACTAGTTATCATTGTCTATGTACTCTGTTAGTTCTATATTGTGCTGCCTTTTCTATCGTAGTAATCTTTGTTAGTGTTGTTGTTGTTTTACTCACTTTGCCCGCGCTCACAGGATATATTATCGAGAGTTCTTGTCAAGTTCAAAATGAATAGAGAGAATTTGTGGAGATGTTTATGTGCATGATTGCTATATTGGATTTGATAAACGTTTTGTTGGACGCATGAGGTGGATTTGTGATGACACTATTGGCTATCCATTGAAAATGTCTGCTTGAAAATGATTTATTCGTAATACTTATTATGGGGTGAGCAGTGTAAGGGTAGGACACGGAAAGTGAAATGAGCAGGGACATTGCAACAGTACTCTAGTATTATGTACACTGAAGAGACTACGTAAGAACTGAACAGGAACGATTATGTCCAGAAGTATACCCAATTGAATCACAGCTATGGGAGATGTCTCTAATAGGCTATCCAAAGACCCTATCCAAAGATGGAGTTTAGGATCATGAAGAAGACAAATGCGATGGCGAGGACGGCGTAGTTGTGTCGCTCCTGCTTCTTCTGGTCGACCAGCTCCCCAGTGAGCTTGAAGTTGGCCTGCTCCAACTCGAGACACCGCTGCTCGAACCGCTCCTTCTAGAAACAAACAACATCAAGTAAGAAAGTCAAGAAGTGAAAGTGGGTCCTGTCCCTTCTTCCCCATGGTCAGAAACGCAGAGTACGAGGAAAGAGAGCGCACGGGTCGTGTCACGCGACCATGGTCAAGGACGAACTCGCCGATTCTGACTATTTGTGATTGCTGATTTTCGGTTAGACTAGGACTTGTACTGAATTTCCCAATGTATTTCCGTGTGTGAGCAACGTGGTTTGTGTAGTCCCAGATGCGGAGTGCGATAAGAGAGTGGAGGGACACGGTCAAGGCACGGTCAAAGAGAGCAGTATTGCAAAATGCAAGATAAGGCAGAGCGTACCGTGACGCGCATGTTGGCGGCGACGTAGTGCTTGAGTGAGTCCTCGTCTGCCAGAGCTTCGACAGACTTGAGCAGGTCCTAGAAAGGGGAGTGGCGATGAATGGTTACATTCAATTAACGGTTTCGAACTGCCGTCACAACTCCACCAAAACCTCGCGTTTTTAAAAGACGATACAGTGAAAGACATTTCGACGTTTTAGCCACAATTCTACCTCGTAGATAGAAAACTCACCTCGACGAGAAAGTTCTTGGAGACGGAGGCGATGTTGACTGACTCGCGACAGAGGGGACATTGGAAGGACTGAAAGAAGCGTTTGCGTGAGACGATAAAATTGTGAAAAAGACGGAAAGACAGCTAAAGGAACATTGAATGGTAAATACGAAATGTGTTGAAAGACGAATTAATGAAATCAACCGTTCACACATCCGAAACGTATGAACCCACCACGTCAACGTCTGGCGAGCAGGCGGTGGCGGATCGGGCGATGGTGCGCACGCACTGACCGCAGAACGTGTGACCGCAACGCAGCACGCACGGCACACTAGGAGAATCAGTCAAAAACAGCCAATCAAAGTGTCGCCAGACAAAAAAACCGTGTCACGGCAGTCGATAACAGTCAGGAGAAAACACGGAACGCACAAAGTCAAACAATTACCATGAGTAGACGTTGTAGCAGACGGGGCAGCACAGCACGGACGAATCGACGACCAGGCTCTCGGCGCCGTCTATGTGCGGGATCGGGTGCTGAACAACAATGTATTAGGATACAAAAAATGTTCCCCACCTTTGGACGAGTGCTGTGCAAAAATTAGTTTTGAAAACGAATACATTGAGATCCACACAACCACACGGCTCACCTTGTTTTTGGACGTCTTGTATCCGGAGAGCTTTGAGAATACTGACTTGAACAACCCCTGCATAGTGTGCACACGCGCTGAAATTGTGCTGGTGAAATGACGAAACGAACCGCGAAACAGCTGATTATCACGTCAGCTGATAATACGCGTGGGGTGAGAGTGGGGCGCGGAAATGTCGCGTCCGCTATCGATACACAGCTGTTTGCAATTAGGAACGAGTCGGAGCGAGATAAGACAATTTTGGAAACAAACGACGTCTGTGGGGAATAGGCGAGCAATTTGTGAATGGGTGGGGGAAGGGCGCCCGTGAAAGCCGTTCCACTCTAATTCTCTTCTACCCGACAGCATCTTTGCTCCCTGGCTGACGCGTTCTAGCGCGTGAAAATCGATAGGTGCGGTAGAGTGTGTCCGGAAAACAGCCGGAGGTGTTCACCTTTATTTAGCAAGTAAATGCGTGCTATGTAATGTGTGCAGTTCGCGCGCGATTGCGGCGTTTGTGGCGTCACTCACTCTTTCAGACGGCGTTGTCTAGTGTGTTACGGCGAGGAGGCGCGTACGCTGCTCGAGTCCTGACTGCTCCCGTATTCCACACCCCGAAGATTGCGAGACGCGGCATGGCGATGGACAAGGCCGATCTGTACGAGAAGGCCGAGGAGGTGGGTGGTGATGCCATTTCGGTGACAAGCCGGTATTGCTTGTCGAATGCGTCGACTAGTTGACGACGCATATACTAGTCCAGTCTACGCTTCTTTCTTTTTTTGAAAACAAGACCCGCCTGGTACATTTTTTGAACATCTATCCATAAAGTCCTTCTTTGCAGTATTGGACGAACGTGACGTCTATTTGACGCGTCAAAGATGGACTAGAATCACAAATTGGAATTATCTATGACTCAAAACCATCGTTGCAGTACTGGACGAACGCATCCGCTGACGTGGACGGTATGCTGGGCGGGTTCGCCGAGCTGCACGAGCCGGATGTGCAGCAGAGCAGACAATTCCTGCTCGGATTGAAGCAGAAGGTAAGAGGATAGATATTTTCGATGTGGCAAAAGCTGAGTAGGTTCCTGTTCGGCTGAAGTAAAAGGTATGGGGGGAGGAGGAGGGGTGGAGTGGAAAGGAAACTGGGTTGGATGTGGCACGGATAGTTCCTCGTATGACTCAAAGAGAAGGTGGGGACCCGTAGCCGAACAGATAGTCGATGACAAAGTAGGATGCCCAGTAGAAAATATCCGTGAGTATTCAATAATTCAATGATATTTTGATGGAGTAGTTATGCGGTGAGGTGAATCAGGTGTTTCAGAATCAGGTGTTTCAGCCGATGTGCAACGAAACTGCGGAACGGACTTTTCTAGTTGAGAAGGCAATAGTCGTGCTTTTCAGAAGCTGCTGCTGCGTATGGAGCACGCGCTGGACTGTGGCGGCGGCATCGGCCGCGTCACCAAGCACCTCCTCATACCCATGTTCGGCAAGGTAAGGGGGGGGGGGGTTGGTGTTGATGGCTTGAGTGACTCATCTGTCCGTCTGGTTATTGTTTCGTTTGTTCTATTGCTCGATTGTGCGCGCTGATATTATTAGTGGCGAGTTGAAGCGTGGAATTTGTGGTTTAGTTGTTTGAAGAGACTGACCGTTAGACATTTAGCAAATGTAAACTGTGAGAATTGTGCTGTAAATTTCTTTACCCCCTTTTTGCAGGTCGATATGGAGGAGCTGGTCGAGGAGCTCGTGGAGCAGTCGTTCGAGTACATTGGAAAGGTGGGGGCGGGGCTAGAGGGGGCGGGGCCTATCTGCTGATCTTTCAGGACCCGCGCATGGGCGAGCGTTTCGTGGAGGGCCTGCAGACGTTCACCCCGCCCAAGGGAAGGTGAGTGGGGGAGAGGAAGAGAGAGAGAGAGAGAGAGGGAGGGAGAGAGAGAGGAAGGGAGAGAGAGAAATAAAGAGACAGAGAGACAGAGAGAGACAGAGAAAGACGTGCAGATACGACCTGATCTGGATCCAGTGGGTGTCGGGCCACCTCACCGAGGACGATTTCATCGCCTTCTTCCAGCGATGCAAGGTGCGTGCGGCGGGAACATTTCAGCCTTTAAAAGCGTTGTGCTTATATGAATCGTGTGAAATATACTTTCGCAACATTCGTCTCACCTAGATGTCCCTCTCATAAGTAGCTAGATGTTTGATTCAGATGGCCTAGAGTCAGCTCAATATTTGCCGCATGTCCACTGTGTGTCCAATCTCTTTTGACAGATACCTGTTTTTTTCCACTGCAGGAGGGTCTTCGCGAGGGCGGCGTGATCTGTCTGAAGGACAACCTGGCCAGCGGGGAGACGGCCGACTTTGACGCCGAGGACCACAGCTGGTGCCGGCCCGAGAAGGTAGGAAGGGGGTCCAGGATCCCGGAGATGTTACGATGACTGTAGAGAATGGGGAAAGCGTGTAGTGGCGGAGAGAAAGTGTGGGAGGATGGGATTCTAGATCCTTATTATTGGAAAGAACGTGTGCTCATATTCAGTGCGACGGCAGTAGGGCGTAGGAGAAGGGAGAACGAAGTGCGGAAAAGAAAATCAGAAAATCATTGGCGGATCATTTGAAAGAGAGGGAGCGAGAGAGAGAGAGAGAGAGAGAGAGAGAGAGAGAGAGAGATTACTGATTAGTATTGCAGGACATTCTCTCGCTGTTCGACCGCGCTGGTCTGAAGCTGGTGCACAAGCAGGCGCAGACCAACTTCCCCAAGGGAATGTACAAGGTGAAGATGTTCGCCCTCAAGTAAGCACGTTATCGATTTATCGATTGATTGACCTTTGTTTTGTTACGCCCTTGTTTTCGACTGTTGTGTTTGTCTCCCGTAGTACCTTATCACACGCTAGCGGCGGGTTGCAACACGCGGACCCTCTGATTACTACGATGCTCATTGATTGCGTTGATTTTGAATTTGATTTTGAATAAACCGTTTTCGTATGTCGTTGTTTGTGATGGAAGGATGGAAGGCGTGACATGGTCGCCCCCGTGTTGAGCGGTATCTTGTGGAATGGTGATTCTGTGATTGTGACGTGACCATTGAGGCTTGAGACGTCTCGCCGGGGGGCGATGTTTACGTCGCTGCGCAAGAAGCTCGGCGGCGGAGGCGGGGATAATGGTGGGTGGAGGGTCTGTACTGTCATCGATGTTTGTGTCCTGTTCCTGCTCTCTAGTGATTCTGATGAACATTGACGGCATGTCTGGGAAACGTTTCGGTCAGACGGTATGATGGTCGGACGAGTGGCTTGTGGATGCGTAGTGCAAGAGGAGAAGTCACCTGGAATGCTTGCAGGTCGCTACGGCGGCGGTGACCTAGAATGATTGAATTTCTTTTCCTCAAAACGCGCCTGAATGCCTTCGAAATACGTTCAAGTCGCCTTTCAAATCGACCTCAGAACTGATCTCTTCGGAATGGCTCTATCTCTTTGAAATTTCTTTCGGAGAGACTGACCTCACACCTTTTAAGGTGTGTCTCGCGGCGGCGGTGGCGCCGGCGGCCCGATGCCGTCGGGCGTACAGCGCATCGACGCCGAGCTGCAGAAGAAGTACGCCAAGGGAGTGCAGTACAACAGTGAGTCGGTAGTTTAAGTTTTTTGTTGTTAGACACATCACATTATGAGCCCCGCGCTCAGGCAGCGTTTGAGGTGTGGGTGAAACGTATGGTTATTTGACACATTTGGCCAACTTTGACGTGTGACGCAGTGTGTGTCAAGTTGACGCGTTGTATAGTATTCGCTGCTCTAGTTCAAGGGTTGATTCACAACAGACAGTTTTTATTGTGAACGTGCATTTGATGTGTGAGTGAAACGTATGAATGTTTGGTTTTTTTTATGTTTTGTTTGTATTCACTGCGGTCTCCTCACAGATATTATGGGGCCTTTGAAACGCTGAAACGCGAAACCCTGCGTTTCGAAGGTCATAGCCGGTTTCGAGGAGACCACACCTTTATTTTCCACCTGAAATCCCTTTTTTTCAGTGAAAGTGGTGATCCGCGGCGACCGCAACGTGGGCAAGTCGTGTCTGCTGCGCCGGCTGCAGGGCCTGTCATTCCAGGAGGAGTACACACCTACTGAGGAGATACAGGTGAGTGAGAGAGGAGAGAGAGAAAGAGAGAGAGAGAGAGAGAGAGAGAGAGAGAGAGAGAGAGATGTCACTGTGGTCTTGTCTCTTTTCCTCATCCAAGGAGACTAGGGTGTGTCCGTCTTTCTCTCGGACGACAATCCCGCTTCTTTCAAGTTTCACGATTTCTATTTGCCAAACAGTGGTCTGTGGGAATAATTCAACTCGCTTGTCATTGTTTTGCCCACCAAATGCATTTTTAAATATTTTGAATCTACTTCCCGTTTTAGGTGTGCCACGTGCACTGGAGCTACAAGGCGACCGACGATGTGGTCAAGGTGAGAGGGAGGGAGAGAGAGAGAGAGAGAGAGAGAGAGAGAGAGAGAGAGAGAGAGGAGGAGGAGATGGAGAGAGAGAGAGAGAGAGAGAGAGAGAGAGAGAGACGTGAAGATAAATAATCAGAGAGATTTCCATTCCTTTGTAAATAAGATGGTTGTCCCCGATTCAAAAGACTTATGATTTCACGAAGCTGATTTCAGGTGGACGTGTGGGACTGCGTGGATCTGTCGACGAAGAAGAGGGTGAAGAATGAGAAGCTCAAGCTGGCCAATGTGGAACCGGAGGTGAGGGAGAGAGAAAGAGAACAGAAGAAGGGAGAGACGGGGGGAAAGAGAGTCTTGGATTCGAAACAGGACAGCGAGAGTAGAGAAAATATGTGAGACGAGAGAAAACGACGATGTTTTCAGTACGAGGAGGCTGCCTGCGACACGCGCTTCGTTGACGTGTACAAGGGAGCGCACGGGGTGGGTGATCCTCTCTCTCTACCTCTCTCCCTCTCTCCCTCCCTCTCTTCCTCCCTCTCTCCCTCTCTCCCTCTCTCCCTCTCTCCCTCTCTCCCTCTCTCCCTCTCTCCCTCTCCCTCTCCCTCTCCCTCTCCCTCTCCCTCTCCCTCTCCCTCTCCCTCTCCTTCTACCTCTCTCTCTCTCTCTCTCTCTCTCTCTCTCTCTCTCTCTCTACCCCTCTCTTGTTCTTCCTAAACTATTTCGAATTGTACATGCAGCTTCCCTCCGTTCCAGGTGATAATGATGTTGGACGTGACGAAGCAGTGGACGTGGGAGTACGTGATCAAGGAGATGGACGGGGTGCCGGCGCATCTACCGGTGGGTGGAGGGAGAGAGAGAGAGAGAGAGAGAGAGGGGGAGGGAGAGAGAGAGGGGGGGAGAGAAGGAAGAGAGAGAGGAGGAGGAAGAGGAAGAGAAATTAAGAGAACTGCTCCTCACTTGCATGTGGAGATATGTGACAGAGGAGAGTGCGAGAGCTGTACTTCAATGTTTCAATTCTTGCAATCAGACACCGCTGTGGTGTGGTGTGGTCATCAGTGTGATGACGTGAAAAATCTAGTGACACTAGCATGAAAAATTTGAAAAAAGGTGAGAATGTGTGAAAGGCTACCATAGCCTTATTTCATTAGAACACTGTAAGCGATTCTGTGAAACTTCTTTTCCGAAGAATGTGGTGTTGATAGCTGGTCGGGAGCAGCTGTGTTTTGCTCAATTTCTCTCGATGGTTTCTAGATGTCATACAGATGTTATGTGTGTCTGTAGGTTGATATCAAAAACTGGACTGTGCAGGCACACCCAATCTGAGAGCCTACTCTTTTCGCGCGAACTGTGTTTGCATGCTTTGTAGTTTCGTCCAGTCATATGCACGTCTACTTGATAAATGTTTGATGAGCGGGAAGTGAATGGACTTTTTTTACTTACCAAAAAAGTGAAGGCGCGGTCAGTTTCTTTGGAATCGCACAGAACACAGAAGTGGTTCTGAGTTCTGAAGCAGGAAGCAGTTGAAACGATCAGAAGATGTGCATCAAAATCAGAAGGCGCAACGCAAAGTTCTTTAGTTTGAAGATACTGACACTTTTTTGTTGAGCGAAGTGATTGAGTGTCAGTAGAATGGTAGAATGTGTGCTTTGCAGATTCTAATCCTGGCGAACCGACGGGACATGGGCCACCATCGACAAGTGACAGACGAGATGGTCAACAGCTACGTCGAACAGTTCAACAGGTAAGCGAAGTATGAAAGGAGTGATAAGCACCTGCGAACTTTCGAAATCGAGGAATCTGTAAATTGCGCCTATTGCGCATGCACTAAATACCTGTTATCAGTTATCTCTTGACGGATATCATACGGTGAAAGGAACACTCACAAATCACAAATGATCACACATTGGAAGACGGAAAGAATTTTTTATCGCAATTCCGAGCACACCCGTGTTACAATGACAACTACACGTACTACATCGTTTATTTGTCGTCTCCTGAATCTCCTGAATTGATGAAGTAGACAAAGCCTGTAAATATTGAAATGTTCTGTCAACTATGATTCTGTGTAAACATATCCGTGGAATTTCCATTGGGCTGGTAGTAACCATGAAAAATAATTACAAATTACGAAACAATTGAATACTCACGCCGCTATACAAGTCTGTCAGCGTCGTCGGTTCGGCTAGTGGCCGCTCCGAGCTCTTCCCTCTCCTCCCTCTCCTCCTCTCTGTCCATAGCTTCATCCTCTCTAGCCCGCACCTCCTCTGGATCCAGAGAGCAGCAGTCGGTGACGCGTACCTAAAAAGGTGCTAGTTCATTCCAGCACTACGATATTTTCCCAATTTTACGACTGTGTATTGGTAGCTGTCCAGTACAACGTCCACCGGAATTGTGTGATAGTCGATCACGCGACGGTACGCAAATACGCTGAGCTTATTATAGAGCATAATGATAAGAGTAGACTAGTAAATATTGAGTGCATTTGTGGTATAAACAATACGGATTGCACTCACCACTCCCACTTCGACGACTTTGAGCGCACGCGCTTTGTCGACGCTTTCTCTGAAGGAGTTTGTTAGGCTTTATCAAATTTACTCATTGAAACGTTGACAGAACAGAGCCTGAGACCAGAAAAATGAGAAGTATCTATCCAATAATTCTAATATTATAGAACTTGAAATTTTAAGATCACACAGTACCTACAGAAGGGACAGCGACTGGGTTGCGGGAAGGAGGCCTTCCATATCTCTCCCAGACAGCAGCAGCACAGCATGTGTCCACACGGCAGCTGTCGGTTGGCCGCCTTCTCCACACAGATGGCGCACTCTTCCCACTGCTCCGGAACCGCCTTCTCCATCTCCCGAGTGTCATCGCTCTGGAATATTATATTGAATCTTGCCGAGACAGTTCAATATAGGCAACGACACCGCACGTTCGCGCGAGACCGAACTACATGGAGGAAGGTGGGATCCGCGCTAGCGAATCGGATCGCTCGACTAATCAAGTAATCAAGTAAGATAAATAATGTTGTCCACACCTTTCTCTCGGCCCGCCGCACACGTTTGCGCACTCCGATCGGCTCGAAGACGAGTCGGAAGAGTATGAGGACGAATAGGAAGAAGGCGATGGTCTGGTCGACCTTGAGCATTATGAGCAGCGTGTGCTGCCCCGGCGTCGGCTCCCTGTAGACGAATTGGCTGAAGGGGTGAGAGTGCGGGTGCGGACTGTCTCCGGGATTCAAATGGATCATTATCCGTTCATCGACGTGCAAGGAGGCAAGGACAGGGCAGGGCGCACACTGGGGGACGAGGGACAATGGGGACCACCACCAAGCATCACTCAAGTTGCGGATAGTCTTTTCGAAAATTCCTTTGCAACTGATATTTTGGAAGGTAATTTGCTCTCGAAAAGACTGTCTGCATTGTCCGAACACAGAAATGCTACAATGCCTCACTTGTCGCGTAGATAGAACGCGTGCAGGGTGGCCTCCATGATGGTTGGGTGGACGACGGAGAGGGCGGCTGAGGGCGGCTACGGCGAGTGAGAGGGAGAGGATGACTCTGTGCGCGCGCCGGCTCGTGCGCACTATCCACCCGCCCGACGGCGCGCACCCGACCCGTGCGCCAGCAGACCGAGACGCGACCCGCTGATACCTGGAAGGGGACTCATCAATTCAATTCAACATGTTCACAGAGACAGAGACTGAGAGAAGAAGATCGAAAAAGGCACTCATACGCGCTCATATGTACCACCTTTTCAACGTTTCAACGTATAACGATTCCGGATAAACGATTGATTGATTGATTGATTCAACGTTTCAAAACGCCAATTTTGCATGATCAATACTACTATCAGAAGTGCATCATTGCTCAGAAGTATTACATTTGCATATTCTAATTGTGAAGTGTTTCTCACCATGTAGTGATAGAGACACGCCGACCAGAACATGAGCGTGAACATGAGGCTGGAAAGGTTGTACGCGTAGACCTAGGAGGTGTGGCTCACTTGAGTCGAGTTATTCGAAACATCAAGACCCACCCTATCACTCGCCGCCCACTCGTTGACGATCCGACCCGGCCATTGCACCAGCGCGAGAATGTAGAAAAGCAGAGCAGACGAGTGCCTGGAAAAATGTTGTGTTCCGATCACGTCAAAGTTCTTGTCTCTCACCGCAGCATGGCCATCCAGGGTACAGAGGTGAGATCTATGATGCCCCCGCCGACTCCCGGCGCACCGGGACAGAATAGCGGCACGGGTTGCGGGCATCACTCATATACGAGTCAACAATCACTGCTCACGCGTCCCCGTAGTATCGAAAACACGATCCAGTAGTGTCACACGGCGGTCGTCGGGTGTGTAACAGTCGTAGTGAATAGGCAATGAATGCCGGACCGCGTCTTTCGGAACAGAACGGAGGTGTCGGGACCGATTTCGATTTGAGCGTAGATCGATGTGCTAATACAGTGAATCGGCGAGTCAAGTGAAGCGAGGCGGCGGACACACTGATAAGATTAGGCAATAACAGCAGTCGGTGCGGAGATGACGGATAGAGAAGACGGTAATCAGTGGGGTTCGATCAGCTGACAATGACAGTGGTGGGGAACAGTAGTCGATTGTTGATAATTGAATTAGTGAAGTGGCGGAGAAGCTGCGCTACGTGCCGCTACGACTGCAACAATGCGGCAATACAACAAAGTGTGTGTGTGCATACCGACCGGGGTCAGCCCCTCGTCCTCTCTCTCTTCTCTCTCTCTTCTCTCTCTCTCTCTGCTCTCTTCTCTCTCTCCTGCTCTCTCTCTCTTCTCTCTCTCTCTCATCTCTCTCTCTCTCTCTCTCTCTCTTACGCAATGGCATGCCGATGAGCGGCCCAACAACCGGTATGAGTGACGAGAGAGAGGGCGGGGGAGAGAAAGAGAGAGAAATAGAGAGTGGAAATGGGAAAGGACCACATACATGTAATTAGCCTCTCTTTCGTTTTGTGTGATGGGATCATAACGCGATGAGAGGAATAATCGAATCACGGCTGGCGCGGCGCTGTTTGTTGTTTGTACACTTTCACTCGCGTTTTGTGGATTATGAAAGCGGGGGAACATGTGATAACAGTACATGTTGTGAGTGTGGTGAGGTGAGGGAATGAGGACTGTCAACGTTTAACAATGATGTTTTGGATTGTGGGTGCATCCTTTGCACCTCCTGAATGGTGAAGTATGCGTATCATAACAGCAAAGTCTCACGAACTATCGAAACATGTTATCGAAACATTTGAGGAGATGACAATGAGCCATTGCGTAGACTGTTGGTTGATGACCAGCCAAATTCAAATGAATTATGTGAAAGTGATGACGAGACAATTTGAGCTAATCAGTAGGACTTTGATGAGGAAGTTGGAAGGAAAAGATCGTCGCAATGTAGTCAACACTGTTGCTCAAGAGATCCGCCTCGGTTGGAAAATCCAAAACTTCTGGTTGAAAACAATGTACACGCGTGCTTGTGCTTGTCATGCGCGGCCGCGCAGTGCAAAGAAGATAACTGTTTACCCAACTGTTCACTATAATTACGTGACTGTTTGTGTTTGCACGTTGACAAAGAGTTCTTTGAGTGAAAGAATTTAGTTCTTGTAAGTATAAACCATCACTGTAAATATTCAGACTTTGAAGAATATGAAAAATATCATTTTATACACTCTGGAACATATTCATGCAGTTTCCGTCTGTGACTGTATTGGACACAAAACAATAATAATCAGTTTGCGTGGACGGCATTGACGTCTCCCTCTCTTGTAGTTCACTTGTAGATGAGGGTAAGAATGAGAGTCGCGAGTGGCGGTCAGAGCTCTGGCGCAGGCTATACAACTATAACAATCTTGCAAACAGTAAACAGTGAAGAGTGGTAAAAAAAAAGAGTCGACTCGCGACTTGCGGTCAGAGCTGTGGCGCAGGCTATACAGCTATACCCTCGTCTTGCAGTTCCCCGCCCGTGTCCAGCTGGGGGCGCGCGCGTTCGCTGGACGGCCGCCTCGATGCGCAACGCGTTCGGAATGCGCTTCATCCATCTCTTCTTCAACATACCCTTCCTGTGCCTGCAGAGGTGGGTGGGGTGACTCCTGAGGTGACTCCTGGAATAGATTTTGTGAGGTTTGAAAAATGCTTCACGTCAGATTTGATTGCATTTTTAAAAGGTGATTCTCATGTGAGGTAAGAAGAAAGGCATTTGATAGTGTTTAGGGATGAGACACTGAAGATTTCTACATGATTGGGTGAAACGTGTATGATGTCTCGGAATGTGAATGGGTTGTGTTGCTGTTGCAGAGAGGACGCTGAAGCGTCAGCTGGAGAGAAACCGGCAGGAGACTGTGTCCGAATGTCCACGCAATGACAATGGCAATGACAATGACAACGACAATGACAATGATAATGGCAATGACAGTCGATTGCAGCGCGGTCCGATGGGCGGGGGGTCAGCTGCCGCCGGGCGTCACCCTGTCGCCAGTGAAGAAGACGAGTGTGGGGGGAGGGGGAGGAGGGGCAGGGGCGCACTCACCCAGCAGCAGCGAGACGAGCGGACAGGGAGAGGGTGGGTGTGTAGTGCAGAGTGGAGTGAAGACGTGTGTGCCGGTGGTTAAGACCAGTGGTTAAGAGTGGTTAAGTCAGCTCGTGAAATACATGAAAAGCTCGTGAAGAGTGGTTGCGGTGATACTTTGTAGTATAATGCGACGAAACGGGATTCTGTTTCTGTTTCTCCTGTTGTGAAGTACTCTCCCTGCAATTCCGCATTGTATGGTCATGCATATTTCACACTTTATTGAGTTGCCCATTTGTACCAGAGTAACACTATGGTGTGAAGCGTAGAGTTCGTGGATGGAGTTTGTCGATACCTCTCCTAGTAAATGGATGTTTTCCAGGCAAGTCGTCGTTCGTGAAGGTGAGCGCGGACGATATGGACGGCTTCCTGTCAGATGACGAGCTATGAGCAGGCGGCCGGAGTGGCGCGGAAGGCGACCACGCAGAGTGATGAGTGAGTGGAGTAGGGAGGGGGGAGGGTTGGTGTTTGAGTAGTGTGTTCGAATTGGTCCTGTGAAACGAGAAGCGGGGGCAAGCACCAGATTTTCAAAGCGAATATCATGGAAAGTGGTGAAAACCGTGAAAAAGCTGCCCGATTCCCGATGCAATAGCTGCACGTGACTGGAGCATAATTGAATGACACGTATCCTGAAAAAATTGAGACAAGTGAAATACAATGTGTTATCTTTCCTGTGTGAAACTTATTACGAATGATGATGAATGTTGAAGTGTATGCTATAGACTTGTTCATTCTACCAGGGAGGAGAACCCGGTGGTGCGGCGGTTTGAGGAGGACTTTGAAGTGGACGACGGGCTGGAGGCCAAGATGAAGGAGCAGGCGGAGAAAAGGAAGGAGAAGGTGAGGAGGGAGAGATGGAGGGAGGGAGAGAAAGGGAGAGAGAGAGAGAGAGAGGAGAGAGATTACCTTTCAAGGAGCGCGAAGAGGTGGTGCTAGAGGAGCTTCGTCGTGAGAGGCGTCAGAGCGAGGAGCAGCGCGTCAGGGAGGAGCCCACCACTCCCATGGGGTGCGTGGGGGGGGAGATTGGTGATTAGTCAAAAAGGATGTTAGGTTTTTCATCGCGAATTATATGAGTAATCTGAGAGACGATCTATTGTAGATTGTAACGACTTTATTAATACATACCGACACTGATACGTATGTTGCAACACAATTGCATACACCCCTATCGGTTTATCAGTAAGTAATGTCCGACGACAGGTCACACATTCGGTTTGATCAAGGGGAACGAAACCGAATGTGTGCGTAGTTAAATAAAATTACTTTTTCCTAGTTGTGTTTTCATAATCGAATAATGCTGCAGCGTACAAGCTGAAGCTCGACACGGCTGCCACTGTGATTGCCACCACTGCATCGGACGGGAGACGAGGACGAGTTCGAGACGCCCGAGACGGAGAGTCCAGGGGGACTGGAGATGGCGGTCGGAGCGGGAGGAGGAGAAGCAGGAGGAGAGGAGAAGGTGCTGAGTGGAGAGGTGGGTGGGAGAAGAGAGGAGAGAGAGAGACAGATAGACAGACAGACAGACAGATAGACAGACAGACAGACAGACAGACAGACAGACAGACAGACAGACAGACAGACAGACAGACAGACAGAGAGTTCTACATTCAGAGTTCGTACGCCTCTCCCGCGCCACTGGCCGCTGGTCACCCCGTCCGCGTCTATCTCGTTCACTGCCGCCGATCTGGATGACTGGCTGGGGGGACAGCGAGGGAGGGGGAGGAGGAGGAGGGGTGAAGACGCAGCAGGCAGGTGGGTGTGGCGATTGATACGCAGTGATTGTTTTTGTGTGTGGCGGTATATAAATTGAAATAAATTCATACCTTGTGGGACGGATAGTTGGTGTAGGACATAACCTATTGGGTGTCCAAGAGTGGTTGTGTCGTGGAGAAAGTAGTTGTGGGTATTTGATGAGGAATGGTGTATGCATTAGTATAGTGAAATATCGGTGTGGTGGTAGATGTCGAGTGAAACCGATATATGTTGTGTTCTAGGCGGTCGATGATTCAGAGGAGGAGGAGTTTGGCATTCGACTGGAGGAGACGAGGGAGTCGAGCCCCGAGCCGGAGAGGGTTGAAGTGAGGTGAGGAGAGGGAGAGGGAAAGAGGGGAGAGGGAAGAGACGAGAGAGAAAATGTTGTTTCTGTTTATTTTTTTTGTCAACTTCTTCCATAAAATCCACAATATTTCAGCACTCCTCGCAAGAAGGCGTCGAAAAGAAGGAGGTGCTGCAGTTCTCTCTCGGAATCCCAGATGACGTGCAGAGTGCGAGCAGTGCGTTGGAGGAGGAGGGAGAGGAGGAGGCGGGGAGCAGTGGGAGGAGCAGGGGAGAAGGAGAAGAAGGTAGGTGGAGGTTGGAGGGATGGAAAACGGCGCGAGTTTCAGAAAAAGAAGAAGAAGACTGTGAGAGCGGAGGGTGAGAAGAAAAAGAAAAGCAAAAAGAAGGAGTCGCTGCTGTGCGATGAGAAGCCGAAGAAGAAAAAGAAGGTGAGAATATGTTTCATATTTTTGTTATTGTAGTTATTTTCAGGAGAAGACCGGACTGAGTGCCTACGAGGACTTCCTGGGTGGTCCGAGTGAGGCGGTTGCTGGCTGCTACGATGAGTGTGAGGAGAAGGAGCAGAGGAGATGAACCAACACGAATCTTGCGTTTTACCGCGTCTTTTACTTTGTAGATGTTGTACTACTAATGCCGTTTTCCTGACTAACTCGGGTTTGATTGGATGAACGTATTTTGTATGTTGAATAAAGTGATAAACACTTGAAAGTATAGTGAACAAATTGAAAGTCATGACGAGAATCGTTTCTCGAAGCTGTTTCAATGTTTTCAAATTTCACTCTCCTACCGTGGTTCGATTTTGATTCCGGTGTTGCCTATGGTGTACACGGTGTAAACTATTATTCAACTCAACCGATCACAGCGGTGTGAACGTTTATGTGGTTGTGGTTCATTACAGATTAGTCAGTATCATAACATGTTTACGAGAAGCATTGCATAGCATGGGGTGACTCGTCAATCCGACGAGACGAAGGCTGCGTGGTTGGCGGCGACGTCCCGCTGCGCTCGGCCGTACTCCTCCTTGTTGATATTGTCCACCATCTTGTTCAGTCGAGCCCTAATCTCGGCGGCGCTGAAACACTGACGTGTCAATCTGTGATCCATAATCGACTTTCGACATTCGACCCTACCATCCCTCTAAACTGTGTTTCTCCTTTGCCCTGGTGTACCGTATGCACTTAGTCAGGATTTAGCAATTCTGGACAAATGATTGATTGATTGGTGACAGTCACCTTAGAGGTACAGCGGCGCGGCCCAGCCTCGACTGAGCACCAGCCGCGGGGGGTCGTGCGGGCTGAAAGGTTTCGTTGCGGGACCTGGCATGCGTCTCACCATACACGAAGACGGTCGAGAGGAGGAGGAGAAGGATGATGTGGCGGAACATGGTAGGATTGGTAGGGGAATGGTCGGGGAGTGGTCCGATGAGACCTATATACGGACGGCGGACAAAGGGTAGCGGGGCGTTGCATTCCGCGCAATGCCTGCACAGTTCTCTCTATTCATCTTTTCATATACATCACAGTATGGTGTGCGGGACCGAGAAAAAACATTGTTATTCTGCTGGCGGGGGGCGGTGTTGAACTTGCATGATCGATAGACGATCCACGACGGGAGCCTGGCACTGCTCCGAGCATCAGCCGAGAGCGTTCGGTAGTAGAGCAGAGCAGAACAGTGCATAGTGGTCGAAAGATATAAATATAAAATCATTTCAACTTTGTGACACTTAAACCACAATTGGAGAAAGACTTGACCAAACTCGCAGGATTGCGTTAAAATAAATAGTTTGACCTGTTCCCTTGAGACTACGGTAGGAGAATACTTTGACCTGTTTCGTTCCCTTAGAATTACGATAGGATAATAATTTGACCTGCTTCGGTCCCTAAAAATTACGGCAGGAGAATACTTTGACTGCTTTGTTCCCCTAGGATTACGATAGAAGAATGATTCGATCTGCTTCGTTCCCTTAGGATTACGATAGGAAAATGATTCGACCTGCTTCGTTCCCTTAGGATTACGATATGAGAATAAATTGAAATGCTTAATGCAAATTGTCAAAAAAACTGTTCTGTTTTGCGTTCATGTACGGAAAAATTACTGTGTCCATGTATGATTAGATTAGATACATGCACTGTCGCGCAATGAATAGGACGTCCATAAAGTGAACTGCGCGTATTGACTATGTGTGGCAATCATCCGTGTACCTGTACCAATAACGATCCTCCTTTGTCCACCACCCGTACATATAGACCGCACCACGCACCCTTCACCCAACCCACCATGTTGCGCAAACGTCATCCTCCTTCTCCTCCTCTCGACTGTCTTCGGAGGTGAGGTGCAGCCAGGCAGATCCCACAACGAGTCATCCAGCGATCGGTCCGATAACGAAGGCTAGCGTACAGAACGGAGCCCCATCATCCAGCCTAAGGTGACCCCACCCATGTCGGTCGGAATGACGTGAATGACGTCATTGCAGCGCGGCGCGCAGGGAGCAGCTCAACAAGCTGGTGGCGCAGATAAATGCCCAGCAGGCTGCTGTTCCGAGAACCGCAGAGCGGCGCGCAAAGCGCACAGGAAAAGCTACGAGAGCTGGCTGTTCTGAGCGCATCGAGATTCTTCCCACTGTACCATACTACCATAAACGTTTCGACTTTGTGTGATCCGTTGACAGAGAGAGAGAGAGACAGGAGAGAGAGAGAGAGAGAGACAGAGAGAGAGAGAGAGAGAGACAGAGAGAGAGAGAGAGAGATGAGAGAGAGAGAGAGAGAGAGGTTCAATCAATCAATCAATCAATCAATCGTTTATCCGGAATCGTTGCTAGATACATAATAGGCTAACGCCGGGGAAAGACAGGTAGGCTGACAAGGTTAGTGGTGGGAAGACGATACTTGATCGATAATCATTCCTGGACCATTACCATTCTTGACGTGAAGAGCTCCGAGGCTTCCTTTGCTTCCATGCCAATTAGTATCTCCTCGCGCCATAGCTGCTTCCACATGAGGATAGAGGATACTTCCCGCCGCCCTCACTGGTTACTCGGGAAGGATTCTTGTCGATGACCGAACATTCGGCGGCGGTGGGGCAAAATGAGGACCCGACCGCACGCCGCGGGGGAAAAGAAGAAGAGAGAGGTTGTTCTATGTTATTTGATACACACGGTGACTGCAACTTGTGATTGAAAAGACATATCGCATATCGCAAGTGAATTGCAGTGATACAGTGTATCAGCGATACATCGCGGTGTTTGGCTTAGTCGAGAAAGAGAGAGAGAGAGACAGAGAGAGATAGAGAGAGAGAGATAGAGAGAGAGAAAGAGAGAGAGGGGGGAGGAGAGAGATTCATTCGTGTGCGGATGGGATAGGACTGGGATAGGCATATTCGTGTGCAGATGATAAGCGGCAGTGACTCACGGAAGTGATGTGTGTTGGCAAATGTCGTGCGTATGTACTCTTTTGTGCAAAATTCCATAACACATAACAACAAATATATTTATTTTACCCATCTCATATCACAGTTCAATTAAAACAATAAATAGTTGAAATCAATATAAATGCCTAAGTAGTTGATCAAACATCCTTCAAATAGTCGGCGAGCGGGATCATTTTGTATCGATTCTGACACGACGCGTGGACGAAGCTGTACTCGGTGGCTTTGAACTGTCCCGGACGCGTTGATCTGCAGCAATCAAATTGTCAAAGGTTCTCAATTTCCATCGCCATACTTGGTCAGAGCCAGGTTTTACACCAGGTTACTGTGAATAAATAACCAACAAATGGCAAGTGGTAAAATAAGGCAAACCGAACCTCGAAAAAGAAGAGTTTGTAATCATGACGTGCAATCGACGAAATGAGATTCATCATTTCTGAGGCTTTTCCGTGCATTTCGATAAAGATCTGAAAAATATTCTATGATAGATGTCGACATACTAATGTAGCGTTTCCATACCATGCAAGGAGTCGTGAGAACAGTCAGCTCCGCTCCCTCTATATCGATCTTCAGGACTTCCATAGACTTGTCGCCATTTTGTTCCATCTGATACATGAACCGTAAATCGGTAGAATAAAACTCATTATGATGTATCGCATATTTACACGGTAATAAACTGAATATTATTATTAAAAAACATACCAGATCGGAAATAGTGTTGCCCTTGGTGGTATTGAGAGTCTTTTGGAACACTTTGCCGTTGATAGCCTCGTAGTTGTGTGTGTATGAGGGCGTCATTTTCTTCTGAAAACAAACATCACTAAAAAGATGAATAGTAATATGTCTAGACGAATATAGCCAGATCGATGGTGTTTTTTCTTTCGAATAGCGGTATCATAACCCGCATTTCTGCAGCGTTTGTAGTTTGTTTTGCTCTTCTTTCATCTACTGCACATCGCACAACTAAAATAGAAGTATTTACCATGTCGTATCCTCGGATCTGGCACGCTTTGCCGGTGACATCTTGAAACTGCTGTTCGAACGACATTTCCCCGTTCAAACCAAGCGAGTACATCACGCAGTCTTTCGGCGTAGCCCACGGATTGCAGATCCACTGAAATCAGCCGTAAGAGCATTGACGTCCCGCAGCGAAAACCTTCCCGCCGTCGTTCACCAATCCCACGCGTACGAGAGACGGGCAAAACACCTGAAACAGAGACATGTCCGGACGAGAAAAGAGCACACAAATTCAAAATTGAGAGTAAAACCCTCACCTCGGGAACAAGAATGTTATAGAGAGTAATGAAATCATCATTCAATCTTTTCAGAATCCTGGTGCGCTCTTGTGCTTGTGATGCGTACAATTTCTATAAAACATTGAAACATCAAAAAAAGTATTTTGAAGTACCTGAACTAGCTCTATGTTATCAGCTGTTATCGTATTAGTGTCGACTGATGGCAGCTGGGTGGCGCTCTCTTTTTGGCTGCCTTCCACCAACGAATCCAGACGGTTCAGCTTCGCGATAATGACGTCATCTGAAATTGTTGAAATATATAATAAAGTGAACAACATACCTCTCTCCATAGCCTTCCACATTGTTTGCGAAGAATCATAGTGTACGAATATGATGGAAGATACTATGAGAAGACATATAAAGAGGAAGATGTTTGGTCGCGAAGTCAGGAACTGACCCGCGTTCATGCGACTCTAAAAAAACATATATTATAATTATACCTTTTTATATAGAGAAAAAGTCGATAACACGGATGGAAATTCTGCTGAGCGGCTAGCAACCGAATACATCATAACCAATCATAAATAAATCCAGCAACTGACTACTGACTTTTTGGATTTCGGAATGCCGCAGAACTGCTATTGTCACCGTAAAGCCGCAAACAATCGCCCGTCTGTGAACGAATGTGTTTGTCGAAGGTGCAACCATCAGATTCGCGTAATATTTGAATAATTTATGATCGCCCAATAAAACGTATGAGTCGTGTGGAGGGAAAACGGTTTCATTGTTGTTTTCAATATTATAGTATTTACATATACATACACCTTCCCCCGTATCGATTTGTAAGCTATCCAGCTATATGAGTAATTCATGGTGATTCAAGAGTGACGTTATAAAAAAGAATGACGACATAAGACGTAGTTCAAATGGCAGAGCGGGATAGTTTGTCTATTGAAATGGTGTACAACACAGCTGTTCTTGATGAACCCATGATCAGAATTCGCAAAGATTACGAGAGAGAGAGAGAGAGAGAGAGAGAGAGAGAGAGAGAGAGAGACATAGAGAGAGAGCTCTTTCCACGTACCATGTGTACTCCAGCACTAGCCGCGCCCAGTGCAATCTGCTCTGTTATGTTATCTCACTATATATTTGCTATCTCTGTTATCTCCATAGTCATGTTCAGGAACTCGATGATCGCCGTTGAATCTGAGGGGGGCGGGTTGAACAAGTTGCGAACATATCTTAGTGTCTGATAAGGGCAAGAGTGACGTGGATCATGAATGTACCGTGAGATACCAATCCACTCACTGAGATAGAGATAGAGAGATATGTAGAGAGAGAAATAGATAGAGAGAGAGAAAGATAGAGAGATATGTAGAGAGAGGGGGGGACAAAGTGTGAACCATGAGTAGTACTATGGACTTCCTCGTGTGCTACTTTGTTGCAGCGATGTTACCTATGTTATCTCTCTCATTCCATACGTATACATATGTTATCTGTGTAATCTGAATGCTCATCTTCAGAAACTCGGCGCGAGTTTGGAGTATAGTTGATAGATGTTGACCAAGAGTTTGCCGTGCGATTCCTTACAGGAGAAAGAAGAGAGAGAGAGAGAGAGAGAGAGAGAGAGAGAGAGAGAGAGAGAGAGAGAGAGAGGAGAGAGAGAGAGATTCGTTAGCGTGGCGATTTGAACATATCTTGGTATTGGCAGTGACGTGGACCTGGACACATCATACCATAGCATTCCAGCCTTGTTTGAGAAGAATCATAGTGTACATAAAAATATGATACAAGAATAAAAAAAGAAGGAAAGGAAAGAGAAGAATGTTAGGCCGAGAAGTCAAAAACTGATCCGCTTTCCATATACATACAAAAATGAATTTAAGATTTTTTTATAGAAACAAAGTTGAATCGAGCGAGGAGGAGAGAGAGAAAAAGAAAGAAAGAGAAAGAGACAAAGAGATAATTACAATCGTTATAATCCAAGGCTCTGTCTTGTTTTCGGCTGAGAACAATTGGCGCGGCTATATCCTTGTTACTCTCTATGAGTAGTAAGATATACGCAATATTAACAATAAAAAACAAGAGTTAGACAGAAAGATCAATATCTATAACAGTATCTATAACGCGCGTATATGAAAATTTTGGTCAATGAAATGGGCTCTCGATATTAATTCACAACCAACACACATAGCAATACATCGGACAACGACCATACTTCATAATTCCACGTCCGCAATAGAGAGGAGGAGAGAGAGGGAGGGAGAGAGAGAAAGAGATATAGAGAGAGGGAGAGAGAGAAAGAGAGAGAGAGGGAGGGAGAGAGAGAGAGAGAGTCTGAAAAGCGTGGCTAGCAACCGAATATAACCACTCGTAAATATTTCCTAAAACTGACATTTCGAAATGCGGTTTGCCGCGCAAACAATGATCCGCGTGTGTGAATGTGAAAGAATCTGTTTGCCGAAGCTGCGATCCTTGGAATCGCGTCATATTTGCTTAATGTATATACGTTTTACAGCCCAGATGGCTGTAAAACGTACATACTAGTCGTGTGGAGAGAAAAGATTATTGTCGTATGTATTTCAAACAACTCAATTGCGTCGATTTATCACATTTCCAATACACCTCGCGCAGGGTCCGATTTGATTTTGGTTAAAGACACAGGGTTCTATTCGCCCTCCCCTTTCCCTAATCGTTTTGCATGTGGTGCACCAATGACAGACGGTGCGAGAGTAGCGCGCGAATTCAAAAATTTTGCGCTCAGAGCGTGCGATCATTTCTTATCACCACGTGCATGTACAACTTTTGTTCAAAATGCATTCAAACCATTAGTTAGTCACGCATACGCTATTAAAAAATCGCCAGAAATAATAGGCCACTCTATCTTTAACACAGCGTCCTTGCACTTCCATGCTGAAAAGATCCCGGACAAAGGGAAGGGATCCAGGGTCCAGGGTAAGATATTGTAATGAGATTTAGGAGTTCATAAGATTGAAAAGATCACTAAGATAAGAAGTTTGGTACATTATGGTTCGAGAGTGACGTCATCTGATTCTGGCAGATGACGTCGACCAAACGAGAAAGAGAAAACTGGGAGAGGAAAAATATTGGGAGAGAGGGGTAACAGTGAGGATGTGAAGAAGAGCGAAAAGGTGAGGGGTGAATCGAGAGAGAAAGAGAGATAGAGAGTAGAGGGCGTAGAGAGAGAAAGAGAAAGAAAGAGAAAAAGAGAAATACATAGAGAGAAAGGGAAAGAACGAGAGAGGGAAACAGAAAGAGTAGGGAGAAGGTGCGGGCAAGCTGTACGAACAACGAGCACTCTGCACCCTAGCAATGGCTAGAGCACTCTTATCTCTGAGCCGTTCAGATCTGTTATCTCTGTGGTCTCGATACCAGAGTCTGAAACTCGGTGCAAGTGCTGTCGTTACATTTTAGACTAGGGAGTGTGTGTATGTTGTGTGTGTGAGAGAGAGAGAGAGAGAACGAGGGAGAGAGAGGAAGCACTTCGCCAGCGCGGCGAGTATAAAATGATGACATAGTCACATAGTGATAAGGGCACGCCTCAGAGAGAGAGAGAGAGAGAGAAAGAGAGAGAGAGAGAGAGAGAGAGAGAGAGAGAGAGAGAGAGAGAGAGAGAGAGAGAGAGAGAGAGAGAGAGAGAGAGAGAGAGAGAGGAGAGAGAGAGAGAGAGAGAGAGAGAGAGAGAGAGAGAGAGAGAGAGAGAGAGAGAGAGAGAGAGAGAGAGAGAGAGAGAGAGAGAGAGAGAGAGAGAGAGAGAGAGAGAGAGAGAGAGAGAGAGAGAGAGAGAGAGAGAGAGAGAGAGAGAGAGAGAGAGAGAGAGAGAGAGAGAGAGAGAGAGAGAGAGAGAGAGAGAGAGAGAGAGAGAGAGAGAGAGAGAGAGAGAGAGAGAGAGAGAGAGAGAGAGAGAGAGAGAGAGCTAACGATGTAGTATGTAGAATTCTTCTTACGGTTGCCTCTCGTACTCTTTCTCTTTCTTCTTCGTTTCATATTCACTTCACCAATTCTATCCGATATTTCTAAAACTTATCGAAACGTTTTTTTAACCTTATCGCTCAAAGTAATTCCGGTCTCCAATAAATCCAACGATTCATCATGTTTGGCTAAGTTTACTTGAAATGTAGCTCAATCGCACTATTGAAATACGAAAAAAATTTTATTAGAGATGTGCAGGTGCTGAAGGCTCACTCCTTCTTCGTTCCCGGTCACGGAACCACATAGCGCGGCGACCACACCGCGTTCATAGCCACAGTGATAAAGAGCTTGCCGTCAACGGTCATGTGTTTGAACAAATTGTTCCGCATCTCCTCGTCTTGGCGCTGAAAAGTGTGGGTTAATTAATATAAGGCGGATACATATAAAATTTGCTCAAAACATAACAAAAACGCAAAATTTATGCCGCAATCCGAAATCGGCCCTAATTTCTGTTGATTTAAAAACATTCTCTGTGAGTTAAGATATAGACTCATTAGACTCACCCTCTTCGGGCAGGGCAGCAGCTGCTCGGCTAGGGTGGTGGTGCGATGCCGGGGCGAGTGGGTTCGACGTGCGCAGTGTGTTCCGACCGCCAAACGAGTACGCCCTGGAACAAGGCAAGATATACCATATACGCACGATAGAACACCATGTTGGAACAAAAGTAAAGAGTAAAGTTGAAACAATACCGCCTATTCTGGTAGAAGATATTAGAAATACAATTGAAACAAAAAGGTACAATCTTCCCCCGCCCATCTCGGCTGGTTGTGGGGCGGCATCCACAGGTCGTGCTGCCCGGACCTGCAATGCGTCCAAATCGTATGCAATGCGTCCAAATCGTTATTACCAGAGCGAGCAACTAGTTACATCCAAGGTATCCAAGATTCTTCCCTTTCACCTCTCCTCATACCTCCTCCTTCTTCCTCTCTCCCTTCCCCTACCCACTCACCCGTGCCCCCTCCTTCACCTACCTACTATCATCCATCTCCTCCCCCCCCCCTCTCTCCACTCACACCCTCCTCCTCCCCCTCCGGTCTGCGCTGCCATGCTGCTGTAGCACGAGTCGGTCGAGTCGCTCACATACGAGCGCGCCTCGTCAATGTTGTACTAGTCGACTGAAAACGATTGTGATTAGATGGATAGACCTAAAAAGACATTGAAACAAACAAGTCCCCACTAACATAATGAATGAAACCTATACTCGGCAACTCGTTCGCAAACAACAACTGAAGTCGTCTCCAATTCTACAAGAGCACAATTTGTGCGTCATACGTCATACACAACTGATCATTCAGAACAACCCCGTTTGGTAACAGTAACAGTTATCAGCTACGTCCCCTATCTCTCCCGCTCTCTCCGCCCGTACCACCGGGACGCGGCACAACCGCGTCCTCCGAAAAATAATAGCTATTTTCAAGATGCAAACGGAATGTTTGGCAAATTGAAAATGTTCGTAAACGAAAATGTTTAACAACAGAAACATCGTTTTGCGACAAAATTGGTCGATTTTGGCCACATTTTGTTATTTGCAAAAATTTTAACATTCCGTATCATGAAGATAGCTTATATTCTTACTCACCTATGTTAGCTGTCGTTACACAAAACACCACTCTGCGAATGAAACTTCCGTCGATAGTACGGCACACTGAAACACTGCTGGCTTCGTGTCAGACTAACCATCAATTCGGCAACCAGAGCAGACAACGCGCAGTTAGACACAGACAGAGCTCGGTTGAAATGTATATGAGTGATAATCGCTTACTCCAAAACAAAATAATGAAAGAGGCAGTAAACACTGAAAAAAAGGCAAAGAATAAAGAACATGTGACAAACATTGATCGCAGCCAATCACTTTAGCTGGACTTATTAATCACACTCATACACAAGAAAAGTACATACACATGTGTGAGTCACTTTGAATACAAAAGCAACAGGTAATTCGAAAACTATATTCATAAAATAACGTCATAAAGTAATGAACAAAATACAAAACGAATGTTCAATGTTGTTGGTGTATCTCTTGTTGTGCGAAAGTGTGCAAAAATTTGTGAATAACGAATTAGTCACGACAGTGTTGTCTGGTGACGTGAGCAATTTAAAATTTATCTATCGTTCTTTTATTTATCTATAGTTTGTTATTTTTTCTGTTCTTCTTTTACATTTGAGCTATCTTCAAGATGCAAACAGAATGTTCTGCATTTCGAAAATGTTCGAAAAATGATAGTATTTTACAGCCATATCCGTTTTTGTTTTGCAAACAAAGTCGGACGATTTCGGTCATATTTTGTTTTTGCTAGGTTTTTTGTAAACATTCCGTGGTGCAATTGTCCTCTCAGGGAAGGTAGCACCCATTCCGTTTGCATCTTGAAGATAATTTCACAGATTACTTCAATTTATCAGAAGCGACAGAAGAAGATGATCCTAGCCACTATGAAACAGTACGTTGCATAATTATATCTTTTATTTGTTTGTTCCGTAACTTGTTTATTTCAGGGCGGCATTTGATAGTAAGGCCTTCGGAGGCGCAGATATATGGACAGACACGGTAGTGAACCGAATCAACGAGGCTTCGACGTTGTACGGAAAGCGCGGGTATCGCTCCAAGACAGCTCAGAACCTTGCTGACTGGTGAGTCTTTTTGCTTTTTGCCGTGTTCTCATTTGTTTGACCTATTCGCTGGATGAGTCGGCTGTCGTTCAAATTGTGTTGTTGCAGGGCCATGAAACGCTCGCAGTGTACTGGTCTACTGCGTCTAATGGCAGATGCCGATCTGGACGCAGAAGAGGACAAGGAAAATCTTCTACACGTCATGGTGCACACAAGCACACGGAGACACCGCGGTTGGGATTATGACGTAGTTGTCCAGTGAGTTGTTTTCAATTCAAATGTTGGCCTGACGGCGCTCCTCTTTCTGATTATTGTGGGCGGGGTACTAGTTTATTACTACAAACCTAGCGAAAATCACATGCTGTCGGAAAATAGAGCGTTATGTTCTTTTACCGACGATGTACAGAAATTGCGTTTTGTATACTTTTTTTGAATTTCATTTTGAATTTTATCTCATGTCAGGTTCGAGCGACTGGCGCAGTCTGGTAATCACAAGTATGTGATTATCAAGGAGCCTTTTCCGAACAACTACTTCAAGATTGTCGACTTTGTAAAGGTGAGTCGAGTGTAAATCGCCTTTTAGTTGACATTTTTCCGTTAAGGTCGGTGACATCAATGTCTATGGCTGCGGCAGAGATGGCGGGCGTGTGAAGGCGGGTGAAACGCGGGTATGGACGTCTCCCCTGCTAGCCAGTCGCTCTCTCGTCTGTGAAGTGTTGACTGGTGAGTTTCATTGCATTATTATTAGTTTCGTAAGTGTGTATTGTTAGTATACGTGTCTAGGTGGTGGACTCGTTTCGTGTGATGATCACGTCGCCGGAGGCTGGAGCATCCACTTGCCTGCAGGTGGATGTGTGCGCGTCTTTGTTACGACTCGCTACACACGCACAGTGGTCGCACAGTGGGATGCAGTGATAGCTGCAGGGGAGGTGGGAGATGGGTTTTTTTCGAGGTGTCGATATACATTGTCCAGGAGACTGGAGAGGACGCTATGGATGCAAGCGAGAGCGAGCACGATGTGAACAACTTCCCCGAGATCAACGAGAGGGACGACGCGGGAAAGGATCCCGTGAGTAATGGCTACTATATTCCCATACTTCCTTCGTATGTTTCGGTTACATGGTTATAGCTAATTCAGGGTGTAAAATGTAAATATCATTATATTTGTTGTTGCTATTATGTGATACTTAGGCCGAACACTCTTCTACCCGCCAAAGGAGTTACATAGAGCAGATTCAGGACCAGGACCAGACAGTGAGTGAGGTTGCCAGTGTGTGTTATGTATCCAGTAAATGTTATGCAGATCACAAATGCATCAACACTATTATGTTTTCACATTATTATTTCCCAATTTTGTAGATTTGCTCGTTGCGCAAAGAGTTGGAGGTGAACAAGAGGAGGATGGAGGAGACGCTGATGTACGTCGATCGACTGGAGACCAGACTCGCGAGTCAATGCGAACAGCGCATGACCGCTGAAGAGGAGGTGTGTGGGAGTGATTTAAAGCACCGTTAGTTGTTTTGATCTGTTATGCGAATACGCTGTCGATTTTGCCATGAATTTGGGTATTGAAAACATATTGGCGTTGGTGTTTCAATATTTATGTCACTTATGTTCATTCCAGGTGAAGAAGCTGCAGGAACAGCTGGCGGTGTTGGCGGAGGAGAAGATGGAGACGGACAGTACTGTGAGTATCTTCAATTGTTATGTTACTGTTCATCACAATTTGGTTGTATTCAGATTGCGCAGCTCAACCACAAGGTGGGGAGACTGGAGCGAGAAGGTCGCCGGTTGGCGAGCAACTCGAGGCCAAGGGCTGCGACAGCGACAGACGGGGAGAGGGGAAGAGGAGGCAGGGCGAGGGCGCCAACGATGCTGGCTAGGACCGGAGGAGGCAGGGGACGCGGTGGATCCGGAGCTACCTGATGCTTTTACGATGTAGTGGTCAGTATGTTTGTCGTATATTTTCGAGTCTATTTCATTGATCGTCGGTTTCTCCTCTGTCTAATAACTGTTGTGTTGTTTGGTTTTTGTTTTCCTAATAACTTTCATAGTTTATATCTTAGAATTGTTTTATACTGACCGGAGTTTACTTGTTCCTATTTTTTTCGTGAGCTCTCTCTCTCACTTGTTTTTATATTAGATAAAAGTATACTGCTTGATGGTGTATGAACTAACTTGAACGTGATCTTTGTTGTGCTTTTTACGCAATATTAGTGTACGCTCTTCACCATTTTACACCACGGAATCAACAGCTGATTAGTTTACGATTTTGCTGTGTTGTAATACTATCATGATAAGCAAGTGTTTTAATGCATTCAATTCATTCATTTAAAAAACTGGTATGAGTAGTGAATGTTTCATTTGGTGAGGGGTGCTCTAACTCCGTAACAGACTCGACATTCCCAAGTTCTTCTGTCGTTTGTGAACTATCGTCGGTCGCGGAGTCAGTGTTGTGAGTAGTGAGTGTGCTTGGCTTGATTGTTATGTTAGCATCAATATTGGACCTTTTTTCCTGTGCAGGTGGGCAAGTGGCTGGGTGCTGCAAGGGCGCGATATCGGCCTTGCGGGCGCAGGCGCATCACTCCGCTCTCCCATGCCGTCCCGTTGAGTCACTCTCCGACCTCAACCCCACTCTCCCCCACTCGTGAGTCTACGTTTCGTGTCGCTTGTCACATTTCACTGTTGTAATTTTGATTTTGTGGTGTTACTTGTTATGCGAATTGAGAAACGTATATTTCACGGGTGCTAGAAATTTCGAGCATTGTAGGCTAGTGGATTAGCCAGAAACGTGGATGATACATTGAACGTGAATTTAGTTTTAAAAAAGTGTTTCAGGTGGTGGTGGGGCCGTGGCTGACTCAATCGCGAACAGATGTGGATGAGGTCGCGGCGCGTATGAAGTGTGCCTCGCCTTGAACGACCTCAATCCAACCACCTGGCGCAGCGCACCAGGAAATGTGAGGTGTGGTGGGAACAGAAATTTCTATTTGGGCGTTATTCGAGGTAGTATCCAGAGTTTGCTGTTATAATACTTGTTCGAGGTACATGACTAGCGTTAAACACTGGGTGCGCGTCGTGCGCGATGAGATGCTACTCTATGTCTCTGGGTCTGGGACGCTGGGAGATAGTGTAGCTGTGAAACCTTCATACAACTTTCCCAGGGGCGCGAGCGGAAGGCGTATCTGCTAGGCGTGTATGTGATCTAGTGTCGTCGGCCGAGACTGAGACGGAGACCCTGCCGCTCGTGAGACCAGTACCAGCTCAAGAAGGTGAGTGGCATCGTATCAATCTAGGAATGAGGATGGTTTTTTCATTGGAAAGTCGTGTCGATCTAATATATCGACTTTCGACCTTCGACCCTATCATCCCCGTTGCTAAACTGTGTTTCTCCCAGCGCTTAGCCCTTGTGGTGTACCGTATGCACTTGTTGTATAGTCAGGATATAGCGATTCTGGATAAATGATTGATTGATTGATTGATTGATTGATTGATTGATTGATTGATTGAGTCGTGTAGTGATTGTACCACTTTTCAGGTGATCGAGTCGTGCGCGGAGACGTTTGAGGACGTGAAGAAGGCGCAGCAGACGCGGAGCGAGGCGAGTACGCGAACAAGGGCAGAGAGAGGGAGCGACAGCGACGAGTGGCATTGTTATGGCGATAGCACGATGTGGGGTAGGTTGGAGAGGGTGCTAGAAGAAGGGGTGATGAGATGACCGGCTACTTGTTACCTTACCTATTTCATGTTTCGACCGATATACCAATGTTGTGTTGGTTGTTGGTGGTTATGATGAGTCTGTGTGAGTGAGAGGATTGGATGACATTATGCATTTTTGTTATTCATATTGTTCCTTGTCGGTGAATTAATTTGAAAAGAGTTTTTTTTTGTTGGAGTAGTAGTTGTGTGTTGTAGAGATTCACAATCGGGCAGTGGTATTGGGTTAAAAAGGAACTTCCTTTTTGTGTGGTACTGGTAAGTTTGTTTTGTGTAGCCATTGTGCGTATACATGGCAATTTCTTTTTTTGAAATGAGTTCTCATTGACGGTTTATTTAAACAGTATTGATATTGAGTCGGCTTGAAACGTATAGTTACAAATTGCTCATGATGTCAGACGGCGTGGAGGATGGAGGAGGCTGTTTACGAGGGGATGATCGACGAGAAGAAGTAGAGGAAGCGGAGCAGCCACAGCAACCCGGTCGGGGCGGAACCAATTGGACCGAGTTCGTGTGGTGCCTTGAGAATCGCGTCCGCACGCTGGACAGATGGTGGGTTGAGGCGAGAGGGAGCAGTGATCGAAATTGTTGCAGGCTGATCAGACTCGTGCCGTGAAGAAGTGGCGGCATCGCGAGCACATCCAGTCTGTCACAGCTACAGGCGAAAGTGAGACGCATGCCGGTACAAGTAGGTGCAGAGAGAGGGAGAGGAGGGGATAGAAGAGACATGACATTGCACCCGTTGCGCAGTAGTGTGGTGAAGCAGAAGCGGTCTGCACAAGGAGAGCAAGCTTATGTGAGAGAATCGTGAGAGTAGAAATGTGAGAGTAGAAAAGGAGAAATCACTGACTGACGTGAAGCAGGAACAGAATCAGGTGGGAGTGTGGAATGGATTGGGGGATGAATATGGGAGAAACGTGTGTTAATTCTCTCAGCGCATAGCTCTTGTGATGTACCGTATAGACTTGTTGTATAGTCAGGATATAGCAATTCTGGAGAGTGATTGATTGATTTTTTTTTCGTGCGCGCATTGATTGATTGACTGGTTGATTGATTACTTCTGTCTATAATTGTGAAAATCTCTTGTTTGAATGTTAACTAGAATTGCTTTTACTTTGCCTGATAATCTAACAATTTTTCAGCTTAGTCAGTTACCGTGTGTATTAATGTGTCGCACCGTGGAACCTGTACTGATGAGCATTAGCCTACTTTTGTAAAGAATCCTTTCCGCAGGGTAACCTCACTTTGTAGTTATGTCTTGGTTATGTATTGTGTACCCTATCATTTTATACTATTCCGCATTGATTGAGATTGTGTTGTAGGTAGAATGTGTGTGCACGTGTCGCGCCGCCAGTCGCCCCAGGAATCGCAGCTGCCCCGCCCACTGCCGCGCCGCCTCGAGACGACACAGCAGACGGGGGGCGGTTGGGAAGCTGGAGCAGAGCATCGAACAGGCCAACGACGACGACGACGGTTCCTCGAGGAGAGCGCGCATGCCACTTGTCGCGGTCATTGGAAACCGCGATGGCGCGCGGCCCCGCCCCCGCCAATCTCTGGATGGGACAGCAGTCTTCCCTCTTCCCTCCCCGAGCAATGTGACTCGTAATAAATGTGTAATGTCACTTGTCGCGTTGTGGTTTGGCTGAGTAAGATCTAGTGGCTGGTCTACCGGCAGGGGGTAGTGGGGAGAGGGGACTCATTAGGCTGTTGTGGTACGTACGGGTGTTGCACTGTCGTGCCAGCCAGGGTGGACTGGTAGGAATTAGGATCATATTGTGTTGTGTCTAAATCCACTGAACCGCCGGAACGCACATGGTGCAAACGGCCAAATTCCATTCTTTCTGGTCGCTTTCCGCGTTGCTCCCGATGAGCATTCTACACTTCACCGGTCGCTCTTTAGCGTCTTTTTTGATCTTTCCTCAACAGCGCGTGTGCCGTTATCGAATATTGTGCGATCGCTCTATTCTACTTTTGATTTGATACAGTGGTAGTATGTCTAATTCTCGTTTCACCGACGGGTGATTATCCTCTGCGCTCATTATTGCGGTTACTTGACGTCACTCGTGTATGTTCTGATTTCATTTTATCGTGTCGCGATTGTTGCATACCTCTCGCTAGCACCTAAAATTCTTGAATCGCAGCACCGTTTGAATTTGAAATCACCACACTCACACGCATGCTTACATGCACAGGCACGTGTCGAGCGGCCGACTTGTTCACCAATCTCGCACTGCCGCCGCAACGCCGGCAGGGTAAAACCACACTGGAGTGGTCAGGCCCTAGGGAGGGAGTGTCACGCACACTCACAACACAAGCACTGCTTGCTTATCTATGCACAGTGAAAGCGCATGAGGACACGAGAGACGGAGCACACAGCGGGTGTGTGCAACTAAACTAGCTAGTCTAACTCTAACATCACAATTCTGACCCGTCTGGCACAGCGCAGACACACCGTGCACTGAGCAGAACGCACGGCTAAGGGTCGGGGTAGGTGAGGGCCGGATCAGGCCGGTTCGAGCCGTACCCCACAGGTAGATGACGTCGGCGAGTGGCACGCCGAGTCACCGGACGACCGAGGAGCGTCGTTGCAGGTAAGCTACCGACACTAGACTACTACCACCCGCACTGGTTTGCGCATTCAAGGTAAAATTGTGCGCGCGGGTACTGTATCCCAGAGGGACGCTCTCTCTGAGTGTAACTCTGGCGGCACGCGTCGTTTGTAGGGTGACAGTTGCACTGCGCAGCTGTAATCCGAGAGCGCAATTGACAGGGATGGTGACCTCTACAGCCGGGATCGAAAGCCCCGGAGGGTCATCTTACAACAACAGGCTTGGTGTTTCGGATAGAGCGGACTGCATTGTAACACACAAGTCATTGTCAGCCGCACCCACAGCTTCTATCCTACTGACTGCATATCGAAAGACGACTCCTGCGCCATCTACGGAGTCTCATCGAACAACGGCAGCCGAGCAGGAGACTGTGAGTCCGTTCCAATCACCTTCCTGTATTCTGTACACTCCCCGAATTCTGATCCACCACAGACAGGGGTACGAGATTTCGTGTTGTTGTTGATTTTCTACAGACAGTGAGAAGAGTGTAACACCAACAAAAGGCAACCAGCTCGCAAATCTGTTTGAGCGTCGGGCCACGATTGATTTCTTTCGCTGTTACGGTAACCAGCTCGCTGAATCAGTTTGAGCGTCGGACCGATTGATTTCTTTCGCTGTTACGGTAACCAGCTCGCTGAATTAGTTGGAGCGTCGGACCGATTGATTTCTTTCGCAGTTACGGTAACCAGCTCGCTGAATTAGTTTGAGCGTCGGACCGATTGATTTCTTTCGCAGTTACGGTAACCAGCTCGCTGAATTAGTTGGAGCGTCGGACCGATTTGATTTCTTTCGCAGTTACGGTAACCAGCTCGCTGAATTAGTTGGAGCGTCGGACCGATTTGATTTCTCTCGCATCCAGAAACATCCACACGTGAGAAAGTGAGAGAGACAGAGACGGAGACACAGGCATGGCTCCCGCCTTCGAGTCCGGGTTGATTGCATCTAATCGCAGGATTGAAAGGGTGAAGAAGGAGATTGTGAAACTGACGAAGAAGTATGGCAAACCCGCGACGCCTGCCACGGCGAGGAAAATGCAGACGACGCTCACTGCGATCGTGACTGCGACTGTGGCACTCGACGCCCAGTGCAGAGGTGTCTGGGAGTGCGTGACAGGCGCAGAGTTGATCATGAAAGAAACGAGAGAGTCGCGCATCGCCTACAAACACGAATGGCAGGTGCTGAAAAACGAATTCGTTCTGATGGTCAGCAAGGCAACGAGTGTGGTCGCCAAAATGAGAAGGAGGATTGACGAGTTGAACTCGATGGTGGCTGCCATCGACCCCACTGCCAATCCCGTCGAGAAGCCCAAATTTCTCGAGGAAATCACTCCTGATGAGGCGCTTCTAACGGATGCAAGTGAGGAGTCGGGAGACGGCGAGTCAGAAGACTCGGAAAAACGCACTCCGATGGCGGCTACGGTCGTTCGCAAAACAGCTGCGGCGAGAACGGCTGCGAGCCAACAGCTGGCAGCCACGCCAGCGAACGCGCGCGCGTCTCTGCCCAGCGCCCGCGCAGCCAACACGAGTCCTCCCGTGAGGCCCCCGAGGCGCACTGACCCCGCGGGCGACAGCACGCGCCATATCGATCTGGCGGTGATGCTGGCGAAGAGCAACAAGCTAGAAATACCCCTGTTTTGCCGGAGAGTATGCAGAGTGGAGTCGCTATTGGGCATTGTTCTCGGAGCTTGTACACAAGCGCGCGGCAGAGAACGTCGTGAAAATGACGGCATTGACCAACTCGCTCACCGGCCCAGCGCTGGCGGCCATCCGCAAATTCCCTCCGTCAGGAAAGAAGTACGCAGAGGCCGTGGCGCACTTGCGCAAGATCTACGCGCGGCCCGAGAGACAGACTCAGGTCATCCTCGACAAGATCGATGCGATGAAGCCTGCGCGTTCGAAGAAGCCGGCGGACTTGCGAGCCGTCCACGACGAGCTCGTGGCGCTGGTGGCGACACTGTCGGAACTGACAAACACACAGAACCCCCACCTCTACTTGACGGTGAAGAGAAAGTTTCCTGAAATCGTGTGGGATAAGCTGGAGACAAGTGGAGAGCTCTTTGACAAGGACGATGTCGAGCAGTTGCTGAACACTATCGGACAGGTGATCTACCGCCTCGAGGAGAAGGCGTTCGAGAGATCCGAGTACAATTCTGATGAAGAGACAGAGTCAAACGTGCTCGTGACAGCACACAACGACGACGACGATGACGAACCCAATCACGGCAGGTCGTGTTGCCATTGTTGCATGCACAAACACGGAGAGCGTCGTAATTCTCAAGATTTTTAATGTGAAATGTGAAGCAATCATTTACTATTCTTTTGATATTTCAAACTTTCGATAATGTAATTTTGCAAAAGAAAACTCCACTCTCCGTGTGTAAACTGTGTTCCATGATTCTGATTATTATACTCAACTAAGTGTGCATGTGTTCGTATGATTTGTTCATTTGTCGTTGGTGCAGAGAATCATTCTTGAGATGCAGTCTCGTGGCCGGCGGCGGAGGATCTCATCGACTGTCGATGAGAGAAAAGACATCCACAACCGCCAATGCCATAAGTGACTCCGAAACTCTGGCTCTCTTCGATTTAATTAATGATCAGAATGTAGTATCATGATTTGGCAAATAATGGAGAAACGAGGAGAAGAAGAACGCGCGGAGACAGCGAGACGAGGAGTCGACATCATCCACCAAGGAATCCCGGAGGAGCAGATCGATGGAGCCACCCGCCCACCCAGGAGTCGCCCAGCAGCTGCCGTCCGAGGATCCGCCGTCGCCCGTCCGCTCCGATGTTCTCCGCGCCTTCCTGTTCCTGTCCATCTCGCCGGCCGCCGACTTCATCTGCCGCCGCGGGAGTGTCGCGGTCATTGGAAACCGCGATGGCGCGCGGCCCCGCCCCCGCCAATCTCTGGATGGGACAGCAGTCTTCCCTCTTCCCTCCCCGAGCAATGTGACTCGTAATAAATGTGTAATGTCACTTGTCGCGTTGTGGTTTGGCTGAGTAAGATCTAGTGGCTGGTCTACCGGCAGGGGGTAGTGGGGAGAGGGGACTCATTAGGCTGTTGTGGTACGTACGGGTGTTGCACTGTCGTGCCAGCCAGGGTGGACTGGTAGGAATTAGGATCATATTGTGTTGTGTCTAAATCCACTGAACCGCCGGAACGCACACCACTCATACAGCAGGTGGGAGTTTGGAGAGATTCATGGTGTAGACGGATGATTTTGTTCATTGTTTGTGGAACTTGCAAGTCCTAGCTCGGTCGTCTGATTCATGTTCATTGTGAATAGGTTTGATGTTGTGTTGCAGTTGTTGCGGCGGTGAGAAGCGAACCACCTCCCTCTCCAGTCGGATGGGACAAGGAGAGGGAACAATGCACCTAGATGCCTAGATCGACTGACCGCGGGTGAAGATGTACGAGGTTTGGTTGTGGTATTGTGGTGGTGGTTCGAATAGATAACGCCTTGTCCACTCAGACCGGCAACGATGTCGCCAAGAAGGAGGAAACGGGACAGGTGAGCGTTTCATCTTCCATGTGCTGTGGATGTGAACGTATGTGATGCTGCCAGCATCACATACATTCACATCAAGCCAGTCTCCGCGTCTTCCACTCTCCGCGGAGTCGGAGATGTTGAAGAGGAAGTCGGTGGGAGAAGTCGTCTGTGCCGCGCGATGAGGAGAAGGGGGACGCGGTGGGGGGCAAAGTGTGCTCACTCGATATTGACCGTACTGTTTAGATGCCCTCTCTTTCCGAGCACCGTACTCGCGTGTCGCTGAAGAGAATTACGAAGGAGGATACGATGGACGAGGTGGAGAAGGTGGAGAAGGGGAGGAGTGACAGAGCAAGGTGGGGTGAAGTAATCAGTTTGTAGTAAAAAAAAAACGAGTTTGTGTTGACAGAGGTGTGCTTGTCGCGTGGGTGGCTTCTCGCAGTTTAGACGCGAAGTCGCGACGGGCAGTTCGCGGCACAGCAAGGTGAGAACGTGCGGGTGTGGTTGATACAATATCGATTGATGTATGATGTGAATGTGGTGGCGAGTTGTTGAAGTAGACGACGGAGAGAGGGGGGATATATAATGTGATATGTTGCAGGTCACTCAGCACGTGTCTCCGAAGGCAGTGGGGCAGGCGAGCTGATACTCGTTCGATCGCCGTCGTGTCCACCAACTTCAACTTCGGACATTTGGTAAATTGAGCGGGAGGCCGGGAGGAGCGCATCTAGATGATAGTCATCACTCTCCGCCAACTCATGCATTCTTTATGGTGTGCGTTCATCTGTACTATTAGTAGTTAAATATCGTGTTTATATCAGCACTTGTATTGTTTTCGAATAAAAAAAGGTGATCTAGGAAACTGGGTGGAATCTGCGTATCCTATAAACCACACACTCAATCGATACACCCATGGAAACTGCGGTCAACGAGTCGAGGCAGTTTGCGGCGAGGATTGAAGGTTGAGTATCGATGACTTGCTCATATTGGAGATCCCCTCTCATTTGTTGGAATCGCCGACGGCTCGTTTCCTTCTCTAGATACCCAGCACAACCAGCCAACGTTGTTCTGCAAGGGGATCTACGAGGTATTGTGGATGTTCGGAGTCTCTCTCTATCTCTCTCGCTCTCTCTCTCTCGCTCTCTCTCTCTCTCTCTCTCTCTCTCTCTCTCTCTCTCTCTCTCTCTCTCTCTGTTCTCTCTCTGTTCTCTCTGTTCTCTCTGTTCTCTTTCTAGAAGCAGTGTTTTGTAGAATCGTTTTACTTGCAACACTTATAATATAATAGAAGAATATGCACACCAATAACAACAACACCACGAGTACACAACGAAAATTTGGCGTGAAAGATTGCGGTTACAGCTATTGATCTATTCTTGTTCATGAGATTTAAAAGAGGAGGAGTGGGATGCGCGCTGACACTGTCGTGTAATAAGAGCAATGTGATAAAATAACGATTATAGGCTTGTCCAGGGAGTTAGTTGGGGACTTTGTACATTTGACTACAGAAATGAAGATACTCATTTTCCGTGCGGGACCACACACCGGGCAGACGGTGAAAGGGATCTCGCAGACTGCAAGATCGAAAGCGGATGGTCATTTCTCGTCGGAACGAGATAATTCTCATCGGCTACGGAAAATGAGTATCGTAGTTTCGTAGACGCACGGAAAATGAGTATTTTCTTTTTTGTAGTCACACGTACAAAGTCCCCAACTATCTCCCTGAACAAAATTGTAGGTGTGATGGTGAGTGAGAGTCAAACTGGGTTGATGCCGCGCGTGCTTGCCATTGGAGTGAGCGGGCCCTGGGGCATGCTCGTCTTTCGAAGAGCCAACTCCGCGGCAGCTGACTGCAGAGACGACGCCGCTTGTCTGTAAGCGATTATCGATCAGTGAGAGAGTGATTAGAGAGCGAGAGAGAGAGAGAGAGAGAGGGAGAGAGAGAGGGAGAGAGATGACTCACCGCTCCTTCTCCTTCTGCTCCTCCATCACCTCCGGGTCCATCGGCATCGGCCCCAGACCCATCAGCGCCTCCTCGTGCATACAGCACACGGAGATGGAGCGGGCCGGGGGTGAGGAGGGGGCGGGGCCTGTGGGGGCGGAGCCAGCCGGAGGAGTGGTGGATATGGTGGGGATCGGGGCTGTGGTGGCGGCGGAAGACTTGTGAGGAGCTGGAATCGGACGGTGAGAGAGAGAGAGAGAGAGAGAGAGAGAGAGAGAGAGAGTAGAGGACACACTCACATTTCACGGTACCCGGTAGGCACATGATGTCATCGAGTGGTCTGGTCGCTTTGTATTCGTTTATGACGCCAAACTCTATGGATGGCAGGGCGAATGTGGACTGTTTGCGGAAATCCGAAACCGGAAAGATCTGAAGTTCACAGTAATGTAAAAGTATTACACGAATGTAAACGGTGGGTGAGCTTGAGTGACATGCATTCATCGGTCACACTCTGAAAATCCCGTAATAAACACTCGCCCAACTTCGTGCATGACGTCACCAAAACGTAATAGCCCCGTTCAGAAACTACACGGTCACGATAGTCCCGCCCCCGCTAGCCGCGCCCCCTCACCGACGAGGCGCGCTGCACTGAGCTGGTGGGGCGAGTGTGCGGACGGGCCGAGGAGCATAGGGTGGCGGAAGAGGAGGGCTGTGGGGGGACCACCGACACACGGGAGAGCTTCCTGAGAGAGGGAGGGAGGGTGAGAGAGAGGGAGAGAGAGAGAGAGAGAGAGCGAGAGCGAGAGCGAGAGAGAGCGAGAGAGAGAGAGAGAGAGAGAGAGAGAGAGAGGGTGAGAGAGAGAGAGAGAGAGAGACGCTCACTTCTCGGGTCGTCTCTGCCAGTACTTGTATATCCTCTGTCCGATCAGTAGTGTCAACGGTGCGAGGAGGCAGAAGAGAAAGAGCGCCGCGTAGATCCACGCCTCCAGTTTAGCTAGCTGAAAGGGCAGGACTGCGAGGGGCGGGGCTTGTTGGAGTTACACGAAACGAAACGATAATAGACTATAGACAATAGCAAAAGACAAAACGAAACAATACACGCATAGATGATTGCACAGCTGCATACAACTCGAAATCTGCATTTTAGAGAGGCAGTCTGCGATCGTTACGTATCAATGCAAAGGTTGTGGGAGACAGGAAGTGGAGAGGACTATTCTCGGATGAGAGCCGACGCATTTAGACTGGCACGTGGGAAAACATGGCTGTGACGATTATGGTTCGAAAGTTGTAGCGCGTGAAACGCACTCTTCACGTCAGGCAAGAGTGTATTGTCGAATCTCTCTCTCTCTCTCTCTCTCTCTCTCTCTCTCTCTCTCTCTCTTCAAGGATGTAAACCACGCAAAGAGCGGGAACGATTTGTTCCTCCGGAATCGGAGAAAGAGATAATGTTATGCGAAAATAGGCAATAAGGAAGAATTTCGCTGAGCAAGTGTTCACTCAGAGATAGGGAAAGAATTGGAGTTGACCTCAGAGAGATCTAAATAGATTCTGGTTGCGGTGGGTCAGAACAATATATATATAATGTCTTTCGTCACGACTATATGTGTGATGGGCAATGAACGGGTGTAGACAATAGTAATGCACAATCATATAAATAACATATATGCACATACATATCAAATTGTAGCCTAAGAAAATTGTATACACAATATGGATGCAGAGATTCTTTCGAAAGTCGTCATAAAAATTGCATACACAAGAGAGTTACAAGAAAAAAAAATCGAATAATGTGAGTAATAGAGCTGGTGGTTGAAACTCGAGCAGTCAGCAGTGCTTGCTCCGAGTGGTAAGACAATGACTCCCCCCTCTCTCTCTATTTCTCTCTCTTTCTCTCTTTCTCTCTCCCTCCCTCCCTCCCTTCCTCCCCCCTCTCTCTCACTCACTCACTCTCTCTCACTCTCTCTCTCTCACACTCTCTCTCTCTCTCTCTCTCTCTCTCTCTCCTTTTCTCTCTCCAGAGTGATATGGGCCTGGAAACTGGCAGCAATTACCGACCATTTGACGTGATGCTTGCTGGTATCCGTGAGTTGTGCGCAGAGAATGATTGGATAATTATTGTCGAAGACGTCGGACCCCCGCGGGTCGACGACCACCCGGAATCACCGGGCCGACTCGGCCACGCCTCCGGAAGATCAAAGGATACCGTATACCGTACATAAGGAGTGTATTCTCGACAAAAAACCTTAGAATAGGTGAATAGAACAGCACTCTAGGGTAGTAGTATGAATTTGGGCGACGGTGGTTCCGAGACGAGAAGGGTTTGAGAAGGAGCGAGGAGTGGCGTATTATATTCGAGTTGCATTCAGCGACAACAGCGTGATTATGCCTATGGAACCGCCGGTCTCTCTCTCTCTCTCTCTCCCTCTCTCTCTCTCTCTCTCTCTCTCTCTCTTTCTCTATCTCTCTCTCTCTTTCGGGCTGTAGGTGTATTGGTCTATTGGTGTGGCTGATTCCATTTCATTGTCGACCGATTCTAATGGAATCTATTATGTTGTGAGGTGAATGGCCTAGTCGTGTGGAGGGGAAATGAAAAAAGCCAGTGAGATCGGTCCTTCCAAGGGAGACAGAGGGAATAATGAGAGAGAGGGATGAAGGAGAAAGGGAGAGAGAAATGAGAAAGGGAGAGAGGGAGAGAGAGAGAGGGAGAGAGAGAGGGAGAGAGAGAGGGGTATAATAAAGATATGCATCGGAAGTGGACTCGGCTTTCTCTGCATGTCCTAAAGACGCCAATTGCTTGTCCCGCAAAAAAGAGATCAGAACACCACCCGATACGCGACTGCTGATGCGTGTTTATTGAAATAGTTACAATAAATAGGTGCGCGTTGATTGCACTTGCACTTAGCGCCGGGTTCCGTCCTCGAAGAAGACTCCTCCGTCGATGGCGCAGTACTTGGGACACACTCCCTTCTCGCCGCCGCCTCCCGCGTTTCCGGGCGCTCCAGCAGTTCCCGGGTTTCCATCGGCTCCAGGGTTTCCAGCAGGTCCAGGGGGTCCCTTGGGTCCGGGCTCTCCAACGCCGCCGCCTCCGGACTGTCCGTCGGGTCCGGGAGGTCCAGCGGGTCCAGCGGGTCCCGCCTCTCCAGGGGCTCCAGGTCCGGAGTCGCCTCCAGCCGCATCGGCTCCAGGTCCTCCGGGCATACCGGGCGCTCCGTCGTTTCCAGCGGGTCCAGGGGGTCCGGGAGGTCCGGGAGGTCCAGGCATAGACGCGCCACCAGGAGCGCCAGGCATTCCAGGTCCTCCGTCGGGTCCAGCGGGTCCGGGAGGTCCGGCGGGTCCGGGCGGTCCAGCGGGGCAGGGCATGCAGGGCGGGGGTGTCATGGGCGCGCAAGGAGCAGACGACGCCTTGCCGGGGTTGCCGGGCAGTCCAGGCGCTCCGGGCTTTCCGGGCTTGCCAGGCTTTCCGGGCGTTCCACCGGGTCCGGGCGCGCCAGGCATGCAGCATCCGTCGCAGCTTCCGCCGCCGCCGCCGCCTCCTGCCGCAGCCGCGTCAGCGGTTCCGTACGCCTGACGCGCCGTCCTGTTAGCCGGGATGTCCTTCATGTGGTGCACCTCCGACCAGATGTCCTTGGCGGAGCCCTGCAATATCGATTTATTGATCGATCATCGATGGTATTGATCTCACCTTGCAGAAGGAGACCTCGTTGTAGACGGCGCGCTTCACCTGGTGCACGTAGTTGTACACCATGGGGAGGGTGATGAACACCTAGGAGAATAAAAGGGTACGCGATGTTCCAAATGACAGGGTGGTACGGTACTCACCGACACAACGGCGACCACCGAGAAGGTGACGGCCGAGTAGGCGACAAAGCGGTAAGCCTGAACGAGTACAGTAAGTATGAGTACAGTAGGAAAGAGGGCGAGGAAGAGAGGAGCTCACCTTGATTTTCGTGTCAAGATCCATTTGAGTGGATTGACCGCCGAATGAATGGAGGTGCCTTCTGGACGGCAGCGCGCGCTTTTATACGAGACTGGTGTTGGGATATGTGAGAGACAATTACCGGTTCGTTTCTGCGGAACTGGTATGCGCATCTGTGTGATGATATCCGATTGATAGCTGATAAAGATAGGACCGTGTATGGGATAATAAAGCCGTAATAATCCAGTGTATGCTAGTGGAAGAGCGTAGCGAGATGATAATGTTGTAGGAGATGCTGAAAAGTGTGTCGAAAGAAATATATTCACAAATTTCAATGTACTAATTCCGATTTTCAGACTGCGAGTGTTTCGTGGTGCGCTATACATTGGCGCTGTGCAGCACGCGGATTTGGGAAATTACACGATATTTGCCGGAAGTGCAAAGTCGCCGGTTTTTATTAATATGCTGTTTTCCTTGTTTCAGCGCCGATTTCTTATGTTGTGTCTGTTTTTTTTGTGATTACATTATTGTGCAGTGTGTTTTCGTGTTGTTATGTGTTCGTGGGTACGTGTAGCGAGCGAATCCGCTGTGTTATTCGCTGCGGCGGCACCCGAGTTGCCCTTTTACTGTGCGAAACAACAAGCAAAAACAACGACGGCGGTGGCAGGACTGAGTAGCCGGGGCGAATGTACTCTCCAATCGATCCGCCACTTGTCCAGTCCCTGTACAACAACAACAGTTCCACGGCCCGCGCCGCATTATCACAGTGAGCAGCGCCCGCCAGCAGCTCTCGCGTGCGATTGCACTTTGTGTGACCGCCTTGGAGTTTTTGACGGCGGCGCGGCTCTCGGTACAATTATTGATTAGTGAGAGCGAGAGATAGCAGAGAGAGTGGTCGCGCTGGTGTGTGTGGAATGGAATAGTGCATTCTCTCAAAAAGTGTCGTTGGCTTGGCGCGCGCCCGCACCGGCTTCTGTCCGCGGCGCGTCCACATTTTACGACGTTGCTATTTGGGATCTCTCGATTTCCGCTCGTCCGCCGCCGCCCTTCTTTTTATACATTCTCGTGGTCTCGCATCATGTGACACTCCCATTTCATTACTCGACCTTTCATTATTCCCCCTATCGCAAGGTTCGCCGTTTTTCTCCTCGTCTTTCCCTGAAGCGCGCGCGTGGCTTGAGTGTTGTGAGGTTGTTTACCTCGCAACATATTTCGAATAGCTGTCGTCTGCCGAGGCTAATCGCTTCTCTCCGTTTTCCCGTATTCTCTGCGCGTCACACACCACAAACATTGCATATGTTGTGGCGCCCTCGACACCACAACAAGTGTATTCTATAATAAGACGTTATTTTATTTATGCAATGATTTTATTTATTGCTTGTACTTTCGGCAACACTGCTTCTGATCACGCCATTCTACGCGATAACACGTCAACGTTTCTAAGCGTGACGTGTGCTCGGAAAAAGGGGCTATTGAAACCGGTCGACGCTCGCCGGCGCTAGCTTGACAGTGTTTGTGCGGCACGGTTTGATGGGCCTGTGCGCCGTGGCGCGGTGCCAATGGGTTGTTTGTATCGCTATCCGACTGCTGGTCTGTGGGGCGAGAGAGAGAGAGATAGCGGCACAGAGTGCTTATTCACATGATCAATTGGGTGCATTCGATCGATCCGAGTCGACTGCGTGTACTTGTGTGTGTGTATCGCACCCACACACACACGGTATTACAAATTGCCCGTTTGTGAGTGTCGTCGTCGAGCGGCGTCTCTTTCTCGCCCGATTACTATCGATTCCAACACTCTCTCCTGGCATTGTCTCGGTATTGACATGGTTGTAGCGGGTGTGTTGTGTAGAGTACACGTCGGTACACGCTTCGTTCGTACGTTGCTCATGTTTTCGCCCCGCCACAACAGTGTGGAGCGCACTTACAGTTCCTTCCTTGACATGTTGCTGCACGCGACTATCGAACGTTTTAATGCGCTCCTCGGGGGGAGTATTCGCTTCTAGTTATTGCATGTTGTTTTATCGCCGAGAAGAGCCGTCTCGTAGCCGCTTGATTTGCGATTAATAATACAAAATGGAAATCGTACAGTGTAGATAGAGGAGGGGATTTGCCCGAGGCTTCTCTTTTCATTCGTGACTCGATGGAGCAGAGAAGTGAAGTGGAGACTTGTGTATTTCTATGGCTACACATCGGATTAGAAGAGTGGGATGAGGGAGGAAGAGATAGGAGGAGATATGCAGTCGTATTTATCACATAATCAGTTATCTCACTCTCTTCCCTGTTCCCTCGTCGAAAGCGAGACAGGAGAGCTTCCGTCTTCCATAAATCCTTGTAAATATGAGTCGTACAGTCGTACAGTCGTCGTATGCATAACACCTTTTTTGCTCCTCGCACTTTGTATCAAGAATCGAGTATCGCTATTCGCTATCAATGTGTCATGTGTCCTCGTCGGCCATGTATATTGATTGATTTTCGTGTTATTGATTGATTCTATTTTAATATTCAGTAATCGTCGCCGCGTCCCTCGATTGCATGCGGGTCGTCGACGCGTTTCACGTCACTTTCTAAGCGCTAACAAACTCGTCTAGAACAGGTGGGCACCGTGTGGTCATTTGTTATTGATTATTGATTTATTGGGGTTTCACGGAAGGTTTTGATATGTTCATTCGATATCTGTAATGTGGCATTCTGCTGCTCGAGTGATTTGGCATTTGGCGCGGGGCGAGTGCTGTCTAGCCGCGCAGTGTCGCTGGCGCCGTACATTGATTGCGATCATGCGATCAGGCACCGAACTTATGATCGCTGCTCCGTGCCAACTATATAAACAGTCGTGTTTCAGTGTGCTGTACCATCGACGGCGGCTTCACTCGCAGTTTCTCGCGTCGCGACAGCTAATTGAGGTGAGTAGTTGCCGTTATTACTCTTTATCAGAGATATCAGAGACATTGTGAAATTGTGCTGATTAATTTGGTTCACTTCTGTTGTGTTGCGCGCATCACTGTATCCGTGATTGTTTGCAATGTTGTGAAATCGAATGATGATGGGATGGAAGGAAGACGGGAAGGAAGACTGTGCTCGTGCTCTTTTGAAAGTCGTTTCGAATAGTTTCGAATCTCGTCTTGTATGCCATTGCACGGCGCACTCTCTTTTCATGTCTCTCTTGTCTTTGTTTTTGTGTCGATTCGATCGCACTGTATTCTTCCCACGCTCTCACCCCTCTCCTTCTCTTTCTCTACCGTGTTTATGTTATGGCGGTTTGAAGGATTGGGTTAGGGGCACGCGCGATCATACATTGTGATGATGAATTTGCATAGACACGGCACATGTGCGTTGCTAGTTGCGAGCACATCAGTGTATTGTGTTTTGAATCGTGTGTATCCGCGAATTTCTTATCAGTAGTGTTCAACACAAACAAAAAACCGTGAATTGCCACGGTTCTCGTGTTTGAGTGTTGCGAATTTATCTGATATATCTGATAGGAATGCTGTACTATGGCACTTCACAATCTTTCGTTGTCGTTGCGGTTCAGCTTGCTCGCAAATTCGTGTCAAATCCAATAGATTTTAATTTTATGTTTTATACATTACGCTTGTTATTCGCTGCACTATTCCAACAATATACTCGTTGAATGCAGTTACTTGTCTGTATATCCTTAATTCTTTTTCCGAAGCTTGTGAAGATCTGACTGACGATCTGAGCATTTTTTTGAAAAAGAACCACATGGTGGCTTTTACTATTCCTGTCTCCCACTAGCGAGTTACTGATTCAGAATATTGTACTATCCTAGTTCAGCTATGCGTCGCGACGAGATGGGTCGTTCGCGGGACGGCTCGTCGTTCGGCATAGGCACGCTGGTCGAGGAGGAGGCGGGCGTGTTCAAGTCCGGACACGTCACCATGGCATTCGCGCCTGTCGTGAGTATTATTGTTTGTTTGTTTGTTTACAACACTGTGGTGCAAGGTGATATGATGTTGTTGGTGTGCCTGAAACGTATGATATGCGCCAGTTGAGATTTACTTGTTTACGAAATTTTGAGAACGGTGTGGTGTTAAGTTGTGTGTAGATGAATTGATGTGAAGTGACTGCCGCATGCAGTGATGCGCTACGCATTAGATGGTTGCTCGTGCAATCGTTGCTCCTTGCCCGCTCGCTGCCTGTTCCGTGATGCATCTCGAGACGAAAAAAGTTGTTTGTCTCGATTTTTAGTGATTCAGATTTGTGTCTAATGCGTGTCAGCAGCCACTTGCTGCAGTGACGGATTAGGGGGAATGTTGTTGAGTGAACATGTGCGGTGATTGCTGATAGGGTGTTGTTGTGTCAATTTGGATAAGAAGTGGTGATGATGACTAATAGACAAGTAGCTAGTCTCTTCGAAGCCCCCTGCAGGAGAGCAGGGGTGATTCATGATGTGGGTCTTTGTGATTCATTGTGATTTGTGAATACGTTACATTTGTAGATAAAACTTCGAGAGGAAAAGCGAAAAAGAATATGACCATTTGTGATTTTTGCGATGGTACAATGATATTGAATTTGAATATCTGAATATTGTTTTCAGAAGTCGAAGAAGACGATGTACGCAGTGTTGTCGGAGCGCGCGTTGGAGCTGCACGAGAGCGAGAAGGTGGGCGGAGTCTAGAGGGGTGTGGCCACGGAGTCTCGTTGCAGAGCTACCGCAAGAAGAAGCCGGCCCGTCACCTCATCGACCTCTCGGTCGCGTTCAATGTCAACAACGATCATGTGAGTCTGTTTTATTTTAAGACTCGACCACTTTGACCGACTGATTTTGGATCGCTTGAACATTCCCGTGATTCATAGTTTTAGTGGGCTATCAGTTATTGGTTTGTTGACAATTTCACGCTGCAGATTTTGGGCTTTTTTGATGTGTCAGGTGGGTTGGCAGGCTCACTCATTTCTTCTGGACCACAACATCCTTTGGTCTTGTTTGTCTCGCGCATATTCCGCGCCTATCACTTCCGTGATAGGTTATCACTGTTGTTTGTCTATGTACGGTGAACACGCTGCGATCTTCCTGCCTTTAGCAACATACCCAACGGATTCACCTTGTGATTAGGGTGACCATGAATGATGAGTGAATGGCGATAAGCTGTTTTGGTGCGTTATGAACGAGGGGTACACACACACTCTCTCTCTCCCTCTCTATTTCTCTGCCTGTTATGGTGTTGTTCTCACAAATGGTTGCATGAGAGTGAGAGAGAATGAATTATGTTTTTTGGAAGAGGGGTTGTTGTTGCTCTGAGACGAGTCTCTGCAGCGGCAATGTAATGATTTGTTTGTTGTAGGCAGGAGAGAATGTGTTTTCGCATTTTTCGAATGTGAGAAGTGAGTGATCGCTGGCCGGTGATTAGAATCTGAGAGAAAAATATAGCGATAGAGAGAGAAAGAGAGGGTGTGAGAGTGAGAGAAAGGGGGGGAGACAGAGACGCGTTGCTCTGTTTTTTTTCTAGTACACAAGTGGATCCAGCTAGCCTCTTGTTTACATGCTAGTGCGCACTTTCTGCGAATGCGTGGCATCTTATCGCTGCAGTATTGAAAGCGGGGGGGGGGGGTGATATCAGATATCACTCTTATCACAATATCTCGTCATTGACGATGACTCTAGAATCCGTATCCGGTATCCGGTGTGTGAGCTTGGCAATGTGACGAAACGATTGTGTTTATCCGTAATTCGTGGTGAGTTGCGCAGACGGAGGGTAGCCTCTCTGCTCCTCTCTGCTCCTCTCTGTCTCCCGAGATCTCTATAAATGTTTGAAGAACGGTGAACGGAACTGAGTGTGGCTATTTGTGAAACGTGTACGTGATGCTGTGTCCGAAACGTGCAGACCCTGAAACTGAGGGAGACGGGAGGATATTGCGTATCAGTATCAGAGTACCGCTGCACAGGCACACGAGTTGGAAGAAAAAAAGGCCCAGGAGGGATGAGAGGAGGAGGGTGATTCTCATTCTCATTTGGCTTTGGCGCGCGCATGCGCATCTCTCTCTCTCTCTCTCTCCAGAATCACGAGGGAGCCGGGCTAGACACGTGAGAATGTCGCGGGGTAGGACAGAGGCAGGAGGCCTAGGCATTGTGCATTAAGACTCCATGCGCGGTACTGGGTGCGTAGAGATTATGTATGTACTTGATCGTGTGTGGTCATGGCAGAGGGACATTGGATCAAAGATGGGTGAGTATTGGGAGATCAGAGTGCACGAGTGCTGTTGTGTTGCACTTTGCAGGGTGAGAAGGGGTGAGAGAGAGGGAGAGAGAGAGAGAGAGATTGTGAGGCCTGCACTTGTCTCTGTCCGCACCAGGCATGGGCGTCGCCCCCTCTCGGTATATCATGGGAAATGAGAGGAGGGATGGTGAAGAGTGCATCATTGTCTGGCCACTGCTTCTCTGCGGGGGATGGTAATGGATTCTTTCGAAGTGTCGTATCGCAGAGAAATGCAAGTCTGGACAAACCTTTAATTGTGATAATGGTTAAAGGAAGTGGTAATGGTTCCAGTAACTGGGTGGTATGTTGATGGAAGGTGGAAAAAGATGCCGAGGAAGTGAGATGGGGAAGATGGAAGCGGAATTGCGAGATGCAATTTTAATCGGAAGCGGCAAGCGGTGACGGCTGTACTTCAGCTACTTAATTTCCTCATTACTTGAATGGAATCATGGTCGTGACTATTGTGAGGGAGGGGGCAATGCGTCAAGATTTTTAAACAAAGTTGAAATATGTTTTAATTCAAGAAGTGTTAACTGTAATAGTGAAGTGAATGGTCATCTTGTGAAAAGATAGTAGAGTTAAAATGCAATTGAGTAGTGTTACATGATGTTTTGTTTCAGTTTGACCAGAAGTTGAAAAAGTGCGTGTGCTTGAATTCACCCGACGAAACGCTGCTCATCAAGGGAGACAACGAGGCGCAGACGACAGAGTGGTGAGTGCGGAGGGAGGGGGGGGGCGTGGCTTGAAGGGGCGGAGCATGATGGATAAGACGAGTCAGAGGATACTGGCCAGACGAATCGATGGCCATCAAGCAGGTTGCTAGGAAGTGGGAACTTGGAATTAAACTTTTTTTGCTAATGATTTTTCTGCAGGTACGACGCTATTCTGTCGACGGTGATTCCATCCCGCGCCCTCCGATTGGGCCGGCCAGTCCTTCCGCAGGAGTTCTTTGGTCAGTTGTTTATTTGTTTGTTTGTTTGATGTTTGTTTACTTCTTGTCTGTATCCTAGTTTTTGCAACAGATCGGCTAGTCATGGTTGTTTAGTGTTTGTCGCAGAAATTTGCTCGCGTAGCGGATTATCTCGTTCATATCGGATGAGTTGGGATTTGACGTAGCTTGTTTGCTAGTATAGGATAGGAGGCGTTGTTTATGGGATGCATAGATTGGCTTTGCAGCTCGCCGGAAACATGTGAGTGTTGAGTGAGTGGAGGGGATTCGTTTTTTTTTTTAGTTTGAAAAGGTTTTGTGGTGTATGCCGTGAGAAGGTGGAAAGAAATCTCACACGGATAAGGAGAAGTGGAAGTTGGGGAGGCCAATGGAGTTTTGATTCTGAAAATGTGGACGAGAACGGAACGGAACATGTACTTTGTCACGTTCAAATGACGACGTTCCGACCATGTTAGGTTCTCGTGGGTGATTTAGTTTTGTCATGATGGTTTGTGATTGCGATTCCGGAGGATTGATTACTATAGTGACAATGCCTGCTGCTCCTGATAGTGACAATGCCTGCTGGCACATGTCTCAATGGAAATCGTTTCGGTCCTTTTTCTCTATTAAGACAATCTGTACAAGCCAACTACTTTTACTTGGAAGTACTTTTTAAGAGATAATCCCCTTGTGTTGTTCAGAGTACGTGTGGGACGTGGACATAGTGCTGCAGCCGAAGCTGAAGAAGCCAGTGAAGAACGACGAGCACCTCGTCAACATGTGCAGCAAGGACCCCAAGCTGCAGGGCGGCAAGAGGTGCGGGGGGTGGTCTAGAGGGGCGGAGCGTGTGGGTGTTTGAATTTATACATTGCACTGCATACTTGAAAGAAGAATGATTATAAAGTGGATTGGTTTTGTTATTCAGTTTGAGTATGAAGCCTATATCATGTTGTACATGTAAATGATTTGAACAGGGGCAAAAATTGATTTGATAAAAATTCGACTCGGTTGCAGGCTGTGTTTCTACGCGCACACGATTGTGCTGTGCGACCGTCGGATCGAGCCGGCGCAGTCGGGCATGCCCAGCAGCGGCATACCCCCCTTCCACACGGAACACTTTCTCGAACTGCCTGTGAGTCGACCAGTCGACCAGTCGACAAGCACCTTGTGCTGTGAATGTTTTGTCCTTGTTTGACGTAGCTTGATCGATAGGATAGGATATGATAGGATATGATAGTTGTTTATGGTGTATGCAAATGCAACACTACTTGATTTGGATTTTGTGGAGTTTGGTGGAGCTTGGCAAGTACCTTGTGCTGTAGCTGTGGCTGTTGTACGTAGTTGTTGTGTGTTCAGCGCTTGCCTGACTTCGATTGGTAACACGAATTAGCGTATTCAGTAGATGTTCATTGTGAAACGTATTGTTTTCAGCGCAAGTTTGTGGCGTTCTTTGGGTGTCAGGAGAAGTACTTTCTGATGCGAATGGGTCGGAGTTCGCCGATGGGGGCGTGCGAGCTGTGGGCGCTGTGCGACAATGAGGAGGTAGGGAGGGGAGAGGGAGGGAGAGAGAGAGGGCGAGAGAGAAAGAGAGAGAGAGAGCAGGACAGAGAGGAGAGAGAGAGGGAGAGAGAGAGAGACGGTCCTTTTCCAGGTTGCCCTGGACGTGCACAACAAGCTGAACATGATAATCGAGCGCGAGAGCGAGAAGAAGAAGAAGATGGGCAATGGGTGAGTGTGATTGTCGATTAAGTTGAGAGAAATGCGTTTCACTGAATAGTATAGACAAGTCAAGCCTGATTTTCGATGTGTTTACATGATCGGTTGCAGCTTCTCGCCGGTTCCGTCGACGGCGTCTCTGTCGGCGCGGCCGCACCACTCGCACCGCGATCGCAGCCACACGCAGCCGATCCGACCGAGGACAGCCAGCATTGGCAACGCGTGAGTCGAACAGAGACACGCAGACGAGAGATGTTGTCTCCATCCTCGGACTGACCTGTCCGCGACCACATGTTGCGATGACGTCATGCAGTTGTATGGTGGTTTTGTAGCTCGCCGCCTTTGTTAGTGTGTTGTTTGCCCCCCGCTAACCCCCACACCTCACAGTTTTGTTCCACCCCTCGGTTTTGTTTTTACGTTTTTGTTATTAGAAGCGCGGAATCGGAGGAGGCGGTTGTGCCGCGTCCTGCGAGGGAGAGTGGTGGAGGGGGCGGAGCGGCTGAGGGCGGGGCGTCGAGCGAGACGCCTCCGCAGGCCACGCCCACTGCGCGGCGGCGGCGCGCGCTGTTGCGCGATTCGACGGCTCTGGTGGCGTCGTTTGAGTTTGAGCTGGAGGAGGCTGGGCGGGGCCAGACGGCGTCGCCCGCACTGAGTGCCCACCTGGGCCGACACTGGGACCGGCCGCGGCCCTCCCTCGGCGCCCTCTCTGCCCACCTGGCCATGGAACGACCCGAGTTTGTCAGGCGAGCGAGCAGCTGTTGCCCCTTCTCCTCTCCTACCTACTGTCGACCTTGGACCTCTGTTGCACCTATGGATAGTTGCATGTGGCATGCTCTTGTGTTTGCGCATGATTTCTCCCGTCGTTTGTCCAACTGTGTAGAATGTGTGTAGACCGTAGTTCTCTATTTTAGGGCTAGTCACCACGTTTCAAACTTTTGTTTCAATTGTGGGGCAGTTGGCAGTCCGTGTAACATCCAGATCCAGAATGACATGGTTGATTACAGGCGTACGGGCTCTCCTGCCTCGTTCTCGGGCACTCTGCACGGTCTGCCGCATCGCAAGCCCAGCACCGGCACGCCCATCGGAGGCGCTATCATTGGTGGGGTTTTTTTGTGAACGCTAACTTTTTGTGAAGCTTTTAATTCATTATTATTTGTTCGAAATAATTGTTGTTGTGTAGGACATGAAACCTACGAGACGTATGTAGAATTGTATTCGGGTTTTCCAGGTTCCGGCCTCGGCAACTCGTCGCCGTTTGTCGGCCCGTCCATGTCTGCCAGGTACGGTGTACGGTGGATTAAATCTGGATTACTGTAGTGTCTATTTGGTGTTACTGTACTCTGAATCTCTCCAGGGCGCACACCATGTCTGGGATGACGTCGTCGGGCATTTCCGGACTCTCCAACAGCAGCAGTCCCTTCCAGCTCTTCCCTACTGCGTGAGTGGGCGGGTCTAGAGGGGCGTGGCTAATTGGAATGATTATAAACGAGTTAATGCTTGCTGTTCCAGGCACCGCCGTCAGTCGGAGAGCATCGAGGAGGAGGGAGGCGCCGGTGAGTGTTTGCATACATTTGTGTTGCCTCTTGTAATTGTAAGTTTCAGATAGAAACTGTATTTGATGCGTAGTGTTTTGTCTAATTTGTACGCGCATCACCTACAATATGTCTTGAAACATGAATAATGCATTGATATAAGAAGCACATATCGACGCAAAAAAGCCCCCCATAGATAGCTGATTGTTTACACCAATTAGCCTAGGGCCAGCTCCATATTTGCCATACCCTGTCCGCTATATTCACTTATTCGTGTATGTTATGTGTATGTTACGGCAGATAAACATTATTATATATTCGGATTGGCATTATTGCAGGCAGCATCTACCAGACGATGGGCGGTCCGGACTGGAGCGGCAGCGGGCACACGTCGCACCACACACTGAGGCAGTCGCCGTCTGGGGGCGGGGCGGCGGCAGGCGGAGGGGGGAGTGCGGGCACGAGCACCGGCAGCGGAGCCAGCAGCAGCTCGGCCGTGTTGGAGGAGACCGAGGATAGGTGAGGTCATTTCAAAACGTGATTTTTTTTTTGAAAGGCTACGGTATCACTGATAACAGTTTGGTCACTATCGTCTTGTGTGACCTGATCGATCAGTCCCCCTCATGAGGTCTATCATGAACTGGTGCTTGAGTCGAGCTCGAAGGCGAGATGGCCGAGCGGGTCCTTGTGAAAAGCTGTTGTGTTGATATGATTATCCTAGCCTTGCAGTGTTGGGCATGTGCTATCAATCTTTACACACTGGCTTGTTTGCAGCGGCGGCACCCTCCGTCTGGACGCCTCGCAGGAAGCGGAGCGGCAGTCGCTCGCCGTTATCGAGCTCCGGCCGAGGAGGGGCAGCAAGGTGGGGGGGAGGGGATTTGATAATAATAATAATTATCTATATGATATCAGTCATCAAATAGCACACACATCTCATTTTTCTATTGATGTTGGCGTTTATGGAATGTTGTTGAACAGAAATGTTCTGATTGAATATGCAGGAACTCGTCAGGGTTATTATTTGGGTGATGCCTACTTATAGCGGTATCCTCATTTCGTTGTTGCAGGATCTGTCGACGTCTTCCGAGGGCGAGGAGCGGCTCTCGGTCAGCGGCGCCGGATCATGTTCCACCGGTGCGTAGTTGTAATTGACAGTAGTAGACAAGAAATATGTTGTGTGTAGTGTTCGATGTGAGTGATTGTGAATCACTTGTGATCTTGTGAATTACAATTGTGAATTGTCGTCACAATTAACCGACCTCTAAAGTCGGCTACAAAATTCCGGGAATGATGTGCATGTTAACCACACCAAAATATCAAGAGAGCACTAAACACATTCCGTCTGAAGCACGAAAATGTTTGTTACGAGAGTATATTTTGCTGACGCACTTGTGGTGTGCGCGGCTGTGGCGAAACAGCTGATCGGCTGTCTGTTCGGTTTTGGCTATTTTCATTGTGTTTTGTTACGTTTTTGTTGTTATCTAGTGTTTCAATTATTGTATAACAGTTGTAGACGCCACTTATTATGCGTTTCATTGTGTCTTTCAGTCGACCTCTTATGAATGTGTTCATTGTGAAGGTTATGTTTGGCGATATCACGTGTTTGGCGATATCTCGTATGTGTTGTATTCTATGACTATCATATAACTTGCTTGTTTCAGTGCATGCACATCATTGGGTTCGGGGAAGCGCCCATGCCGCCGTCGAGGCCCTGCCGCGGTAGCAGCACCACTACACCACCGTCATTTATTTCAAGTCAGTTCACCACAAACACATGTTTTGAGTTTTGTTTTAATGATTGTTGTGTTGCAGTTGGTGTGCGTATCGCGCGTGATTCGAGGCCCGCTGCAGCGGTCGCGTGAGCAACACCGGCGTCATCACCCGCGAGTGTCAATTCAAGGTATGCAATTACTTTTATTAATAATATTCGTCTGCAGTCGTGTATTCGTTGCGACGTCCTTTTTATTGCATATTGATTGAGTGTTATGTTGCAGTTGTTGCGCGAGTCACGATGAGCGCGTTGCCGTGGTCGCGTGAGCAGCACCGGCTCCGTACACGTTGCCAAAGTCGCACGCTCATGTGTCAAGGTGTGCGATTGTTTCTTATGTTGGTCACATGTTGATACGAATCACGGCTACGCAGTTTGATCAATACAAATTGTACATGCATTCATTTCCACTTTTGTCAAATTACTGTACTTGTGTGAAACCTATATGTTACAGGTATCTCTCTATGAGCCACCAGCCACCCCAGAGGGCATAACACCTCCACCCAAGAATCATACGGCTGATCATCATCATCATCATCATCATCAAATGAAAACAATCATTTATTTGTTATTGTGATTTACATATTGATTGATGTTTGTCGTTGTTGTTGCGTGTACGTACTCTTCCCTTGTAGATAAAACGTGTGTTGAAAAGTTTTGTTAACCGTGTTAATGTTCTTGTGATTGTTTTGCAATTTGATGAATATTTCAGCAGTGTAAAATAAGTTTCAACCCACTCTCTTTGTTGCGTTCTTTTGGCACGGCGATAATTTCAGCTATTTTTTCTGCGCTTCTCGCAACTGCCTCTATGGCGCAGCTGGTTAGCTGGCGGCCTATAGCGCTCACGGTCACGGGTTCGATTCCGCCTTGATGTTTTTGTGGGTGCAAAAATGATCGATTGGCATGAGTCCAACTGACGGGTCCAGCTACCGTAATTCTTGTGCACCGCCCATTCCTGGCCAATTGGAGAGGACTTTATCACAATGGAAGTGATAGGTGGTAGAGGGAAGAATATGACACAGACACAATGACTCACCCTACTTGATTTCCCCCCGTTTGCAGGCGGATGTTCGTCGACACAAGAGGACAGCTATCTGCGGATGGACTCGGCCGACTGGCGGTTCGGATCCGCCGGACACTTGGCTGTGCCCGCGCAGTGTGAGTGAGAGGGCGAGGGAGAAAGGGAGGTGGTATGAGAGTTTATCCGCCATGGGGAAGCGTGTATGCACGAGCATGAGCGTGAGCGATGGGGAGCGATGAATAGAGGGAATGGTAAATATAGACAGTGGAGGGAGGGGAGAGGGAGGACGGAGGAGGAGGTGTGGCAAGAACAGTTGATTAAAGATAAAGAGTGAAGTGGTTGGTTGTTGTTTGAGCTGTTCGAATGAGTTGCAGTATGTAAGTTTCATTCATTATGTTAATGAAAACTTGATTTTCCGAATCAATGTCCGATTCAATGTCTTAAGGTCTATCCATCTAATCACAATCGTTTTCAGTCGAGCAGTACAACATTGACGAGGCGCGGTCGTATGTGAGCGACTCGACCGACTCGTGCTACAGCAGCATGGCAGCGCAGGCTGGAGGAGGAGGGGGTGAGTGGAGAGGAATAGGGATGACATGAGTAGGCAAGAGACAACAGTACTCTGGCCAGGAAGGGATCTCGGATTCCTTTGAATGTATCTAGTTATGTACTCGTGAGTGAATTGCATTGCAGGTCCGGGCAGCACGACCGGTGGTCCGATGCCGCCCCACAATCAACCGAGGTGGGTGTGGCAGTGAGAGGAAAGAGAAAATTGTACTTTTTATCGTATTTCTGATAGGAGTCATATCTACTGCAAGAATTGTTTCAACTTTGCATCTTCTGTGTTCACTACCGACGACAACCTTACGCCTACCGTACCCCACCAGGATAAGTCGACGTGTATGCCGTACTTCGCACCACACATCGTCTTATTTGATCGAGCACTGGACCACTTCCTATGCTCTCACTCCAGACCGCATCCCCATGCTTTTCCTAAAGCGAGTCGCCATCTCTGTCGCCGATCCGCTCTCACAGATCTTCAATTCGAGCATATCAACAGGAGTCGTTCCAACCCTCTGGAAGACCTCCTTCATCACTCCCATTCCGAAGGAGAAGGGCGCCACCGATCCACTCAAATACCGCCCCATCTCGAGCACCTGCTTTCCTTGCCGTGTCTTCGAGCGGATTCTGAAGCAGTCGATGCTGCAGCACATCGCCGACCGCAACATCGTGCCCGCCGAGCAGTTTGGCTTCGTTGCCCGCAAGTCGACTGAGCTGCAGCTTTTGCAGTGTCTCGACGACTGGACACGCGCCGTCGACGAGAAGAAGGACGTCGACGTGATCTACTTTGACTTCGCCAAGGCATTCGACAGAGTCTGCCACAACAAGCTTGTGCTAAAACTCAACTCATACGGGTTTAGCACACCCGTCGTCAATTGGATTCGTAACTACCTCGATGGCCGTACTTTCTAAGTGCGAGTCAACTCTGCGTTCTCACCGTCCAGAGACATTCTATCAGGAGTGCCACAGGGGACGGTTCTCGGTCCCGTCCTCTTTAATGTCTTCACCGCCGATCTCATACCTCAACTTCGTGAGCACGTCACATGCCGTGCCTACGCAGACGACCTGAAGTTCTACCGTCCGTTTGGTCAACACGATAGCCGTCAGCCACTCCAAAACGCCATTGACATCGTCAATCAGTGGTCTAAACTCTGGCAACTGCCTCTAGCCGCACACAAGACCAAGGCGCTGTACATTGGAAAGAAGAATCCACGCCACATCTACTCAGTAGACTCAACTGCCATCATTGGAGTCGACGAAGTTGTAGATCTTGGGTTCACCATAACCTCAGATCTACATTTCACCAAGCACTGTCGCATCATCTACTCGAAGGCGTACAACAGGGCGTACACCATTCTTCGCTCGATCGTCTCCTCTGACAGGCAGATGCTCATCAACATTTACACCACCTACGTGAGACCACTCTTGGAGTACGGCACGTGTGTGTTCAACCCATCGGACAAGACGTCTATCGTACTACTCGAGCGCGTGCAGAACTACTACACACGGGTCGTCTTCGCGCGCACAACGTCATTCGGATTCGATGCGTCTCCAGAACAACGCAACGGGGTTTTCCAGTTACAGTCACTCGAGAAGCGCCGCCACATCAACGACATCGTGATGCTCTACAAGGTACTTAATGGCTTCGTGGAGGTTGACGCATCTAGTTTCTTCCTCTTTATGACTGATAGGTTCGGTGCTCCCAAGCTCGTTCTTCCCAGGTTTAGGCTATCAATCAGAGAGCGCGTTTGGAACGTGCGAGTCTGTAAATCTTTCTCTCTTGTTTCGCTGTATCATAGTAGATGTCTTACCTCAACGACCCCGTCTGCCGCTCCCCTGGGGGCGGCTTCCCCTGCTGCTTTCAAACGGTGGCTACCCATTTAACTTTGTTTTGTTGTATCATACTTTTTCTTTTTCACGTGTTATTATGCAACCGTATAAATTATTATTATTGTTCCAACAAAGTGTTTCGATGGTGCGTACATCTCGCCTTGTTCCAGGGCGTACTCGTTTGGCGGTCGGAACACACTGCGCACGTCGAACCCACTCGCCCCGGCATCGCACCACCACCCTAGCCAGGCAGCTGCTGCCCTGCCCGAAGAGGGTGAGTCGAGTGGGGAGGGGATAGTGACAAAGGAATGGAAAAGATTGAGAGTGTTAATCTGTCGCACATAGAATGAATCGAACGGGGATAGGGGAGAGGAGTGGGATAGTGAGAAGTGTGATATGGATGAGAGAGGAGAGTGTCAATGTGTTGCATTCCAGCCATCGGTCTGATCCCGCCTCCCGAGGACCCGCGCAAGCGCTCCTTCTCCCTCGGAGCACAGTTTCTGCAGTGAGTAGTATATCAAAGTATCAGTGATGATTGATTGTATTGCGAATTACATGTATTATGTGCATGTCGTGAAACAAGGAAATCGTGTAAGGTGTGAATAATTTCAGGCGCCCGTTCCGCAAGTTCTCTCAGGCGCGCCAGCAGCGGCACTCGCAGACGAGCGCCAGTGGGGCGAGTCTAGCGAGCAGCTCGGCAGGGAGCCATGGAAGCGACAGGGGTGAGGGGACGAGGGGGAGGAGGAGGAGGAGGATCAGGGAAGGGGAGGAAGTGAGGGTACTATGATCGGAGAGATAGTGGGCAGTCATAGGAGTGACGGGGGTGAGGGAGGTAAGGAGAGATTCAGTTCAATTGTTCATCATTGCGTATTTAGAAAACATATAAGGCGGTGGAGAGGAGAGGAGATGGGGTACTATGGAATATGTGGCTGTAATAAGTGGTGCAACGTATTTGTGATTAAAATCAAATCAAAGAATGGTAAAACAGATACAAATGCGTATGGAACAATACAACAGACATATGTATATGAACCTCCTTTTTAAAAGAACCGGTGATGGAAGGAGATGCGCGGGGATGGATAAGGGTTGGTGGGGGAAGAAGACATATTACGGTGCAAGGGAGAGAGGCAGAGGTGAAAAGGGGTGCTATCCCACAATCTTACTATGGAGTGGATCAGATAGGTACTGGGCAGTCATGTGAGTGATTGGGGGAGGGGGTGGAGAGGAGAGGAGATGGGCTACTATGGAGTGGATCATAGGTAGGGGTTTGTGAGGAATGTCTTGGGAGTAAGAGAGGTGTGTGGGAAGGGTTGGAGGAATGGAAAGCATGTGGAGAATGGAGGTGTCAAGACAGTAAGAGGGAGAAAGTACGGTGTTTTTGAGGAAGAGTTGAGACAATTTTATTCGGTGACACTTTCTTCAACGGGTGATTGCTGTATATTAATCTTAGAAACATGACTGAAACATGTTGAAAGCGTGCAACTTACTAAAACTATTGTATGCAGGCATGTCGCACGCCTGCTCGACCCTGCCCGCCTCCACCTCGCAGGCGATGATCGGAGAGGACAGCAAGGACAGGAATCGGTGAGGGAATGGGGGATGGGAAGGGGGGGAGGATATTGTTAGTGGAGTGTTTGACAGAGTTCTGTGTTCCGTTGGACATGAATCGGTGAGTATTGAAGACAAGTGAATGGTAAGTATTGGTCTGTTCTGTAGTGTAATGGTTTGATAGTTTGGTGATTTGATGGAGGGATCCGATTCTGTGATATGACGGTGGTGGATGTATCTGCTCGTTTCCAGTTCTGGCTCGTTTGGCTCTGGCCGCTCGACGCCGTTCAATCGCAGAGGCGGCGGAGTGGTCGGCAGTGGAGGCGGCAGCAGGTGGGCGGAGTCGGAAGGGGCTCGGCGAGTATAGACAGTGTGTCAGGGACCACTTGGTGGAGATGGACTTTGGCGGTGGGGCGCGACTGGGCAGGAGTGGCAGCGGCAGCGTGGCCAGTGTCGACAGTCCCAGCAGGTGAGGGGGGGGAAGATGTTTTGATGAGGGGAAGCATTTCCATTTGACTTTTTGTTTGTGACTGATTAGTGATGACTAACGCGGTGACCTATGTGTTATTTGATTCGAGATATGCTGATTCTGACTGATTTGTGTAGTTGTGTACATAGCGGTAGTTTTCACTGAAACATGAAACCTATCAACAATTACGTTTTTTGTTAGTTTTGATCAATGTTCCCTTCTCCAGATCGCGCACCTCCTCGTTCGGCTGCAGCATGCGCAACAAGGAGGCGGAGATGCTGTCGTTGTTTGGAGGCACAGGGGGAGGACTGGTGGGCGGAGGAGGCGAGTGGATCGGAGACGACGGACAGATGCTCACTCCCAGCCAGCAGCTCATCATGCAGGTGGGAGCGGGGGAAGATGAGAGGGGGAGATAGTTAATAGTTTATTACCGTGTTGAGTACTATTGTTGAGTACTGAGATGATGATGATTAAGACTTGATAGCAGTGCTTTCAATTCCTGGATGTTGTTTAGTTCTGAAAGTTGTGATGGCAGTGAATTGAACAATTTGCAAACTCTTAGTGTGAACGAATGTTGATTTTTGAAGTGAGATAGAATGAGAACTTGATGATGTGATTGGCAGGCGCGACGCGACAGTCACGAGGCGGAGAAGAGACAGCGCGAGATGGAGGAGGGTGAGTGGGGGGGGGGGGAAGAAGGAGTGGAGAGAGAGAGAGAGAGAGAGAGAGAGAGGACGAGTGCCTTTGCAGACTCTGAGTACGTGTTGACGGACGCTGTGAACGCGCAGCAGTTTGCGGCCGTGTGTGTGGCTGCGGGTGTGGCTCCGGCCGGTGTGCCTGGCCCCGCCCCCTCGGTCACTCCAGCCAATCAGCACTCGCCCCCCGCCCCTCCCGCCACCAATGGAGACATGCTCAAGCCGCTTGACGCCCGCAACTCGCAGTTCATATGCGAGACGATCGAGGAGAATGCAAGTGGAAAGAGCAGCAGGTGCAGCAGCAGGTGAGGGAGGGGGAGAGAGAGAGAGAGGGGGAGAGAGATGTCGTGACGTTGTGTGCTGAGGTCGTCTATGGTGGCTGGAGCTCCGTCGGGAGGGGCAGTGGGTGAGGAGGATGACGAGTACACGATGATGGATGTGGGCATGAATGGAGCGGCTCCGGCCGGCGTCTCTGCCACCCCCTCTACTGCCACACTCGGCAGTCAGAATGGAGTCAAGGAGGGAGGAGCAGGGGGAGGAGAAGGTGGAGGAGATGGAGCAGGAGCAGTCAAGATGACGATTGGATCCGCTGCGGCGGCGACTGGGGGAGGAAGGGTGAGTTGTTTATATGAAATTTCTTGATTTGCAAATCTAGACGACATATTGAGTCTTCAAGATTGAATTATGATATGACAGGACGTTGAAACGTATTAGTTTCACATTGCATTGAAAACTGAATATCCGAAACCAATCGTATTATTGACTTTTTTCTAGTTTGACTCATGATGGGATGTTGAAACGTATAGTCTCACATTGCATCGAGCCTACTTACCCTGTCGTTTAGTCGTCTCACAAATCGTCGGCGAGCTCTCGTTCGTCGACCACCTCTGCTTCGACGAGTTGTTGCCGGAAGGAGGAGGAAGTGAGGGCGGAGAGGAGCGAGAGCAGTCCGGTCGGGACAGTAGCTGGAGGAGGACAGAAGGAGACGGCAGGGGGAGCGGGTGCGGCAGGCAATGCACTGGCCTGTACCGCTGGTGAGTGGGGGCTTCTGTCCTATGATCCTATGGATGGCACTTGTACGTATCAGTGGTTGCATGTGAGGGGAGAGGTGTGTTTTCCAGCAGTTTACTGATTGGTTTCGCAGTGAATGTTAATTAGCTCTTGTCCATTGCAGGCCTCCCGAAACGCAGTTCTGTGCCGGTGCTGAGTCGACAGAGCGATGACACGGAGGGACTCACCTATGCTTACCTGCAGGTGAGAGCAAGGGCGCATTATTGCCACGTATGAAAACAGGGATTTTGTTGTTTACATGATTCCGCCATGTACATGCAATATTAGCATATTGGGTTATCTGGTACTACATCTTATGTGCGGCGGATCGTCCCATTCACAGAAAGAAGCACTTTCTGATCTCGCCTGTTTGCAGCACTCTGTCGAGCCGCAGAGAAATCGCAGCCACTCGGGTGCGCTGTGCGAGCGTGCGAAGGAGGAGGGAGGAGTGGACTATACGATGCTCAAGCATTGAGAAACTCACGAGTTGATCGCCATGTCTGTATAGTGTGCGTGTTGGATATGTATGGGTATGCACTCTCTGGTCTCCCTCTCTCCTTGTTTCCCTTCCTCTCTTTCTTCGTCTCTCTCTCCATCTTTTTTCGGATCGGATATATCCTATTGCTGCCATGTTCACAAATGCGGCGCGTGTTTGGTTTTTCGAATATTCGGATTTGAAAAATTCTCACAGTTTATTGTGTCTGTCTATGTATATTTCTGGTTGCGTCATCCTTCACACACTTGTTCATTTAAATTTATCCCTTACAGAGATTATCCTATCTTATCATTTACGTTTGTGTTATGTTTTGCTACATATATGCGTGTGTTTCGTTTTGCGGATTATTATATAAAGACATTTATCTAGTTTTGTGGGAGATTTTGAGGGACTATCGGTGTTTTGTGAAAATCGTAATGATTTTTGAGACGGAGAAGGAACAGTGGTCATACAAGATTGAGTCATCAAGAAAACTTATAAAACAGGGGTGTGATAAGAAAAATGATATCAGTGCCAACTCATACTTCTTTGTGGCCCGCGAACGTGTTTGTATGTTGATTCGTTTCTGATAGCGGCAGCTTTTCTTTTCGCCTTACACCTTCAATTTAATTTTCAAATGATTCAAATCATGCTCTATTTTGTGTGATTCACCTGTTATATTATAGCAGTGTGTCGCATGGTCTATTTGTGAATTAGATAGATTTTCATGAAACTGCGTCACGTGCTCACGTGTAGTTTCGTGAAACTACACGATTTTTGTGGTTTCGTACAACTGTATCTTGCTATTTTCGAAACCACGCATTTCACGTCTCTTGTAGTTCAATGCATGTTTTTTTGACATTTCCTTGTACCGCAAAGATGTGAAAATCACATAGGTTGGAATGTGAATGAATGCTATGAATTTTTCTCACAATACATAAATCTTTGATGTGTGCTTGACAATATGCTTGATCGTCGTTTTTTATTGTCCGAACTCTCTCCCTCTGTCCACTCGCCCCCTCTGTCCACTCGCCCCCTCTGTCCACTCGCCCCCTCTGTCCTCTACAGGCGTGTGATTTTCCCCTATTTTCCCTTCGGCTGCCGGGTCAACTCCATCGATCGGCCGCCATAAGGGACCACGTGCGACAGGTTCGCACTCACCCTCCAATACAGAAAGTGCCCTGCAAGGTACAGGTATTCCTTCTTTCTCAACAATGCTGCCTCCGCCTCCCGATCTCCCTCCGGAAACACCGGCCTGGGTGCGCGCTCTCTTTGACTATCAGGCAAAGCAGATTGAATTCATGCAGTCTTTCGTCGTTGAGAACCAGCAGGCGATGCGTAGTATCTCGGACACTGTCAGCCATCTCGGCAAGATAGTGAAAGAGATTCAGTCAGAGCGCAATGCTAGTTCCCCTCCCTGTTGCCACCCTCTGGCCGCGCCCGCGACCCCCGCACCCGCAACCTTCACTCCCGTTCCCGCCTCTTACGCTGACGTCATCCGCATCATTCACACGGATAGTGACTCGATACGCGATAAGGCCACGCGCATGGTGATCGTAGGCAGAAAGGAATGTTCGGACCTCTCCAAGACCTCCCAGGAGGACGCCGCCTTCCTCAAGCGCCTCATCGAGTGTGCTAACTCTACTGAGATACGCGATGCGTACAACAGGGGCGACGTGTCGCTCAAGAGACACCCCGCCGACCGCCGAGACACGGACCACCACCGCCTGATCAAGGTGCAGCTGCCTTCGAAGGAGCTGCGTGACACTTTCCTTTCGTGTGTCAACGCCGCCCGCTACTCTACTCTCAAGGATGAGCAGTTCCGCTTTGCCAGGAGAGACCTGACCTCAGATGAACTGGCCGAGGAGAAGGCCGCCAAGGCCGAAGCCAGCAGACGCAATGGAGTAGCCAAGAAGGTGGTTGCAGTGGTTAGGGACTGCAAAGTGCATATGCTGGCGCATCCCCGCGCTTTTGTGAACGATAAGCGCGCTGCCTCTGTTTTCAAAAAGCCTAGCACCAGTGCCGCACCCAAGGCCGGTAGGGCAAGCAAGCGCCAATCTGTCAGCAGTGAGACGCAGCAGAAGGGACCCAAGCAGCCCCGCAGCCAATCCAAATCTGGACCCCGCCGCTCGCAGCGTCTTGCGAGCAATATGAATGATACTGCACCAGCCATTCCAGCCCATCCCGTGGTCGTGGAGCAGTCACAGACCGAGGCTATGGAGGAAGACGAGGTGTTCGAGGCGTCCGACCTGGTCGCCGCGCTCTCACAGCCAACCAACCCCTCCTGCCAGCCGGCACACTCTCCCCCGCAGTAGGATGCGTGTGCCCAGCCCGACTGCCCTCTCACTCCGTCCGCGTGTCTCCCAGCTGACTCGACTCCAATGGAGCCTGCCAGGGTGGGTTCTCTTAACTGCTCTAATTCCCATTTCTCCCACGACTCACTACTCACAGGCATATCCGGTCTCCTCATTGTTCTTTTAAATGCTAGGTCTGTTCGCAACAAACTCTATGATCTCGAGGCTTTCCTCATCCTCCACAAGCCCGACATCTGTATTCTCACAGAATCGTGGCTCAATGCGCATGACTCGTGTAGTGTCTTGAAACTCGGTGGTGTGTACTCTGTGTTCCGCTGTGACCGACTTTCCCACGCAGGCGGCGTACTCATTCTTGCATCCACGCGCGCTAGTGTCTCTCTCATTTCCACTCACCGCATTGACTCTCTATGCGAGGTTTTGTGTGTTGATATACACCCCTCTTCCGCCCTATCTCTCATTCGACCACTGCGTTTAATTGCTGTCTACCGGACCCCTGGTCTCTCCCCTGTTATCCGTGCTGCCAGCCAAAAACTTCTCGCTACTATGGATTCTTTGATGTTGCCTGATTCGCACTCTCACGCGATTCTAGGTGATTTCAATTGCCCTGGCATCGATTGGCCAGCCGGTCAGTCTCGCCTCGCTTTTGATCGCGCGTTGCTTGATTTTTGTTCTACATTTTCACTCACTCAGACTGTTAGGGTTCCGACGATGGTCAGAGTCCCAGGTCAAACGCCACATATTTTGGATTTGGTCTTGGTTGATTCTCCTGACTTGGTGTCCGACATAAGAGTGGGCGCGCCTGTCTCCACTTGCGACGATCTTCCTGTATTCGCTCGCCTCGCAGTGCATTCCCATGTTGCTTCCATGTCTCGCCCAGTTTATGTTTACAAGAAGGCCGATTGGTCAGCCATAAATGCTCGTATCGCATCTACTGACTGGACACGTGTATTCGCACACCGCCGGATTGATGAATGTTGCGATATTTTCGAGCAATTTATGCACCAGTGTCTGTCCGATTTTTGTCCGTCCGTGTCACACAAAGCTCGCTCACCCACTCTCCCTCCACACATTCGCACTCTGAGCCGTATTGCATCTCGCCTCGCGTCTCGCCGGCCCATGTCGACTGACGCGCGCTGTGCCCGCAAGGCACTCCGCAGGGCACTCTATAGATGGAATTGTAAGAAGGAAGCGGCCCTTCTAGATAAGGGACCGAAGCCCTTTTACAGGCATGTGAGGAATAGGCTCAGTCCTGCAGATGGGATAGGCGTGGTGGTTGATTCGAGTGGACATTTTTTACACGAGCCCGCTCAAAAGGCGGAGGCATTCGCGTCCTTTTTCGATTCAATCTACGCGTCTCACTCATCCTCACCCCCGGGTGACTCTCTCTCCCTCTCTGCCGCGTGTCTCTCTCACATTGACGTCTCACCGAGTATTGTCTGCAAGGTGATACGTGGTATGGCGAGTAAGGTGAATACATCCCCGGATGGAATCACTCATACTTTCATCAAGCATACGATTGACACGATTGCATTTCCACTATCTCTTCTGTTCCAACAATCCGTGTCCGTTTGCGCAGTTCCAGATATATGGCGTCTGGGTTACATCAAGCCGATTCATAAGAGCGGTCCTACCCATGACGTGTCTAACTATAGACCCATCACGCTCACCTCTACCATCAGTAAGGTTTTGGAACGAATTGTTGTATCTCAGATCACTGAATTCTTAGAACACAATTGCCTCCTATCGCGTCACCAGTACGGATTCCGTAAAGGTCGGTCCACCGCAGCACAACTCGTGCAGTGTCACTCTCACTGGGCGCGCGACCTCACTGATGGAAAAGTAGTTGATTGTCTCTATGTTGATTACAAGAAGGCATTCGATACCATAAATCACTCTATGCTTTTTGACAAACTTCACTCTATTGGTATCCGCGGCAATGCTCTCTCTTGGATCAAGAGCTTTTTGTGTGACCGGACGACCCACGTTCTTATTGGAGATTCACTGTCTGCCCCCAGGCAAGTGAACTGTGGTGTGCCTCAGGGCAGCTGTCTTGGCCCTCTCTTGTTTAACATCTATATAAACGACATAGTGAGATCACTTCCAACTGGTATGCACTGCGTGTTGTATGCGGATGACCTCAAGGTCTATTTCTCGTTTGACCCGTCTGATGTGTCGGCGCACTCCGCCTTCCAGGCAGCAGTAGACGCGGTTAACAATTGGTCGCGCAAGTGGGGACTCACCATTTCAACCTCTAAAACGTACATTCTTCACTTGGGTAAAAGAAATCCGCGTTTTGTGTATTGTGCTGGCGGCACACCTCTCGAAGCCACTGTCTGCGTGAAAGACTTAGGTGTATGGATCTCTGACAGTCTTGGCTTTGAAACTCATATCTCTCGTATAGCAAACAACGCCCTGTGGTCGATCAATAACTTTCTGAGGGCATATCACACGCGAAATCTCACTGTCTTAGTGAGAGCATATGTTACATATTTCCGATGCAAGTTGGAATATTGTACTGAGTTGTGGAACCCAACTAGCGTGCGTTTGGTGAATTTGCTTGAAGGCGTGCAAAGGTATTTTACCCGTCGCATTTGCCAACGAGCTGGTCACCTATCTCTTGGATACTCTGAGCGTCTCCGCCTGCTGGGACTTGAAACTCTCGAGTCCCGTCGTTTCATCAATGACGTCACGTTCATATACAAAGTCACTCACCGAGTTTTGCCTTTTGAATCTGATGGTGTATTCAATGTAATTCCAACATCCTCCAGACACTCACACAGTTTGCGCATTGTCCCTTGTTTTGATCCAGCAAACAGACTACTCACGAGCATTCATAGAGCACATAGTTTCTGGAATAGCCTTTCATCTGAAGTCGTGGGAGTGAGGGATGCGGGGCGGTTTAGAGAGCTCGTCAGGGCTAGTTCTAGCGGTTTCCCGTCGTCTCGGATTCGTGCATCATGACTGGAGAGTCAGGGCGTCTCTCGCACGTCGTCTCACCTGCACTTCTTGTGTCTCTTTCAATTTCAACGTGTATTATATGTGACCATCACTCTGCCAGTACCCTTGAACAAGGCGCAGTAGTACCTCATTTTGTTTTAGTTTTACCATTTTTAATTTTGTCACACAATCGTATTATCACATATTTCGCCAGTGTCTATCCGCAATTTCTTGCATACTCTATCAAACATACATGCGATAAACTTATTATTATAAAACTCCTTATCGATTAGCACTCGGTGATTTAGCTATGGTGCTTATCAATGACACTGTCCCATTCTCCCATTCTCCCATTCGACTTCTTCTAGGCCGGTGGAATGGAGAGCAGTGGCGGCGAATGGAGCAGACTGCTAGCCTATCTGGAGACGCCGGCAAAGGCGATCGTCGATTCAGTGAACAGCCTGTCGAGTGCTGTGGTGGACATGTTGGCGCCCTCCCCCTCCGCCAATCAGCCGCAGCACGTGTTCTACCGCATCACGGCAGACTTGTCCATCGTGAGTCTCTCTCTCTTCCCTCTCTCTCCCCTTTCTCTCCCCTCTCTCTCTCTCCTGCCCTTCCTCTAGATGAGTGAGACAGACCGTAACGATCTTCTTCTGTTCGACCGTAATCTTTTCCAGAGACAGATGTATGGATATCTGTGGTTGTTCAAATCAGCTTATCTGAATCGTGCCGAATAGAATGCCACCGTAATCATGATCATATCCAGACCGCCGCTTCCTCCTCCTCCTCCTCCTCCTCCTCCTCCTCCTCCTCCCATCTCCACTCCTCCGAGTGGTCATGTGCCACGTGCACGCTCATCAACCCTCCCAGCCACGTCGTCTGCGGCGCCTGCTATGCGGATAAGAGTGGGTGATTTTTTTATATATATTTTTTTATTGTTTGTATTGCGTTTATCTCACTACTCACAGAGAGTAACAAGGATATAGCCGTACCAATTGTTCTCAGCCGAAAACAAGACAGAGCCTTGGATTATAACGACTGTGAGAACTAAATAAGTTCAACTGACGTGCTATATAAGCACGTTAGTCGATAAACACAACTGTTAGTAAAATAAAACACCGTCTCCGACGGTCACAATTCACAGATTCTTGACAGCACGCTTGAATGACTGTTTGGTCTCCTCCAATGAATACAGCCTTCTCCGGTAGGGCATTCCAAAGCCTTCTCAACTCGTTCACCGGGTAGTCGTGCAGTCTCGCACTTGTCACCACAGGCTCTATCACTCTCAGTGAGTGGCCACAGCGTGCTGTCCTTCTCACTCCACTGTCCGACACCAGGACCAGCATTCCATCTGGAGGGGCTCGCACTCCGTGCACATAATTCCACATGAGCACCCTCCTTCTTTCGCTCACGGTCTTCTTCACCGTGTTCCACTTAGCCTTCTCTAGCACTCGGCCATCTGATGACGTGAAATCATTCTGCACCAGCCTGGCTGCATGCACATTCACTCTTTCGAGTCTTGCCCTGTCTATCTCGTTTGCAGGAAACCATCCTTCTGCTGCATACAACAGTCCTGGCTCAATACACGCCTTGTACACTCTCCCGAATCCGAAGGCGCTTCGAGGAGCCCACTTCCTCATAGTTCGCACCAAAGCACCAATAGCTTGGCGAGCCTTCGTCACCCTCTCAGCCACGTGACCACTGAAGTTCATCAGTGGATCAATTGCCACTCCGAGATATTTGTACTCGCTAGTACACTCGCTAGTAGCTCTGTTCCACCAATATGCAGATTCACCTCAAAATCTGGTTCCTTCTCATACACTCCCATTCGAATCACCTTGCACTTTCCCGCATTCAGCTTCATTCCCATCTCTGAGAGGAGCCCACTCAGTTTCTCCACATCTTCTTGTGCATTCTCCTTGTCTCCATCGGTAAGATACCGAGAGACATACACCGTATCGTCGGCGTATTGAACAATGCGCGCCCCTTCATTCAATTGTATCGACCCCACTCGATTCACGTAACAATTGAATAGAAAAGGTCCTAGGATACTTCCCTGCGGCACTCCACTCACAACCTCCTTCTCTTCACTCAGGGTCCCGTTCACTCGCACTCGCATCCTCCTGTTAGACAGATAATCTTTTATCAATCTGAGGTACGAATCGGCAAGCTTGAAATCATGTCTTAGAACATTTACCAAATTTCTTCTACACGTTTCTCTTTTCGTCGTTTCGATTGTTTCCTTCTCTGGCTCTTATGAAGTTTTAAAAAAATATTGGTGTTTAATGTAGTTTTCAGACTGTAACGTTTCTAACTAAACTTTTTTCTAATTACGTTTTACGTATTTTCAAGTGCATGTATATGTTATGTTAGCATGTTTGTTTCAGCGGACGCCACGGAAGCCTTCGTCCACCTGACCAGAGACACGGGCGAGGTGGGCCTCTCTCTCTTTCCCTCTCCTTCCCACCTTCCCTCTCTCTCTCCCTCCCTCTCTCTCTCTCTTTCCCTATCCCCCTCTATCTCCGCTCTTCATCCATCTCTCGCTACCGTATAATGTGTATATCTATATGTGTACAACATGATGTTGTTATCGAGTTGTGTCTCGCTGTCTGATGGTCCTCTTGCAGCCCTCCCACCCCCTTCCCTCTTCGGATATTCGCGCGATGGCGAGGCGAGACCAAGAGGAGGCGCAGCGGCTCTGGTACACCATTGTTGAGCACTGCAGGTATAATAAAAAGTTTGTATGTATGTAGAATAAGCATAGAATAGGCAAATATAAGTATATACGATTGTGTAAAAAGTGTAAAACAAAAAGGTAAAACAGACACAGGTTGCAAGGATAAGTGATCCGAAGTCGTTTGGAGTCGTTTGAAGTATCCGTTCATCTCCACACCTCCTTTTCCCATGTGTTTCCGCAGCACGCGCGACTTTCATTATTAGTTGTAGTTGTCTGAGGCATACGCAGACAGCGCAACAGTAGAGTTGTAGAGTTGGAATCGAAAATACAGTACCCGGATTACAGAACGAACGAGACGTGTTTCATCGACGACAGCTTCCCGCACTCGACTCGCTCGGTCGGCGATCTGGGGAGGTACGGTAGGGAAGGCCGAGTGGTCGCGGCGAACCAGGTGTACTCCTGGCTGCGACCGCACCAGATACGCACAAAGGTGGGGGTGGGCTACTGTAGATTGGATACGGTAATTTTTCCTTTCACTTGTTCCTTCCGTAAGCTCTGTTATGTTTCTTATGATGCCCATGTTAAGTACTCAACACGGTAATAAACTATTTCATATTAATCAGAAGGAGACGGTAGCTGATACATACTACGGTACTGCCTCTTTCAGGATAACAGTCGCTATGTCTGGGCCGTGCTTCGCGACCCGCAGCCATGGGACATTGAACAGGGTTAGTTGTTGGATGGGTATCTCCACATCTCTCTCTCTCTCTCTCTCTCTCTCTTCCTTCTCTCACACAGACACACTACATACTACTCTATAAGAAGAATAGAGGTATGTATATAGAAGTATTGAACTAGAGAGAGATGCGGAGAGATGCAGAGAGAAAGAGGCAAAGAGAGAGAGAGAGAGAGAGAGAGAGAGAGAGAGAGAGACGTTCTCCCTTTCAGGCGCCTTGAGTGACTGCTGGCTCATTTCTGCCATGGCTCTGATAGCCGAACGCCCCGAGTGCCTGGACGCCATCCTCTTGACCAAGGAGTACAACAGCGAGGGGGTGTACGTGATACGGTGGGCTACGGTAGTTTGTCATACGTGCGGTACGGTACTATTGCTGGTCACTATTGCTTTGGGAGTAGACGAGAGGGTTGTGGATGTGAAAATGGGAATAGATGCCATCCTCTTGACCAAGAAGTACAACAGCGAGGGAGTGTACGTGATACGGTACGTCGGCTACGGTAGTTTGTCATATGTGGGATACGGTACCACTGCTGGTCCCTATTGCTTTGGGAGTAGACGAGAGGGGAGGGTTGTGTATGTGAAAATGGGAATAGATCCTCTTGACCAAGAAGTACATCAGGGAGGGGGTGTATGTGTGTGTGTAAGTGAGATTTTTGGCGAGTTAGAGAAAGGGAGAGAGATGAGAGGAGTGAGAGTAAGAGAGAGACAGAGACAGAGACTAAGAGAGAGAGAGAGAGAGAGTAAAAGAGAGAGAGAGAAAGAGAGAGAGAGAGAGAGAGAGAGATGTCACTCGCACTCTCTCAGTGTCTGTGTGGACGGCGTGTGGCGGACAGTGGTCGTCGACGACTTCTTCCCGTGTCGCTCCCACAACCGCCAACTCGTCTTCGCAAACGGAAGCAAGAACCAGGTACGCTCCGCCCACTTTAGACACGCCCTCATCCTCACTGGTAGAGATGGGCGAATAATTTTTTTGGACGAATAACGAATAATTTTTATTCGTTCGATTAATCGTCGAGTTCGATTATTCGAATATTATTCGATTAATCGTCAGCACTCGAATAACGAATAAAAATTATTCGATTATTCGATTATTCGATTAATCGACTGAATAATTCTTCTCGAAATACCACAAAATGACGGTATTTTGGAGTATATCATATGTTTTGGTGGACAATTATTCGAATAATCGAACTTTGAAGACGAATAACGAATAAATGTTATTCGATCGATTAATCGAACAAATATTTTATTCGAATATTATTCGATTAATTGTCAGATCTCGAACAACGAATAAAAATTATTCGATTAATCGATTAATCGAATAATTATTCGGATTTTATTCGTATTCGATTAATCGTGCACACCTCTACTCACTGGGTACATGCAGGTTTCTTTCTATAGTTGTGCCTTGTTTGGCGGACATTTGCCATCGAAAAATTGAGCAGAGTTTATCAGATTGCTTTTTTATATAGTGATCGGTCTGTAATCGTACTCAAAATCAATTGAATGAAACACGAAAGTGAACGCTGCGTCGACGCGGTCCACGAAGCCACGCCCACTCTAATCCCGCCCCCTTTCAGCTGTGGGTTCCTCTCATCGAAAAGGCGCTGGCCAAGGCGCTGGGATCGTACGAGAGATTGCGGGCAGGGTATCCGGTAGAGGGACTGGGCATGTTGACAGGTGGGCAGGGAGAGAGAGAGAGAGAGAGAGAGAGAGAGAGAGAGAGAGAGAGAGAGAGAGGAAGAGAGGGGAGGAAGGTAGAGAGAAAGAGAAAGAGAAAGAGAAAGAGAGAGAGAGAGAGAGAGAGAGAGAGAGAGAGAGAGAGAGAGGAGAGAGAGAGAGAGGGAGAGAGAGAGAGAGAGAAGAAGAGAGGGGGAGGAAGGTAGAGAGAAAGAGAAAGAGAGAAAGAGAGAAAGAGAGAGAGAGAGAGAGAAGGAGGGAGGAAAAAAGGGGGGAGGAAGGTAGAGAGAGAGAGAAAGAGAGAAAGAGAGAGAGAGAGAGAGAGAGAGAGAGAGAGAGACTTCCCCTCTCCGCAGGCGCCCCCTGCGAGACTCTCTCGATAAACACCGCTGTGGCGGGCGAATTCGACGCCGACGAGCGCTGGCTGCAGCTGCTCAGCGCCAAGTGGGTTACGGTAAAGGGTTACTGTAGATGGTGACGGATTACGGTAGAGTAGCTATTGTTACTGTAGCTATTGAAGGGTTACGGTAGGGAAGAGAGTTACCAAGAGCGTGTTACGATAATGATACGAGATAGTTTATTGTAGTAGAATAGTTAGAAAAAATTACGGTAGGCAGAGGGTTACGGTATTATAGAAGAGCTACGGTCTCATGTTCCAGGGAAGCCGGATTTGTGATGGGCGCGTCGTGTGGCGGCAGAAGGAGAGTGGACAAGGTGGGGGGAGGGGTGGGTCTGCATGTGTCTGTTCTCTTTCTCTCTCTCTCTCTCTCTCAATGTGTATGTTTTTTCCATCAATTTTCAAATTTTTTGTATTAAAACCGTTTTACACAGTTAAAAACGAGTTGGCAAAATGTGGCGTAGTTATACCTCATGGTACAGTATTTTCTCATTTTCCAATCGAGTTCGTTGTCACATTCCCGTATTGAACATTGTAACTTGTAACAAAGCATATCTGAACTTGTTTTCCAGCAAGCATTCACCCGAGTTGGTCTGGCGGCTAGACACGCCTACTCTGTGCTGGATGTTAGACAGGAGGGAGAGCATAGGTGAGAGAGAGAGAAAGAAAGAGAGAGGAGAGAGAGAGAGAAAGAGAGAGATGGAGAGAGAGAGAGAGAGATTCCCTTCTCCCTCCGCAGACTGCTCCGTCTCCGCAATCCGTGGGGCCAGTTCGCGTGGAAGGGCGCGTGGTCGGATGGCTGGAGCGGCTGGACCGACGAGTTGAAGGTACGGTAGCTGCAAGTGAGGGTACGGGTAATGCAACTCTCATATTCGTGAGTACTACTGGCGATTTAGAAGAAGTGTTGAACTGTTGAACATATAATATTATTCTGGGAGATAGTTTGCCGGGTCACGGTAGAAAATCGATCTACCCTCGAGTCGCAATTGATCTACCCTCTCGTCGTGAGGAGACCCAAGCGCGCGCATTCAAACGATAATATCGATCAAAGAAGCCGACATGCGAATCAAAGAGGCCGCGACCCACTGGAGCCTTTTCCGCGCTGTCTGGCCTCTCTCGCTCGCGACTGAGTTTCGCTAACTGACCCCGGCTGTCAATAGCAGAAACTATCCACCAGGCGGCGACTATATCGCGTCTCGCCCTGCAATGAGTGATCGTTGTTATTAGAGAGGGCGCACAGCGCCCTCTCTTTTGGCTTAGGATAGGGCTCGCGCCAGAATTTTCAAGAAGCGATGTCCAAAAATCATGTTAGCAGGAATGCGAACTCATCCAATTTATGTTAGTTAGATTCGCACGGTTCCGTAGGCCATGGATGTCGTGTCCGGTAACGCTGACTCTCTGCCGAAAGCGTACTCTCTCGGCGTTTTCTGCGCGTGTTCTCCAACTAGCACTTTGATTGTAGTTCGCCTCGCCGCCGCCAGCGTCTAATTCGCGCCGGGTTCGCGTTGTTTTGGGTTCCAGTCACTCTGGCTAGCTCTCTCTCCCGGCAGGCGGGCAGGGCGCGCAGAGAACTTAACGACAGAGCTTGGGAATCAGAAACAGAAGAAATTTCTATGAAATTCATTAAAAGCACATATATTATCTGTTAAAAAGTACTCGCGTAAAGATATTAAGTTTGTCTTGACCCAATTCAACAAAAGCGCATGCTTAAAACGTTTACAAATACTAACACAAACCTGCGCATAACGGACAGTGGACACTAACAGATGAAATATAACAATACAAATGAATAACGTCATACGTA
>CAWZYM010000114.1:530000-532500 GCA_963966185.1 Rhabditoides inermis | reverse complement strand
CGCACACTCTGAACCATGCAAAAGTGGAAAGGTACTTTGCTCAACTCGTTTTCTGGTAAAATACGCAAGTTTGAAGTCCATTTGATCATTGTTCACTAATAGTATTTTTAAAGTTCAGTTTTGTAACATGAGAAATACATTTTCGTATACACCGAAATTTGGCATGTTCATACTACAAATCCGCGTCTGTCTGTCATACTACAAATTTGAAAAGAATCCATGACATGAAATTTAGAGTGGTATGTACTTTCCTTTAAAATATTATCTTCACAGGATTCGAATCAAGCTTTATTTTGTGTGATTCACTTGTTATGTTCTAGGAAACAAACCAAAACTCGTGCGAAGTAAAAAGTTTTTTCTGCATGCAAAAGTATGAGTAAGTGTGAAGGTCGCGTGGTGTATTTGTGAATGAGATGTGTGAGAGAGAGAGAGAGAGAGAGAGAGAGAGAGAGACGCAGATAAGTTGGTCTCTCAATGATCGCAGCAAACCGGGCGACATTATCGCTACTCAAATGTGAACGGTCTACCCATTTTGTGTCTGCAAAAACGTGCAGTCTCTTTCCACCTCGTTATGAATTCTTGTAGTTTCCGACTTTCAATATCTTCTTTCTAGGAGCTATTGCTGTCCGTTTACAATTTTTCCCACAACTCTGTTAGACTACTAGCGACTCCGCACATTGTTTGCCACTGCTCTAGAGGAAGAGAGAGAGAGAGAGAGAGAGAGAGAAAGAGAGAGAGAGAGAGAGAGACTACAACTAAACAGTGACTCAACTATTTGCGCAGTCGTTGTGTTTTGCCAGGCCACCGCCGCTGCCAGGTTTAAATCGATTTGTGGTCAGAGTGCCAGATAACAAACACGTTTTCTTTTTCCACAATTCTGCGTCATTTGTAGTTCGTAAAACTACATGTTGCTATTTCATTTTCACGCAAATCACATTTTTTTTCAGTGCAATCCATACAAACATTAAAATCGCGTTATATTTTCAACATTCCCTTACATTTTATTGTTGTATCAAGTTCGGTTCACAGTTCACACTACATTTCTCTTCCGCGTTAAGCGTTGTTGACTGCGTACATCATCATCAAATACGTTGAAATATCGTGTCTGTTTTTTTTAGATTGCTTCGCACACCAAATCTTATTTTTCGTTCGAAAATTTCTATTTCATGCGTCTTTCAGGTGATGAACTTTGACCGGGGCGTTTTCTCGGAAAACGTTTGCATCCTCAACCATGGATACGCGAAGGAACCGGGCGAGTTCAGTGCCAATATAAACGACAGGTGAGAATTGTTCCTCAAGCAAAATTCATAAAATATGATTCATGATGTTTTCGAACTGATCATATTTTACAATTTGACGACACTCGCTGATTCGAAAAGCCACATCCATGTTCTTTTTCAGTTTTCTTTTCTGCTCGCCGCCTGGAATGCAGTCCGGCTGCAGCGAAAATAGCGAGCAGATCAGCCCGGTCAGCTATGTCGAGGTGTGTGAATGCATAATGTGAAAATTTCATAACTCAACGTCCATGTCCATGTGAAGTAGGCACTCGGTCACTTTGTATGCCTACTTCACCAGTCACTTTTTGCAATTTCATTTCATTCAAAGGTTTGACCGGGGTCAGAGTGACTCATGTTTTCAGCCCGGCTACTCACAGAACAGCGTGGTGGTCGAGACAAAGGTGAAAATGTTTCACGATAATATTATTCTTTGCGTTCAATTCGTATGCGTAGTTTCATACCAATTTCACGACTTTCAGACTCATTCAACACATAACTGATTGCAGTACCACCCTCCCACCTCATCCCACTCTCCTTCCCCCACTGACCCTCCCCTCCGCCTGCCACGCAACGTGTGCCCGACTGTGTGCAGTATCTGTGGGGATGGCGCTAGTGGCTACCACTATGATGTCAGTACTGTAGTGATTTGCACTTGTTGTAGCTTTTCAGGTTTCACTGACTCTGTAATACTCATTTTTATAACTTGAGCACAACATTGTTTCACACGTCTTTTCAGCTCACAATCTATATCGATTTACTAGGGTGCTCTTGTTTCCGTCATCTCTCTCTCTCTCTCTCTCTCTCTCTCTCTCTCTCTCTCTCTCATTCGTACTCTTACTAGAGCCAATAATCCGCGTGGTTAAATTACATAGATCGGTACCAAAAGTAGGTGTATAGTCGGCTGTTGTTTTCTTCCATGATGAAACTGAAAGCTTCAAAGCTCACATTACATCTTTTCAGCTCACAATCTATATCGATTTACTACGATAGAATAATCAATGCCCCTCTATTATCAAGTATAATTTTAATGTCCCTGTCCTACCGGCTCATCACTGATGATGGTCCCGGCCGGTAGGATCACACATTCGGTCTGGTGAAAGGGACCGAAACCGGATGTGTGCCTTGCTCATTACATGTACTCTTTCCTGTATAATTTTGTCTAATTCATTCATCTATTGTTGCAGGTTCCATCATGCAACGGCTGCAAGGCGTTCTTCCGACGA
>CAWZYM010000114.1:507500-525000 GCA_963966185.1 Rhabditoides inermis | reverse complement strand
GATAATGATTTCAACGAAAAATCCTGAGCTAAGTACGAGTCTATTATATGCTTTCGATTAGGTTTGAACTGGGAAAATACCTTATTAATGTTGTTTAATTGAACTGGGGAGATGCCCTATATCTGTTATTTATTGTTTTTTTTGTCCGATGCCCGAGCGACAGACACTAACCTCAATCTGCAATCGAATGCGGACTCTCTGCAACTCGTTTCAAATTCAAAAAAACTCGAATACAATGAAGCAGTGAAAATCACTTTGAATTTAGTGCTTCATCCGGAAAAAGCGCGCGCGGAGACATTAACGAGTACAACGTCAGTACAACGGTGCTGGCGCGCCCTCTCTAATTCAAAATTCAAACACGCGTCTTAATTCATTGTATCAATAATTGATCATGCGCACGAAACAATGCAACAAGTCTAATAATTTGCGGACGCACAGCTGAGTTTCTCGCTCGGCCCAGTTCGGGTTGTCTGTGTAATGCCACAGTGCGTCTTCGCCGCAATGCAGCTCAATTGTCTCCATCGCGTTTCTATTACCATTTCTATTTTTGTTTCTATTACCGTTTCTATTCTTATTCTATGCGTTTCTATTACCATTTCTAGTTTCCATTACCTCCCAGTAGATTCATAGACACAATCTGAGAAACATCACTGTGATCGCTAAAGTGACGACTTACGAGTATCCGTGCTCCATTGGGATGAGTGCTCAGGTCGGCGGAGGAGAAATCGATTCTCCACATACTGCACTCGCCAGAGTTCTTGAAGGTGCGGTCAGTCTCTTCGAAAACCATTCGGGAGTGTTTCGAAGGCATAGCAAGGCATTCCGAAGTGTTGAGGGGTATTGGGAGTGTTTCGAAAACAATTCGGGAGTGTTCTGAGGGCGATTCGAAAGGCAATTCCGAAGTGTTTTGGGCGCATGCCGGAGTGTTTCGAAGAGACTGACCGGTACTTGAACGAACCATCGTAGACTCCCCCCTCTCTCACTCTGTCATCTCACGTCAACTTGATGCTAGGTGAAATTCAGTCTGGTGTACACGCCAGAATGTTCGATGTCAAAATCGAAGTCGACTTGTGACTCGGCGCACTGCTTACACGCCGGCTGTCGTTGGCACGAGCGATGTCGTCGCTTCCACCGTCGCCGGTGACGTGTGCACAGAGCCGGAGTCAGTGGCGCCGGACGACGGCGCTCCGCTCATCTGCAACCGGTTGGTGACAGATAAAGTATGTAGACAAAACACATCATCTGACTGCTGACTCACTCTTGCGTATAGGAATGCTGCGACGAGTAGAATGCCCAGGACTCGCCATCCCGATCCAGAAGCCTGGCAGTGGCACATGTGTACTGTCGATGTCGAGTCTCCTGCTCGTCTGACACTCGCCCTGACTTGACTCTCCTTTTTGTCTTGATTGACATTCTGTTCACACAGCTCTTCCCACAACCGAACGTGCTTGCGTGAAACATTGATTTCAATATCACATCTCGATAAATCAATCAACGACGAGGCACGACAACTGGGAAACGAATCCGAATTACGAAAACAAAGGGCTTTGCTGTTTCCGACTAAACATTGAGTAAGATTGAACACAACCAATGATGCTCAGCGCTCAACTCATCGCGAGTGTCTTATTTTTATCTGCCGTGACAAAAAATACAATAATAGATGAACGAGGCGAACATCATATTACATATATGGGATAACCGTCATCAAAATTACAGTTTCCTCATCCACGAGTCGGGAAAACACTCGGCGCGGATACGGTACAGCAGCTGAAAGTATTGAATTGCTTTGAAAACGAGCAGCGTAGAAGACACACCTGATAATCCAAGGAACCAACAATGTCTCCGGTATGCCCTTTGTTCTTCATGTGCGATCGCACATTAGTTCTTCCTGAAGATTAAAACACGTTGAGAGGTAGGAGGGAGGGGGGAGAGGAGGGAGAAGGGAGAGAGAGAGAGCGAGAGAAGGGGAGGGAGAGAGCGAGAGAAAGGGGGGGGAGAGAAAGAAGGGAGAATGAAGAGAGAGAGATAAGAGAGAGGGGGGAAGGAGAGAGAGAGGGAAGGAGAGATGCAGGGAGAAATGAGAAATGAGAGAGAGAAGGAAAGAAGGAGAGAAGGAGAAAAGGAGAAAAGGAGAAAAGGAGAAAAGGAGAAAAGGAGAAAAGGAGAAAAGGAGAAAAGGAGAAAAGGAGAAAAGGAGAGAAGGAGAGAAGGAGAGAAGGAGAGAAGGAGAGAAGGAGAGAAGGAGAGAAGGAGAGAAGGAGAGAAGGAGAGAAGGAGAGAAGGAGAGAAGGAGAGAAGGAGAGAAGGAGAGAAGGAGAGAAGGAGAGAAGGAGAGAAGGAGAGAAGGAGAGAAGGAGAGAAGGAGAGAAGGAGAGAAGGAGAGAAGGAGAGAAGGAGAGAAGGAGAGAAGGAGAGAAGGAGAGAAGGAGAGAGAGAAAGGGAGAGAGGAGACGGAGAAAAAGAGAGATGTCCACTCACGGATGGAGGTATAGGCGCAGGTGGGGCAGGCGAACGGCCTGCCGGGGTAGTGGCGGTCGATGATGTGGCCATGCGTACCCTTCGAGTTCACCACCTCTGAGCACTTCTGAACACAAGTACTCTCTCTCTCTCTCTCTTCCCCCTCTCTCTCTCTCCCTCTATCTCTCTCTCTTTGTGAGCTTCTAAGCATACGTACACTTTCAGTGAGATCACAAATTCGTTCATACTCACTGCCATTCTCACCATGCAGGACAGTCTGCGACCCGTGCTCTCCCCCTCTCCGATACGCGGCTGCTTGGAGTGAGTGGAGGGCGTCTGTCGATCCTCCCGTTTCCTCCCGCTTCCACAGCTGTCACCCTGTGTCCCCACGTAGCGGCGACGCGGCTGAAACGAGAGCCATTCCCAATTTTATCACTACACTGTGCTACTGCGCACCTTTCTCGTCGATTCGGGAAAGCAGTCACGCCAGATGCGTTGGAAGAGCTGAGATCGGATGACGTGAATAGATTATGCGACAGAGTGCTTACCTCGCAATCTACAGAATCCACGACGTCTCCCTGGTGACTGTTTCGCGTCATGTGAGTCTTGACGAGGTCCGTTTCTGAACGGATCGATTCGGCGTGTTCCATACGAATGTACCCAACTGTTGGCAGTGTAGTGGCAGTCTGGGCATCCGAACGGCTTGCCCGGGTAGTGGTGGCAGACCACGTGGCGATCTGCCTGATTCGAAGGGACCAGCTCAGCACACATCTGACAAGATGAAAATCATTCCAGGATATATATACACACCATTTCAGTTCTTCCATATCCACACAGTGAGACGCGGCGATGCAATATACAAACACGTAAGTAGCCTTTTACCTTGCAGGCATATCGCTTCCTCCGAGAGTGCGGCCCCGACTTGCCAACTGCACGCTGACACGACACATCTTCGCAATCTTCCGCGCTCTGCAACAGCATGAAAACAGTCGTTATGATCCAAGACTCTTTTCGGCTGAGAACAACTGGCACGGCTATATCCTTGTTACTCATGAAAAGAAGAAGAATACTTGCACCCACCTGCATGTCTCCTTCCTGCTCCAAACTCCTCCGCCTCTTGACAGAGCGACGCGGCAGGCGGCGGATAGACGGTGGAGATGCGATGCCCTCGTCTTCCATCATACTAGCAGACACCTCCTAAAACATATTGAAGTCAATAGGTGAAGTGATTTCGGTTTGTGCGCGCCATGTGTGCGATTCCGAGTGAACATCTGAATTTCCGAAAGTCTCACCTCGCTTCCAGTGACGTCATCGCTCGATGACGTGACGGGCGCATCGGGGTCGGACTTGGCCGCAGTGAGTGGAGGGGTGTTGGTGGACTTCTCAGCCTCTCGGAACTCGTCGAATCCCGGCTCGGGCTTCACATCCAGATCCAGGCATGTCGCTGGCGGGACAGCGTCCAAACACCTGATCAGTACTCACAGTATGTACATAGTACATCAGTCTCTTCAAACTACTTCTAACCAATTCGAATTACTGTGATTGACCAGAATGAATGAATGGAACTCACCCCTCCGTCTGCAGTGATCGCATGTCATCCTCATCCTCCTTCTCCTCAGTCAGCGAAGTGAACGACACGATGCCGCCATGATCGCGCACCACCTGACATCATCTAATAGAATGACGTCATCTTCCGGAAACGACGTCACCTGATAGAAGCGCATCACTTGCGTGGATGGGGTGGTGGAGGGATAGTGGACGACCGCTGATCGGCCCAGTTCCAACTCAGCGTCTCGCCATTCGCACAGCAACTGACGAGAGGTATTCAATTAGTATATAGGAATATTCTTTTTTGAGCAATTTAGACGCATCATTGAAATCGCGTTCGCGTTTCATGGTCGCTTTAGGTTCGTTTATACTTCACAACGCGTCAGGCGTCAACAAAAAGTTGACGAATTGTGTGTTGTGTAGTTAGTATAAACGGTCCTTTTGGTCATATCAACTAGAAATAGTTGTATTATCACATGTAACACACCTCGTATAGCTTGGCGGCGAGCGCCTCTCCATCGGGAATGTTGAGATCGACGACGGCGCGACGGCGCGACGTCATCTGGAGAACAAGAATACAGAATGGAAGGGGGTGACAGGCAACATGGGAATCGAACGCGACGAGTGTGAAATATTTAGGCGAGTATGATCAAAAGAGACGACGCGGAGATAATGCGAGTCTATTTTAATTACATACAAGGTCAGGATTGTATACTGCCGGAAGCAGTCAGATAGGTGCTGGCAAGCAGATAGGGAATGTGGTGGAATGGGGGCCGCCCTAGGGTGTCACTGTCACTGACACCAGTCATCATCCACTTATGTGAATTGATCGTAAGCTCATTCAACTTGGATGTGACGATAGATAATGAAGTAATCAAGTAAGTAAAAGAGCGGTCAGTCTTCGAATACATATCAGAAGTAATTCGAAGTCGTTGCAAGGCTATCGCAAGTAATTCGAAGTCGTTTGAAAAGACTGGCCGCTGCCAGTAATGTAAGGGCTAGATGTAACTGTCGTAGACATATGCGATGGAAACGCATTGTAAACCGTAACAACGCAAAACACAAACCACACAAAATGGGACACCACTTTATCAGAACATTACACATACAATAATAACGTTAGACATATAGTAATACAACAAAATAACTCTTTCTACTCTCCCTCCTCCTCCTCCTTCTCGGGTTCCTGATCGCGTTGCTTCTCCTTCTCCCTCTCCTCCTCCATCTCCACTAGCCCATTCTTCTGCTCTTCGCTCCGACGACGTCCCTAACGAACACGATAACAATTGGAAAAAAAGAGAGAAAATCCACCTTCCGGGTCGACTTCGGGAAGCACTCCAATCGGATGCGATAGAGTAGCTGAAGAGAACGGTGAGGAAGAGAGATGAAAGTGTCAATGGTGAGGAACCAATCAATTATCCGGAATCGTTACACAACCATGGTGATATGAAGTATGAAGCATACAGTAATGCCTAAGATGCTAGATACATGCTAGATACAGATAGATGAAAGGGCAAAGAGTACCTGTGAATCGAGCGTGTCGACAATGTCTCCGGCGTGCTTCCGGAGTCCCATGTGTTCCGCCACACAACCTTTCCCTGAAAAAGTCTTTACTTGCAGGATATCAAAGACAGAAGGCCATAGCCAGCAACCTACGCTTCGAGGCGTATCTGCATTCGGGGCAGACGAACGGGGAGGTGGGGTAGTGGTTGTAGAGTGCGTGTTGAGACGCGCCGCTCGATCGGATCGCCGTTGCGCACAGCTGAGAGCACGTTTCACTATGAAGTAGAGGTCGGACTCAACTTTGGCTGGCAAAAGACACTCTCGTCAGAAAGATCTTAGAACGGCCGCGCACTCTCAGAAAGATCCCCAGTAAGATCCTCATAAAGATCTCAGAACGCGTCTCCACCCTCAGAAAGATCCTCAGAAAGTGGCTTTTTGTATCATAAAGCGGCTTTTCGTATCATAATCGAGTCTGACCTCGCCTTGATAATACACATGCGGATCATCCCACTCTCTCACCGCGCATTCGTGTGTGAGACGCACGCGCTTGCGAGATGCGGCAGCCTTCTTCGCTTCCTTCTTCTTCCCGATGCGCTTCGTCCCCGACCGCTTGACAGCCCCCGGCCCCGGCTGATAGACCGTGTCGTCCTTGTCAACAACCTACAAACATCGTTGAATAAAGTCGCAACCGGAAAGTACAGTATGACCTTGCTCCCCCCTCTCCCTTCTCACGGTCAGAGACCGCGGCTACAGATCTAGTAAGGTGAGCGCACGGGGCCGCAGTGAGAGTCAACTTCTATCACCTATTACCCTCCCCTTTCTCTCACTCACCTGCACCTGCATGCCGTCTCGCTGTGCCACACTCGTCTTCTCCTTGGCAGAGCGACGCGGCTGGCGGCGGGTCAACCTCTTCCCAGCCACTGTTCCATTCTCCGCCACTCGGTCCTTCGCCGCACTGTTCCCCTTCTCCAGGTCGATGACGTCATCCTCATCTCCAGGGGGAGACTGACCACCGATCTGAATCGAAAGATATAATAAAACACATGTTTGAAAAAAAACCTGCCGGATTGCTGTCGTGCTGCGTCTCCAGCTTGGCCGTGACGTCATACTGTCCGAGCGACACGGTGTGGTCAACGGACGGGACGGGCGCATCCGGATCGGACTTGGATGATAGGACGAGTGGAGCAGCGTCTTGCGTCTCCTCGCCCACGACAGTCGACAGAACAGCCGGGAGAACGGAAGCCAGGGGCTTGGCATCCATGAAAGACAATTGCGGCATCTCGTATTCCTCCCCAGTGACAGGGCGAGGCGAGCTGATATAGCGGAACGTGAAACGTACGAGAAGTGGAATTTACACATATTTTTGTACATTTTGACTGTACATTTTGATTCAAGCGTGTGATGGCTTTGGTAAAAGAAAAGAAACAGTGCGCTCATTGTTTTGAAATTCAAACGAATGAAATAGTGGGCCAGTAGTGTACCTATCATATGACGAGGTGTCGGGACCATCCGGTACGCGGCTGACCGGAAGCGGGTGATCGAAACGACTGGAAACAGTTGGGTGTACACACAACCACCACCCCGCTCACTTGTTGCCGTTGATGGGCGGCTGATTGAGCAGCCACGACGCGCACCCTTCGGCCGCCCCGGAGGAGAACTTGCGGCAGCCGAGCGAGAGACACAACTCAACGATATTATTCATACAAAATACACTAGAGTCGTCACAGACACATTGAGAAAATGAAATGCACGTAAAACGTTTGCGTTAGGAACCGCAACCGCCGTTAGGAGAGGAACTCATATTGTATTTGTATTGTATTGTATAGTGTATTCAGTCATCAAGAGACCATGATGAATGGATACATATTAATATTATTATGATGAAGGAAACGCGATGACTCACCTCTACGAACTGGTCTATCGCCGCTCCTCCGCCAGGGATCTCGACGACGAAGAACTCCTTCGTCGCCATTCTACATGCAAGAATGAATAAGATTGTAATAATTAAAATATAAACTTACAAAAATACAAACAATAACACAGAAACAATACATAAACGAAACAAATTAAGGTAGGATGTCGAAACAAAATGAAAATAGTGTAGTGATAAATGCCATTGTAAAGTGTGTTTCACGAAAACGCACTCACTTCTCCACAACAAAACACTACACTTTTTTGTCTCGAGACCGACACATTGTTTATATAAAAAAAATATCCAAAACGTTTTATTATGCATAACACAAATCACAACGACACTTTACTACATTTCCACACTGTTAATTTCCGCATCGATTACTCCGCACTTCTAATCCTCCTGTGTCTTGTCTTCCTTGGGCTGTTGCGAGGCCTTTTTGGCGAGAGCAAGGGGGAGAGAGGGGGGAGAGAGGAAGAGAGGGGGAAAGAGGGAGAGGGAGAGAGGGAGAGAGGGAGAGAGAGAGAGAGAGGAGGAGGAAGAGTGAGAGAGAGAGATGAAAAGATAGAGAGAGAGAGAGAGAGAGAGAGAGAGAGAGAGAGAGAGAGAGGGGGGGGGGGAAGGGGGAGAAAAGGAGATGGAGGGAGAGAGAGAGAGAGAGAGCAAGGGAGAAAGGGAGAGGGGGAAGAGAGAGATCTTTACAGTGCGTTCTGCTCCGCAAGGTGGTGCAGAACGTGGTGCACCTCGGCAACGCGTTCTACTCGCTCTCTGTCAAGTGAGTCACTCCTCCTGTTCTCTACATTTTCAAACTACTATCGAAATGCCTTCCAACCACTTCCGAAATACCTTGAAAAACTACAAAGCGTCTTTCAACCTGTCCTTCAACTACTTTCAACAAAGTGGTTGGAGCATTTCAAAGGTAGTTGGTTGGAATGCCAGTTGGAAGTATTTTGATGATACTTGATACTGACCCCACATGGAACCCTTCACCCCCTGTCTAGGTCGAACTCTCTTGTCTATCCGGACGGCTCCTCCCCGCACACTCATCGTCGACCGCCGGCGCTCGAGAATGGGCAGAAGCGGTGAGTGCTCGTTGTAGTTTACTACAGTTTGGCGAGTTATTTCATAGTTTTTTGTCTACAGTGTTACCTTGTTAGTATATTTCTATTCTCACCATACGTCGCTATGGGTTGCATATGTTAGAGCAAGGCGAAGTGTCAGTTTTAGCTGGCGGAAAAAAGACAGTTAGATGGTTAGAGCACCGAGCTGCAGTCAAGCTCAATTGAAGAACTATTGGTCTGAATCTGGATGTGATGAGCCGTTTTCAGCCCGCATCCGCCGCACCAGAAGATGAAGGAGCTGATCGCGTCTCTGATTCGACTGAACTGCTCCAAGCAGGAGTACGTGCTGCTCAAGAGCCTGCTCGTCACCGATGTATGTGAGTAACTCATTGAATTCAATTGTGTGTCACATCGTCACATTGTCACATTCCATATTGATATTGTCACTTTCTCATTTGTGTGTCACATCGTCACATCAATGTGTTGCCTGACTCAACTACTGATACTGATACTGACCCTTTTTCAAACCTTCCTCACGTCATGAACATCTCCTGTTGATGGGGAGGGAGTTTTTTTTCCATTCCAAATGACATAGGAACAATACCAGATAACCAGATTAGCATGGCCCCTGCGCAAGAATGACACGGAAATCCGTGCAGCGTTCCAAGATTACTTTACTTTTTTTATTACTATTATTACAGCCGTGGAGGGTCTGTCACCGCACGCCGTCAAAGTGTTGCTGAGAGAACGGCAGCGGTACAGCGACAGTCTCCTCAGTTACTGCATGGCCAAGGGGTAAGTGGACGATCTCTCTCTCTCTCTCTCTCTCTCTCTCTCTCTCTCTCTCTCTCTCTCTTAATTGCTAATTCACCCAATTACAGTGGCCCCGCTCGATTCGCGGAGATTCTGGCGGTTGTCCGAAAGGTGTGTTATCCCCCTAATAAGACTTTTCGCCCACCCTGCTTCTCAGTATGTCTTCTGTACTTCGTCCTCCTTCTCCTCCTTCTCCTCCTCCTCTTCCTACTCCTCCTCCTCCTCCTTCTCCACCTCCTCTCTTTCAGGTTGTGGAGCAGGCCAAAGCACACCGCGACTTCCACTGTCTCATGCGCATCTTCCACACCCGCCATGTCACATCTCACATTTCCACTCCTGGACGAGGCACTCGCGGATTAGAAAAGGCAAAATGGAAGAACCAAGAAAGCACTCTCTCGAAATCTTGGACTATTTCTATACTTCTTGTGTGTGGTGCACGCGTTAAATACGTTTACGTTTCAGCTGTTTTGTTCAGAAATAGAGGAATTCGTAATGTAGTAGAAGAACAAACACATCAGCACGTCACTAACGATATCTCTACTTGTACTAATATGTGTGCTGTACCTGTGCATTCTGTATATGTAGTTCACAACTTGTTACGAAATCATGCAATGACGAAGTTGTTGTACACGATGCTGGTCGATTGAATACGTCTCCGAAATCCAACGATCGCGGTCAAGACATCGAGGCGAGCCTCGCCGCATACATCAGAAAGAACAACAAGTACGCCAACTTTGCCAGCTACAACAAGGACGAGTGCGTGGCGACAACCCTCACTGTCTCGGTCATTCAATCATACAACATAATGTACCAACATACAGTGGGTGGGCAAATCAGTTGCCGCCAGTGTAGAGTGTACAAATCAGTTGCCGCCAGTGACGCGCGGAGTGGTGGCAGAACTAAATATTCCCTGGACTGTACTACCATATACAACTATACAACCACATCACCAAGTCATCATAGGGCCGAAAAGACGAGCGTTTTATGCAAGTTGGAAAAATTTCGAGGTTTTACGCCGAAAACACGGAAAAATTAAAAAAAAAAAGAAGATCGAAATATAGAGTTCTGTGCGGACACTATCGAAGCACCTTCTCCCTCAAACTGGGTTCTGTAGCATGGGTTTGAAGCGAGTTATTAAGTTTTTTTTTAAAAAAGTTTTTACCTATTGAACAGCCTCAAAAACGTGGTTAGCGAACAATAACAAGAAAACTAGAGCGAAATTCGAAACGTATGTACCTTTAGATTTAGATAGATTTATTACCGATAACATGAGAAAATCGACATAGCAAGCAAAAAGTGAAAACATGGAAAACGGCAGATATAGATGGGGTTGAAATAGAAGTAAGGAATAACAACATAATAATATACGAAACAAGAAAATATGTTCTCTATAGGTTGCGCAATTTGCTAGGTGGCATACTATCTAATGTAGAGAGTTGTGATTTGAAGACGGAAGGATCGTTGATGGAAACTAAGTCATTAGGAAGGGTTCTGTATGATAGTCCAAATTACGAAGGTTCTGCTTAAAAAGTGCGGTCTGTGTGATCGAATGAGGGAACAATCCTAAATTCATGAGAGCCGCGAGTACGAGATCGAATAATTGCGAAAAACCCATAATAGTCTATAGTCGTTTTTGAGTGAATAACTTTGTGTATGTAAGTGACCTCATTTAAGAATCGCCTATTTTCGAGAGATTGAAGATTAAAAAATGAAGGCGTTCGGGGTATGATAAGTTGCGTCCGATACGCTGACACACACGTCGAGTATAATAGCGTTGTATAGTGGGCCCGCAAATGAGTTCCACTCTTTTCACAAGAGACATTAGGGTGGTTAGACAACGAGCAGAACCCTTTGAATGATGTTTTCAACTTGACAAAATTTGGCGTGGGTATGGGTACCCAAGATCGAACCCGCGGTCGCCTGCTGCTAAGCTAATGCGTTACCACTACGCCACTTGGTCATGTGAGAGGAGCTGCGAACTAGAGATGTGAACAGCAAAGAGAAATCCTGAGTTAAGTGCGAGTCTATTATATGCTTTCGATTAGGTTTGAACTGGGGGGATACCCTATATATGTTATTTAATTGAACTGGGGGGATACCCTATATATGTTATTTAATTGAACTGGGGGGATACCCTATATATGTTATTTAATTGAACTGGGGAGATACCCTATATATATATATATGTTATTTAATTTTTTTCTTGTCCGACGCCCGAGCGACAGACACCAACCTCAATCTGCAATCGAATGCGGACTCTCTGCAACTTGCTTCAAATTTAATCAAACTCTACACAACTTTCTATGAGTCTATCAAATAGAGATACGAATACAATGAAACAGTGAAAATCACTCCGAATTTAGTGCTTCATCCGGGAAAAAAGCGCGCGCGGGGACATTTAGTACAACGGAGAAGATGCTGGCGCGCCCTCTCTAATTCAAAATTCAAACACGCGTCTTTATTCATTGTATCAATAAATGATCATGCGCACGAAACAATGCAACAAGGCTAATAATTTGCAGACGCACAGCTGAGTGTCCATATTTCTTCCTCGGCCCAGTTCGGGTTGTCTGTGTAATGCCATCGTGCGTCTTCACCGCAATGCAGCTCAACTGTCTCCATTGCGTTTCCTTCACCTCCCAGTAGGTTCATAGACACAATCTGAAAAACATCACTGTAATCGCTAAAGTGACGACTTACGAGTATCCGCGCTCCATTGGAATGAGTGCTCAGGTCGGCGGAGGAGCAATCGCCAATCCATCCTTCACATACTGCACTCGCCAGAGTTCTTGAACGAACCATCGTAGACTCTCTCCCCCCTCTCACTCTGTCATCTCACGTCAATTTGATGCTTGGTGAAATTCAGTCTGGTGTACACGCCAGAATGTTCGATATCAAAATCGAAGTCGACTTGTGCCTCGGCGCACTGCTTACACGCCGGCACCGCTGTCGTTGGCACGAGAGTTGTCGTCGCTTCCACCGTCGCTGGTGACGTGTGCACAGAGCCGGAGTCAGTGGCGCCGGACGACGGCGCTCCGCCCATCTGCAACCAGTTGGTCACAGATAAAGTACGTCATCTGATTGCTGACTCACTCTAGAGTATAGGCATGCTGCGACGAGTAGAATGACCAGGACTCGCCATCCCGGTCCAGAATTCTGGCAGTGGCAGTGGCACACACTCTATGACCCTTGTCTCCCCTTTTTGTCTTGATCGAAATTGACATTCTGTTCACACAGCTCTTCCCACAACCGAACGTGTTTGCCTTGAAACACTCATTTCAATATCACATCTCGATAAACCAATCAACGACGAGGCACGACAACTGGGAAACGAATCCGAATTACAAAACAAATCACCTTTGATAAGGTCATCCTGGAATATCATTTGCGACCAAAAGGCGCTCATATCTCGGACGGTGTGAATCGTGCCGGCCCGATCCTATCACTCCTACTCTTTCTCTCACTGTGGAGGAGGGGGAAGAGAGTGTGGAAAAGCGAACGATTGAACAGAAAAAGGAGGGTGAAAGCCCGAAGGCAAATGCAAAAGATGCAGGGAATACTGCACGAAATATGGCACAAAACCGTGTACAACAACCATCCTGAAAGGAAAATGATGAATGGAAAGAAGAATGGAGAGAAACTGTGCGAATTTGCATACACACCGAGACAGGTGAACGATACACCTCACTCGCTCTTTTCGCAGCCTGTTCCCACGCCTGTGGGAGCGGGTGAGAGGAGAGAGAGGGAGAGGGAAGGCAGAGCGCACGCAGAGAGTGCTCACATCAATGCAATCGATAAATCAATAATCAAGGCAGAGACGCAGAGTGTGCAGTGTGAAGAGAACACTAGTCACGTTGTGCCTACGGCTGAATATGCATATCAACCACTGATAAACAATGACCCCCTATTCTTCGGAGGAGGGGATCAACTGATGACAGATGAATCGATATTGAAAAATGGAAAGATACATGTATTGATACCCGCTGCCGGAAGAGTAAAGTGCGGTGGGTGCAATGCATCATATACATCACACCTGAGAACGAATGGCGTGGCGCTACACTACAGACAATGCGGCCAAATAAGAACTGCATATTGTCCATGGAAAACCGAGTTGAACCTCGAACCGAACACAAAATCGGCAATGTACATCGTGAATGTGTGCAGAGTGTGTAAAAAAGAGTTCCCTCAAATGAGGCATGCTCGAAAACATGCACTTGAATCACACCCAGAACTACAAGGATTTGAAGAGGGACAAGAAGCCCTCAGGAAACAGCTGATGAACGCGAAAGAAGCGATTCATAAAGAGAGAAGGCAACAGAAAAGTCAGGATGATTGTGTGGAGTCTGTGTCGGAAACGACACTGGATGCCCCTTCATCCCTCGCACAGCAAACAGCTGATCAGACAGTGGATGATGATATCACCTCTCCCCTCTCTCCGCCCGTTCCCACGGTCGGGGCAGGGAGAGAGAAGAGGAAGAGAAAGCGAGCGGACAGTGCGCAGGCAAAGAGAGCCCGCATTGATCCGAGTCAGATCGATAAATCAATGACTGAGTCAGAGACGCAGAATATGCTATGCGAAGAGACTGCTGGCTGCTCTACATCTACTGCGCGAGAATGTGAACATGATAGCACAATCGAAATCCCCCACTCGAGTCGCGAAAGTGTGGCGAGAGTGGAGGGAGAACTATCGGCTACACTCGAGCCTGCTCACACCTCGCTGCCAGCTGGTGTGACCGGGAGAGAAGAGAGAGAGGGACGCGCGCCCACCCAATACGAAACTCTCTCCCCCTTTGAGGGGAGAGAGGGAGACATCAATAAATCAATGCAATCGATACCATCAATCGATGATCACACCACCCCAATGGAACACAGCCCGCCGGGCGAGCCGATTGTGGAAATCGAACAAGTGGAAGAGAATATTGTACGTGAAGTGACGTCACAGAGTGACGTAAGTGCAGAATCAAATGACGAGTTTCATGAATATCAAATACAAAACGATAAGACGAAGCGGGCGTTTGCCTGTCTGAACTTCAGTGAGGGTGTGAATTCGCGAATGAGCAACCAGGCGATTCACGCATACCTTCTCACCAAATACCGAGACACCAGCACTTTCATTATCAATCCGGCTATCGTGCGCGGAGTGATATGGAATTACAAAGCGAGTGAAATAGAAGTGCATCCGTCTATGAATGACGAGAAATATGAGAGAGTGGTGCTACCGTACCACCACAAGGAACATTGGATGCTTGTCGTCGCTGAAAAGGCGAGTGACAGAGCAATCGCATATGACCCGAGGCAACGAGAATCGATTGATTATCGATCGAAAGCCAAACTGACGCGGCTATTTGGCCGAGAGATACAGTATGCCTGCCCCGCTGAGTACAGTAAGCAGGAGAGACATGAGATGAATTGCGGTCTGCGGATCGTATTGATTCTGGAACAACTAGTCGATAATCGACCACTCTTCCACTCGGTGGGAGACCTCGAACAATTGCGAGTGCGCATGCGAGTCGCAATTCAAAATGAGAGAACACGCAAATTACCGAAACTGATGGACGCCGATCTATCACATATGCAAATAAACCCTGAGTCACTCTTTGTGAAAGGGAGTTGGTATGAGAAGCTCGCGCAAGCGACCGCCTTTGAACAGGTGGAATACGTTGCGGATACGTTTGTGAGACATGCGTACCTGCTGAAAAAGAATAAAATAAATGAGGCGTACAAGCTACTGAACGATGATTTGCCCTCGTGTGAATCACTCGATGAGAAAGATAGACCAGTGCACCCGAAAAAGAGAAAATCGAACAAAGCCCCGCCCCCTCGGGAAGTGAAGGAATTGAGGGTACTGTATCGAGAGAACAAGTCGCTTGCTGTGAAACGTATCCTCGGCGAAGAGTCGAAACACTGTGAGATCGGAATAAACCGAGTGGAAAACTATTTCCGCATAACAACAACTGCACACCCGTGCGACAATGAGGCAGTGAGGCGACTTGCCGCCAACCTGCCACGACTGAACATCTCCGAATCACTCCTCAGGAGGTTCGGCAAGAAAGAAGTGATGGAAGTGATGAAAAAGAAGTCAGACACTGCTTCCGGACCGGATGGTACCGTATACAGTGATCTACTGAAAGCCGATCCCGATGTTTCTTTTATGACTGCACTGTTCAATCGGTGTCTGAGAGAACAGCGGATCCCGAAAAGTTGGAAAGAAACTGATGTCACTCTGATCTACAAAAAGGGAGACGAGATGGACATTGAGAACTGGAGACCGATTAGTCTGATGAATGTGATATACAAAGTGTACACCACACTCCTCACAAAGAGGGTGTGCGAGGTGAAAGGAATTATCAGTGATTGCCAGAAGGGCTTCACAAACAGAGAGGGTTGTCTGGAGAACATTGCGCTTCTCCGCACACCTATCCACCACATCAAATCGATAAAAGGAGACGTGTGCGTTTCGTGGCTGGACCTCGCCAATGCATTTGGGAGTGTCCCCCACACCGCCATTCTCGAGGCCTTGAGGGCATTTGGCTTCCCGCCCGAATTCCGCAACATCATCGCAGACCTGTATCAGGGTGCGACAATGCGAGTGAACACAAAGAACGACCAAACCAGAAACATTGCGATAAATGCAGGAGTGAAACAGGGAGACCCCATCTCACCTGTCCTCTTCAACATCACACTGGAGATGCTCATACGAGCACACAAAAAGAGAGTGAATCCCATGAAAATACTCGGACAGAAGTTCTCTTTGCTGGCTTTTGCCGATGATATGGCAATTGTCACCAAAACACACTCTGAGATGCAGTACCAGCTGGATAAAATGGCAGAAGACGCAAAGCAGATCAACTTGATTTTCAAGCCGCGCAAATGCGGAACGCTCACTATCCAGAAAGGGAAAGTGGTGCAGAAGGAAACCAAAATGTACAACCAGTGCATCAGTGTACTAGGTGAGAATGACAGCTACAAATACCTCGGAGTGAATGTGGGATTCCGTGAAATCATCGAGCCCACTGAGACACTCAATCAGATGACAATCGATATGCGTAAGCTGGCAGCAGTGAGAGGGCATCTCAGCTGCGACCAGCTGAGAGACGCGATCAAAACGTTTGTGATGTCGCGACTAAACTACATTGCAATGAACGACAAGTGCTCTATGAACAGCATCAACGAACTAGAGAGGACACTCGCGTGTACCATCTCACACATCCAAAACGTGAAGACTGGAGTGCCGAAGCCGTACCTGTACTGCTCGAAAGGCCTGCACATGCAACATCCGAAAGATACCATGTACAGTGGTAGTCTCAATACGACTATGAAGCTACTGTGGTCAGACGATACGTTTATCCAGACAGTGTTCTGGAATCTACTCGAATACGTTGCAATCACTTGGATAGGGCCGCAACAAGCGAGCACCTGTGATAAGAAAGAGCTGTGTGCGAGATATCTGAATGATGAGAATATTGGATACCGTATCGGATCGTACGGTGGACAGACAAACATGATGCGAAACTGCAGAGAGGCAGTGCGCCATATGAGGAGGTCACTTCACCTGTTCGAGGTGAAATGGATCGATAATCAGCTGGTTGTCGAGATACAAGCGACACCGACTAGCAAGAAATCTACGACCGGACCGAAAACCAAACATCTCCTAAAACGGAGAATCACGGCTGCACTCGATGAGTGCAATGTCGAGAGAATGAGTACCGAATACGCAACTATGAGCAACAACTTCGACATGTTCATGCAGGACAGTCGGAATGCGAGAATTCTCAAGAACAATCAACCATATGCAACCGACAGTGCTCTGGAGTGGAGACATCGGGCAATGCTCGATACTCTGCCCCTAAAAGGAGCGAGAACGAATACGAGAAGTGCCGAGTGTGACCGAATGTGCACATCGTGCAACGAGAACCAACTCGAAAGCCTCTCCCATGTGCTCAATAGATGCAAGGTGCACTTGGGTATGGGAATGGTGGAGAGACACAACAACATCCAAGACATAATCGTGGCAGCCGCGGAAAAGGCGGCGGTGAATCGAAATGCCTGGATCGAGACAGACACTCGCAACTCGATCGATGGCGGCAATTTGCGGCCGGACATTGTGTTGTCGAGAGAGAGTGAAAAGCAAGTGGTGATTTTGGATGTGCGCGTTTCATTCGGAAATGGAATCGCCTCATTCGAACGCGCCGCGACTGATAAGATC
>CAWZYM010000114.1:345000-505000 GCA_963966185.1 Rhabditoides inermis | reverse complement strand
TACCTCGCAATCTACAGCATCCACGACGCCTCCCTGGTGGCTGCTTCGCGTCATGTGAGTCTTGACGAGGTCCGTTTCTGAATGGATCGATTCAACGTGTTCCATACGAATGCACCAACTGTTGGCAGTGTAGTGGCAGTCTGGGCATCCGAACGGCTTGCCCGGGTAGTGGTGGCAGATCACGTGGCGATCTGCCTGGTTCGAAGGGACGAGCTCAGCACACATCTGACAAGATGTAAATCATTCCAGGAAAATACACACCATTTCAGTTCTTCCATATCCACACAGTGAGACGCGGCGATGCGATATACAAAAAGTAGCCTTTTACCTTGCAGGCATATCGCTTCCTCCGAGAGAGCGGTCCGGACTTGCCAACTGCACGCTGACACGACACGTCTTCGCAATCTTCCGCGCTCTGCAACAGCATGAAATCAGTCGTTATGATCCAAGACTCTTTTCGGCTGAGAACAACTGGCACGGCTATATCCTTGTTACTCATGAAAAGAAGAAGAATACTTGCACCCACCTGCATATCTCCTTCCTGCTCCACACTCCTCCGCCTCTTGACCGAACGACGCGGCTGGCGGCGGATAGACGGTGGAGATGCGATGCCCTCGTCTTCCATCATACTAGCAGACACCTCCTACAACATTGAAGTCAATATGTGAAGTGATTTCGGTTTGTGCGTGCCATGATGATGTGTGCGATTCCGAGTGAACATCTGAATTTCCGAAAGTCTCACCTCGCTTCCAGTGACGTCATCGCTCGATGACGTGACAGGCGCATCGGGGTCGGACTTGACCGCAGTGAGTGGAGGGGTGTTGGTGGACTTCTCAGCCTCTCGGAACTCGAATCCCGGCTCGGGCTTCACATCCAGATCCAGGCATGTCGCTGGCGGGACAGCGTCCAAACAGCTTAATCAGTGTGATTGACCAGAATGAATGTGATTGACCAGAATGAATGAATGGAACTCACCCCTCCGTCTGCAGTGGTCGCATGTCATCCTCATCCTCCTTCTCCTCAGTCAGCGAAGTGAACGACACGACGCCGCCATGATCGCGCACCACCTGACATCATCTAATAGAATGACGTCATCTTCCGGAAATGACGTCACCTGATAGAAGCGCATCACTTGCGTGGATGGGGTGGTGGCGGGATAGTGGACGACCGCTGATCGGCCCAGTTCCAACTCGGCGTCTCGCCACTCGCACAGCAACTGACGAGAGGTATTCAATTAGTATATAGGAATATGTCCATTTTTGAGTAATTTAGACGCATCATTGAAATCGCGTTCGCGTTTCATGGTCGCTTTAGGTTCGTTTATACTTCACAACGCGTCAGGCGTCAACAATTTGACAAGTTGACGAAAACTGGCGTATATAAAACCTCTTTATAAAAAGGGGGCTCGTGATGATCCACTCAACTACCGGCCTATCAGCCTTATAAGTAGTGTTGCGAAAGTTCTGGAACGCATATGCGTCAAGCAAATTACGGAATTTCTTGAGAGGAATTCGCTTCTCACATCTAGGCAATTTGGCTTTCGCAAGAATAGATCCACAAACGCTCAACTTATTGAGTGTCATAGTCACTGGTTGAAACACCTATCTAATGGAATGGTTATCGATTGTATATACTTTGATTTCAAGAAGGCATTCGATACTATTAATCACAACTTGCTATACAAAAAGTTGCATTCGCTGGGAATTCGTGGTAACGTATTGGGATGGATTAGAAGTTTCTTGACCGACCGTCGCCAACAAGTAATGGTCGGTGATGAGCTTTCCTCTCCACGGCTTGTCAACTGTGGTGTACCACAGGGGTCTTGCCTAGGTCCCATACTGTTCAATGTATATATTAATGATATCATCTCCAATCTTCCCGACTATGTTGAGTGTGCGCTTTACGCCGATGATTTGAAAATTTCCTTCGCATTTGATGCGAATGATCCTTCCGCCCAGCATAAATTTCAAGTGGCAATTGATTTAGTCGCATGGTGGTCCCTTCAGTGGGGTTTACAAATATCTACTCAGAAAACACAGATACTGCATATAGGACGTCGTAATCCCAGGCATGAGTATTCCGCACACGGCACAACTCTCGCCCCTGCCGATACTGTCAGGGATTTAGGCGTCTCTATCAGCAGTTCTCTTGTCTTTGACGATCACTATTCCAACATTGTTCAGAATACGTTTCACTCCATAAACGACTTTCTGCGCGTATATCGTACTCGCAATCTCACTGTTCTTAAAGTTGCATACGTAACCTATTTTCGGTGCCAACTTGAGTATTGTACAGAATTATGGAATCCTAAAGATGTGGGGTCGGTGAATCTGATTGAGTCGGTACAGAGACATTTTACGCGCCGAATATGTCACCGTGCCGGCTTTTTCTCGCTCACTTATCCCCAACGCCTCCAGCTATTAGATCTCCAAACGCTCGAAGAGCGACGCTTAATAAACGATATTGCGTATATTCATAAGGTTATGACTAATCGCACTAGTCTAGAGTATTCTGGCCTCTTCAACATTGTACCTTCCCGGTCTCGCGTTTCTCATGGGTGGCGCCTGATTCCTTGCTTTGACACAACTTTAAAGAGCAGCACGTTTTTCAGTAGGGTTTTTGCACTATGGAACACACTCCCCAACAACATCATTTTATCTGCGAAACATCAAACAGTGAAATCGTACCTCCTAGATAACCCCCATTTGTTCCCTCCGTTCAAAATTAGATAAGTGCTCATTTGGGAACCTGTGTTATCTGTTTTATCCTATTTTTGTGTTTATTTATTTTCCAATGCCGTATTCACTCTTATTATGTGTTTGTCCTGTGTTCATATATATAGTATACGCGGTAATAAATATTATTATTATTGTGTGTTGTGTAGTTAGTATAAACGGTCCTTTTGGTCATATCAACTAGAAATAGTTGTATTATCACATGTAACACACCTCGTATAGCTTGGCGGCGAGCGCCTCTCCATCGGGAATGTTGAGATCGACGACGGCGCGACGACGCGACGTCATCTGCAGAACAAGAATACAGAATGGAATGGGATGACAGGCAACGTGGGAATCGAACGCGACGAGTGTGAAATATTTAGGCGAGTATGATCAAAAGAGACGACGCGGAGATAATGCGAGTCTATTCTAATTACATACAAGGTCAGGATTGTATACTGCCGGAAGCAGTCAGAGAGGTGCTGGCAAGCAGATAGGGAATGTGGTGGAATGGGGGCCGCCCTAGGGTGTCACTGTCACTGACACCAGTCATCATCCACTTCTGTGAATTGATCGTATAGGCTCATTCAACTTGGATGTGACGATAGATAATGAAGTAAGCAAGTAAGTAAAAGAGCGGTCAGTCTTCGAATACATATCAGAAGTAATTCGAAGTCGTTGCAAGGCTATCGCAAGTAATTCGAAGTAGTATGAAAAGACTGGCCGCTACAATGATGTAAGGGCTAGATGTAACTGTCGTAGACAGATGCGATGGAAACGCATTGCAATACGTGAAAAAGGTACAACGCACTGAAACATAACACAATTTTATAAAGATAACAATACACATAGAATAATAAGCTTTAGACATATGGTAATACGACAAAATGACTTCCTACTCTCCATCCTCCTTCTCCCCCTCTTCCCTCCTCCTCCTCCATCTCCACTAGCCCATTCTTCTGCTCCTCGCTCCGACGACGTCCCTACCGAACATACGATAACAATCGGAAAAAAAGAGAAAATTTACCAATCCACGTTCCGGGTCGACTTCGGTAAGCACTCCATTCGGATGCGATAGAGTAGCTGAAGATAATGGTGAGGAAGGGAGATGACAGGGTGAAGGTGAATAGTGAGGAATCAATCAATTATCCGAATATCGTTATATCTGAATATGCCAACACAATCATGGTGAAATGAAGCATACAATAGTGCCTAAGAAGCTAGATACATAGGCTAATGGAAGAGAGATGAAAGAGTACCTGCGAATCGAGCGAGTCGACGACATCGCCAGCGTGCTTCTGACGTCTCATGTGCCTCACAACAAGAGATTTAACTGAAACAAGTGCCCAAGTATTTACATGTAAGCTTTGATGGCTATCATCGCAACATATTGTGAAGTGATATGCCAGGAACCATGAGTTTTGGAAAATACTTATTTTTATCCTACGTTTCGGCTTTACGCCTCCATCAGGGATGTTTATGTGTGGCAATAAAGTCCTCTCCAATTCTCCAGCAGCACAATTTGTGCGCAAGCATATTGTATACGATGTGGCAAACAATTTACGAGATTTGGATCATGTTGGATGACTAGGACATCGATCAAGGATTGCTTTCGTATATTCCAAATTGCGCTGCTTGCGCGCGACCGGTGCCAAATCGCCTTTGCGCACGAATGGTGCGGGGTTATTTGAACTGGAGAATTGGCGGGAACTTTACCTACAACAATGAGGAATTGACAAAGCAGATAAAGTAGTTCACAAATAAATAAGAAACAGAATCCCTGTTTCGGCCCATTATCCTGCAGACAGGCTACATCAACGTACTATATCTAGAGTTACTGACTAAATAATAGAATCGAAATAAGAACATCCACTGTGGTGGGCCTACTGCCTGAACGCTCATCAGTGCAGGGCCACAGCGGACGAAAGGAAAGTAGCGAACAAAGTAAAATCTGGAAAAAGAGTAGAAACCTATAATGAGAAAGTTAGAGTGAAGATTGTAAACAAACAAACAAAAAATTGCGGAATTAGAATTTGTATATTTTTTCGGTGAGTAATTTACGATTTTGGACATTGAAAAGGTTAAGTGATCTATTGATATCTCGTTTACGGAAACAGTATTTCAAAAGAACGGCTTTAACTGTAGATGCTTTAAAACCGAGACGGCAGAAAGTAATGTAGAGTTCTTCTAGTTTAACCAAAAGCACAGTGCGATCAGTGCAGCAACGGACAATGCGAAGAGCTTCTGATTTAAGATTACCAAAACAGATTTGGCGACTAGTAGTGCTTTCGGAATGCGTGAAGCGATGAACGTCGAATGTATAATCATCAGTCTTATTGTACAGACTTACTTGCCAATGCGTATCGAAACGTAAAGTAATATCGAGAAAATGTGCCTCGGAATCAGTACGATTAGTGCGCTCCAGTTGCAAGTTGCTAGGAAGATATGCTTTGAGAAAGGTGTCAAGATCAGACTTCTTGTCATAGAGAATGAGTACATCATCAACATAACGGAAAACTTGGAATTTCTCATTTTTACAGACAAGAGGGTGAAGAAGACTGTATTCGTATTCTAGAACACTGAGCGTAAGAGAAGCAAGGAGAGGGCTAGCGTTACCACCTTGTGGTACGCCCTTCACCTGTTTGAAAATAAAACTACCGTACTGTGCATAAGCGCTTTCAACCAAAACCTTAGTTTTGGCTATAATTTCACTTGCCGACATTACACGCTTGTCTGCAATGTGCATAACAGGATCGGAAGTATATTTAGAATATTTAGCAGATGTAATGAGAATATTTGGTTTTCCACAATTCTTGAAACACATATCAACAAGAAATTTCATCTTTTGCAAGATGAGATCATGCGGAAGATTAGTAAAAAGACTAGCAAAATCAGCACAATATAGAGAAAGGGATGTGTTCGAGACAGAGCGTAAGAAATCGGACACTTTCATACTGTTAGTAATCGAAAAGTACATTTTGTGGCCATTTCTGGCAGCACCTTTAAGGCAAATGTTACGAAAGTGTTTTTCTAGATGTTTGTACACTACTTGGAGTTCCATGGAAAGACCCTTAGTGATACATTCGCGTGCCGCAGTGATGAAACGACATTTTACAGGATTTTTATGGAGCTTTGGGACTCCATAAATATTAGGCAACACAGACTTATCGGGGTCAAAGATAGAAGAATATGTGAGTGAACTGTTTAGAACAGAAGGGTCACCTGTAAACGGCACATATACGGCATTGCCAGAAGCCCTACCGTAACTTATGCCTAATTCAGCATCACAGAAAGAGATGTAAAGTCGCTTGCACATTACTACAAAATTACTTGAAGCTTTATCTATAGTGGTAACTGTGAAACAATTATGTAGATCAGAAGTAATAGATTTAAAATTTGTAACGGAATTGAACTTTTTGCTCATAACACGATACTTAAGTTTATCGTTAACGCAATCGAATATTTTGTTAGTGACGATGGAAATATTACGATCACTGATAGAGAGAAGATTTTTGTACTGATTAACCATGTCAGAAATAGCATTTCGAACAGTGTTGACAACAGTGGATACAGAGAGTTTGAGATTGGACACTCTCATATTAGCGCCTTTTTTCATAAATGATCTAAGGGAGTGATTAGAGATGATAGAGAGGTCGCCTGTAAGAACGTGGCCATAGTGGGGATCACGGTGAGAATCGTATTCTGCATTGCTGCAGAAACAAGGAATCGAGTCCAGAGAAACTGGTCGGTCTCCTCTGTACTCTTTGATAACACGGCTATGATTCACCACATATTTACTCAAACGGTCGGTAGCCAGATGTGTCACTCGAATCTTCTGCTGGTCCTTGCGATTAAAGGAATTAAGAATACACAACACTTCACGAGTATTGAACAAGGAAAAGAGACCGAGGCTTTCCATATTTGTGAACAAATAAGGAATTTTCAAGAAAATCGTGTTTTTGAACAAGTCTTTAGTTTTGTTAGGAGTGTGGTCAATAGACCAATAGTAAACAGACAATAAAATTTCGAGTTTTAGCAAGTTTTGAAGAGAACGATTATCGAGAAGATATGACATCAGTTTATTTTTAGATTTATTAGACATACATAGGACGTTACGGTAACTCTCATACCAATTGCGAGCATTAGCTGCTTGCACAAGGGAAGACGTATCTGGCGTTCCACCTTTACCAGAGCCCCTCCTTTTGTTGGGACGCCGGCGAGTCTTCGGGCGGAAATTGAAGTAAGGATGAGATACCTTATCAAAAGGACGAATATGAGAGCGAGTGATGGTTTCATATCCTCTGATAGAGTCATTCAGACCCACAGGATATGCTGTAACAAGTGTTCGAATCCAGAATTCTTCACGCTCTTCCAATTTAACATTATTCATACGTTTGTCACTATTCACATCCACTACCTCCAAAATAGAGAGTTTGGCAAACGACCAAGAGTGGCCATTTTGAGCAAAATGTTTATAAAGAGGAGTGTTAGAATACTTATTGTTGATAGCACTCTTATGTTCACGCATACGTTGCAAAAACTTGCGAGAGGACAGGCCAACATATTGAACACCACATAGATCGCAAGTAATACAGTAGATAACATTAGCAGTATTACAGTCACAGTTCGGAGTTTTCAAAGTCGTAACATGGCAGTTAGTAGCGTAGCAATATATTTTGTTAGAATGATCAACCTGAGGACAGATAAGACATTTAGTGTTTGGACAGTGTACACTAGTATGAGTTGTAGAATTAGATACTAGCAGAACGTTTTTCTTTTGACGTTTTACTAGTATGGAGTCACTGGTAGTAGAAAATTTGGTGATTAAATGCTTGGTTTGTGTGTTTGATTGGGATTTGGCAGGAGTGAAAGGTTTCAGAGACCCTTGAGGCGGGATGCCTAAATAGGCGCCTATGTACGACGACAGGCCTAGATGACAACTCGGATATCTCTGTTTCCCGAATCATCAAAGCGCAATCGAAGGTGGCTGCATGACAACCTCAGTAGTGAAATAAGAATAACATGTCATGGGCCCGGACCACATGAGCCCTCCAGAGAGTAAAACAAATAGAATAAAAGAAAGAAAGAAATGTGTATAGATGTGTGACTCCTGCTACCAAACACTAATAGATCCAAAAAAGTACAGGTATGGGAAGGAAATAAGAAAGATTCTAATATTGCGGGTAACATGTAATGAAATGAATGAAAGAAAAATATGAATGAAAAACTAACTTTCTCGTAGAGAGAAAGAAAGATAAAATGAAGAATAAGTAAACCCACTCACTGTCTCAAGGTGCATTTATGAGACTAGAGTGGGGTGAGCTGCTCTGTGCGACTGGCCAGGGTACCCGGCCGGTCACGGTGAGCAGCTCCGCACAATCCTTCCAGGTGCACTTAGGAAGGCATGCCGCGTTCTCCCAGGTGCACTTAGGGAGAACGGAGTCGGCACGGTGCAAGTCTCGCCGTAAACGGTGAGAGAGAAAATGAAGTAATACTGACAGAATAACTGGTAGTAGAATACATATACAATATTGATTTATACGACAAAAAAGGTCAGACGTGCCTATAAAAGGCAGGGCAGGAAAGTATAACGTATAGAATAAAATGTGAAACAGTTAGAAGAAGTAAATGTAACGGAATAAATTAAATAGTAAGAGACAAAGATAATATAAGTAAGAGTGAAAGCTGGAAAGAGACAAGACGCGCCTCTCTGCGTAGTACACGCGAGAGATCACAGTCATGTGCTAACCAACTACAAACAATGAGGAATTGACAAAGCAGATAAAGTAGTTCACAAATAAATAAGAAACAGAATCCCTGTTTCGGCCCATTATCCTGCAGACAGGCTACATCAACGTACTATATCTAGAGTTACTGACTAAATAATAGAATCGAAATAAGAACATCCACTGTGGTGGGCCTACTGCCTGAACGCTCATCAGTGCAGGGCCACAGCGGACGAAAGGAAAGTAGCGAACAAAGTAAAATCTGGAAAAAGAGTAGAAACCTATAATGAGAAAGTTAGAGTGAAGATTGTAAACAAACAAACAAAAAATAAACATCGCAACGCACGCTTCGCGGTGTATCCACACTCGGAGCAAGAGAATGCGGGTGCGGGGTAGTGGTTGTAGAGTGTGTGCCGACCGGCGTTTACCGATAGGACCACTTTCCTGCACAACTGTAAACACAGACATGACACATTGTGCGCAACTCACACACTCACCACGCACTCGTGTGCTAGACGCTTGCGAGACGCACCAGCCTTCTTCGCTTCCTTCTTCTTCCCGATGCGCTTCGTCATCGACCGCTTGACAGCCCCCGGCCCCGGCTGATAGACCGTGTCGTCCTTGTCAACAACCTACAAACATCGTTGAATAACGTCACAACCGGAAAGTACAGTATGACCTTGCTCTCCCTCCCCCCTCTCCCTTCTCACGGTCAGATACAGCGGCTACAGCTCTAGTAAGGTGAGCGCACGGGGCCGCGGTGTGAGCCCAAGGTAAGGCCCTTTTATACTCACCGCACCGCACGGTGCGGCATGCGTTTCCCATTGTAAAGTGCAACCGCACGCCGCAATGCGTCTCACCGCACGGTGCGTGCGGCTGCGGCTGCGTTTTGCACCTTTCAGACTCGCCGCATCAAAAACGCATGCGTTTTGCGTTATTGCCTTCCCGCGCGTGCGTTGGGCGGAGTTTCTCAGACAAATTCTGCCGTATGCCGCGTTGCGTTTCACGATGCGGCAAAGTAGTTTTTGCTGTTTTCCGCATGCGTTTCAAAACGCAACCGCACCGCAGTTGCGTTGCGTTTAGTCTGAAACGCGCTTTAGCCTCACTCACCTGCACCTGCATGCCGTCTCCCTGTGCCACACTCGTCTTCACCTTGGCAGAGCGACGCGGCTGGCGGCGAGTCGACCTCTCCCCAGCCACTGTTCCATTCTCCGCCACTCGGTCCTTCGCCGCACGGTCCTCCTTCTCCAGGTCGATGACGTCATCCTCATCTACAGGAGGAGACAGCGTTGACTGACCACCGATCTGAATCGAAATATATAACAAAACTCAAAATTTGAGAATCGAAAAAAAAAACCTACCGGATTGCTGTCGTGCTGCGTCTCCTGCTTGGCGGTGACGTCATACTGTCTGAGCGACACGGTGTGGTCACCGGACGGGACGGGCGCATCCGGATCGGACTTGGATAGGACGAGGGGCGCAGTGTCTTGCCTCTCCTCCCCCACAACAGACAGAGCAACCGGGAGGACGGACGCCAGGGGCTTGGCATCCATGAAAGACACTTGAGACATCTCGTATTCCTCACCAGTGACCGGCCGGGGCGAGCTGATATAGCGCCATGTGAAACGTACGATAAGTGGCATTTAGTCATATTGCCACGGCTTTTAATTCAACCGCAAAACTACTTCGGTGAAAATAGGCATACAGCTTATTGTAATTCGAACGTATTGTAATTCGAACGTATTATTGTAATTCGAACGTATAAAAGTAGTTGGCCCATGTACCTGTCATATGGCGAGTGCGGCAGGTCGGGACAATCCGGGACGCGGCTGACCGCGAGAGGAAGCGGGCGATCGACACGGCTGTAAACAGTTGGGTGTACAGGTAAGCTGTTTGAAGAAACACCACCCGCTCACTTGTCGCCGTTGATGGGCGTCTGATTGAGCAGCCACGACGCGCACCCTTCGGCCGCCCCGGAGGAGAACTTGCGGCAGCCGAGCGAGAGACACAACTCAACAACATTATTCATACATAATACACTAGAGTCGTCACAGACACATTGAGATAATGAAATGCACGTTAGCGTTTGCGTTTGGAAACCGCCGTTAGAAGAGGAATGAGTGGTGGAAAAGTTGTAAGAAGTCAGATAGCCGTATTGTACTCATATTGTATTCGTATTGTATTGTATAGTGTATTCAGTCATCAAGAGGCCATGATGAATGGATACATATCAATATTATTATGATGAAGGAAACGCGATGACTCACCTCTACGAACTGGTCTATCGCCGCTCCGCCAGGGATCTCGACGACGAAGAACTCCTTTGTCGCCATTCTACACGCAAGAATGAATAAGATTATAATAATTAAACATAAACTTACAAAAAAAAACAACAACACAGAAACAATACATAAACGAAACAAATTAAGGTACCGGTAGGAGGTCAATGCGATTGAAAATAGTGTAGTGATAAATGCCAATGGAAAGTGTGTTTTACGAAACCGCACTCACTTCTCCACAACAAAACACTACACTTTTTGTCTCGAGACCGACGCATTGTTCATATAAAATAAATATCCAAAACGTTTTATTATGCATAACACAAATCACAATGACACTTTACTACATTTCCAAACTGTTAATTTCCGCATCGATTACTCCGCACTTCTAATCCTCCTGTGTCTTGTCTTCCTTGGGCTGTTGCGAGGCCTTTTTGGCGAGAGCAAGCATCAAGGCAAGCATGTACAGAGCCAGAGCGGGGTTCTGGCGACAGTGGGTTACGGTAGGTTACGGTAGATTGAATCTAGATACCTGCTTGCCAAATTTCTTCACATTCGACTTCGTGTCACGGAGAGCGGGGCTTGCAGGGGCGGGGCTTGCAGGAGCGGGGCTTGCAGGGGCCGGGCTTGCAGGGGCCGGGCTTGCAGGGGCGGGGTCTGCAGGGGCGGAGTCTGTCTCGCCGCCGTACATGACGGCCTTCCACTTAGCCAGGATAGTGCTAGGGTCGCTAGGGACGACCTGGAAAAGGTACTCTTTCTCTCTCTCTCTCTCTCTCTCTCTCTCTCTCACCGAACAATCGCCGCAACCATTCTTAGTGATGACATCTCCATTCGGTTTGATGATCACAAGTGTGGGAATTCTTTTCACTTGGTACTTGTCGCCGAGCTTCTGAGAAACTCATAGAGCGGAAACAAAAAAAAAAGAGAGAGAGAGAGAGAGAGAGAGAGAGAGAAGGAGAGGATGAGAGGAGACCTTGATAAGCGGATCGTCGTACTTCACGTAGAGCCAGTCACCATGCAGCTTATCCATGTAATTCATCTGCTTCTCCTTCGAAGAATCCCACGACACGAACACCACTTCGAAATCGTCGCGCACCGCAGCGTGGAAGGACTATGGAACATCTGTATCCATCTCTTGGTCCTACTAGCTCTCTCCCTTCTTAAGCCTCCCACATTCCCCATCTCTTCCTTCCTCCTTCTTCAATTTCTCTTCCTCTCCCCTTTCTCGCGATCTCCCTTCCTCGCTCTTCCTCTTTCTACTTCTACCTCCTCCCTCTCTCTCCCTCCTCTCTCCTCTCTCCTCTCTCCTCTCCTCGTATACCTTCAGCGTGGGAGTGAAGTAGCAGCAGGGCGCGCACCAGTGCGCCGAGAAATACACACCAACCACCTAGATTTCGATAGCTGTAACGGACCATAGCCCTCTACCCACCCTACCTTGCAAAACAGAGCAGAGCCATCGACGGAGGTACCGTCTCTCTTGTAAAGCGTTCTTTCCTGAACGACAACGTTGAAAGTCTCTCTCTCTCTCTCTCTCTCTCTCTCTCTCTCTCTCTCTCTCTCTCTCTCTCTCTCTCTCTCTGCCTTGAGCAATTCCGACATGTCTGCCAGCCGCGCCGCGTCAAAGGGAGGGGAAGTAAGAAATGATGTTGTTTGTCACTCAATTCGTCATTTGAAGAGTGAGAAGAGCATTGGATTGCGGTTATGTAATCGGTTATGTGCGGTTATGTAAAAAAGGTAAAGGTATCCCCGGTTATGTAATTATCGAAATCAACAGCGGATCAATTCAATCACATCACACATATTGGCGCGAAAGAAACATGGGGAAAATTCAAAAACAAAATCTAGTGAATGAGTTCAAATATCAAAAGCGAACTCTCGGTGCCTTTTTAGGGGCAAGGATCAATTCCTCATCTTTCTAGGAGTGAGCTGAGTGGAATTCTTCATTGAGCAACAACGTGAGTGGTCTCACGGCTGCACGCAGTTGTTTTCATAGCCCGGCAGCGCGCAGCGTGTGAGATCAACCGGGTTTGCGTGTTTTCGGAGCAAGCTGCGGTAGTGGGGAATTGATTCGAACTTATACTGGAATTTGTTTACAAAATCAATTAAGACGTCAACTTAATATAATTTTACCTTTTTCAGGATATCATGGTTGTTTCTCATTCTTAACATTTGCGTAATCTGGACTACAAGCCTGTTGGATCCCTATATGATTCCGTGTTATCCTATATGAACGAGGTATACAAGCCTAAACAGGAAAAGAGGTTCTCTTCTTTCACTAATTTTTCAAAGTGAACATTTGTTATGTTCTCAAAGTTTCTCTCTCTCTCTCCCTCTCTCTCTCTCTCTCTCCCTCCCTCTCTTTCCCCCATTTCTAACGGCAATAGTCAATAGTCGTGGAATGACGCTGTATCTAGAGTTTCGTTCGGCTGCCGAAATGACGACCGAAAACACGTCATTTCGGCGAATGATCACCGATTTCGGAATTTTCGAAACGGCCGATTCCGAAATCCGATCTGTTCGGCAATGACCGAACCGACGTTTCGGAAACCTTTTCGGAATCGTTCGGCGCGGCCGTTCCTTTCGGCAGCGTTTTTCGGAATTGCCGAAAAATATTAGAATAATCTCTGGAATGAGGGATTTTCGCATGACTCGACCGTGTTCTCGAGTTGATAGTGGGGAATGAGTGAGCCATCGGTCAGTTACATTTCATCAATATTATGCAAATGTGTTTTTCGGAATTTCCGAAATGGCGCGGCCCGAGTTCGGTCATTGCCGTTTCGGCGCGCGCCGAACACGCGGTCGTTCGGTTCGGAAATTCCGAAAAGTGTTCGGTTATTTCCGAAACGGAAATTTCGAAATCGTCATTTTTCGAAAATGACCGTTTCGGAAATCGAACGAAACTCTAGCTGTATCCGGTTGATTACGCTACGCAGCTTCTGCAAACTATAATCCGTTATCAGCTATCAATGTTGAGAGCACCACATGGCACCCGGAAAACGATAAAAAACGCCCGACCAAAGTTCACAAATCGGAAAAGAAATATCTCGTATCTCGAGTTTTGAATCTGCATTGGTGTAGTGTGGCAGAGAATTGGTCGAGACGGCCCATGTACAAAAATTAAATGAAACCGTCCAAGAACATTTCATTAGTCAGTGTACAAATCGGTTTGCTTCGCGAATAAAAGTTTATCGATGAAAACATATCTCGAGTAATCGTTTGTTTGTGATCTTTGACCAAAGTTCACGAATCAAAAAAATTCTCGAACCTGCAATTTGCAATGGTGATGCAGAGACGTCACATGAATAAGAAGAGAAAACATCAAAGCACTGTTTATCGTGATATGTTTACTGCTTCCACGCTTCCACTTCACAGGTCCTGCTTGATGATGTCGATGACCGGGGCGTAGATGTCCTTGGCGGCGTTGAGGCCCCAGATGAAGTCGAGGTGGTTGTAGTTGGGCAGGTAGTTGTTTTGCTGAACGTATTCGTAACGTATAACATAACTACACTAACTGTAGCCGAACAACTCTCCAATTCTTCAGAATGACACATATTTTGACACATATTTTCTGAATCATATCTAATCATCTAATGGTCAGAGCAACGTTCAATTCGCTTTAGTACATTTCTGCGCTGCTTACGCGAACGGTGAAGAGATATTCAAACGGAAGAACTGGCGGGAACTGTAATTTTTCATAACAAGTCTTCTATACTACCTTGATAATGTCCGGATTGAGGTTAGGCAGGAGGTAGCTCTTGATGTCCACCTCGTCCGCCAGCCAATCAGCGTCCGACCAGTACAGGTAGATCGGAACGTTCTGAACGGATCTACTCTCTCTCTCCTTCTCTCTCTCTCTCTCTCTCTCTCTCTCTCTCTCTCTCTCTGTGTGTGTGGTGTGTATGTGTGTCTTTCATCAACTCTCATAGTTATCTCGAATCCAGCATGAGCCATATTCAAGAATTCAAGTATACAAAAAGAAAAAAGTACAGTAAGATGACGGTAGAGTGCAGTACCTTGATCTCGGAGAACTGGTAGGCGGGCGGCGAGCTCATGCCGTAGTGCTGCTCGTTCTTCTTGGCGCTGCCGTAGTCGAACATCGTCACCTGAAGCGATGCGATCATGCTGTACATTTCACGTTCCAGTCTTCCAGTTAACATCCGGTCTGCGTTCCAACAAACCACTGAGAGCAGTCAAGACACGGAAAACACGACGCACATGTTCCAGTCAAAATTCTATCCTTCCCACTGTAGGACTGTGCGCTACCACATCACCCATCGTTCGCATTCCTGGTTTACTGTGCTCCTCCCATTTGGTGGAAGACCAGTTATGTTCAGTTCTGTTTATTTACATGTATACGAATGCAACACGTTCAGCAAAACCACTACCTGCCGAACTACAACCACCTCGACTTCTGGAGCCTCAACGCTGCCAGGGACATCTACGCCCCCTTTTCGCCTTTCCAGTTTTCGGATCTTCCCACCCACCGTGCCCCTCTTCGCCATCTGGCACCAGTGCATCACGTTCTGCGTCGACGTGCCGGCCGGGGAGTGCGACGTGTACACGGCGACACGGGTCTGAAATGTGAAATGAGTGCAGTTTGTGGTTTTGGTATGAATTATTAGAGGTATGTATTTTGGTATGTATTATACTCAGTTTCTCGAAAGCCTGTAGTAAGTAAGATAGAGTTGCTGACCTGTATGGCTTTCTGATTTCAAAACTATTCCAACTACGTACACATGCCCACCTGGTTGAACTGGTTGCTTTCCGGGCCAGCGATAAGGAACATGACATTCTCACACAGCTTCGAAGCAATGTCCTGCAAACATGATACATGTTCCAGTACATGAACCTTATTCTGATGATCAGTCGTCGTCACATGCTGGTGTCGACCTGGGTATATCGATTGATGGGATAACTGCTACCGTATACAGTTACGTACAAATAGACAGACATTGTGTTTTCTATATAATATTCCTATTAGGATTGCCGCGATGAGTTCGATTTTTGAGTCTGTGAATGTTGTCTATTTTGCCGTTTATAAACAGTCAATGCAGATAGTGAACGTCCCGATTACCTTCTTTTCACAAAGTGCCTCCGAGAGTATCTTCATCACCCAGTTGGATGGCAGGAACTCGCCCGTGCCGAAGATGTCATAGAACATCTGAACATATCATAAATAAACTTCTTTTCTCAGAATTTGTTGCTCGCTGTGTCATAGAGGAAGACTCGCGGCAATAGCGTGTAGAACACCGTCATAATTGATATGATAACGAACATTGAATAGTCCGAGGAAAATGCTCGGAATCGGTCTTTTCGGAAATTTCGAAATCGGTCATTTTTGTTCGGAAATTTATTTTTCGCAACGATTTCGACCGAAGACAACTCTAATGATAACGCACATCGAGTACTCCGAGGAAGTGCTCCTCGATGTACTTGAACATGCCCTTGACGTGCCCGACTGAACCGACCGGAGCCAGCGCGAAGAACTTCTTGATCTAGAATCGGATTTTAAGCATAGGTTAGTCTCTTCTCTTCTGATACTGATACCGAAACGTCTTCCGAAAAATTTGAAACAACTAAAACTAAACAACGTGTTTCGAAAGCGTTTTGAATGGGCTGTTTTGGAGTGGCCACACCTTTATGGATTGTTTTTCTTTATAGAGACAAATAAACTAATATACGCACTAGCTACATCTCTATCTCCGCATTCTGAGACTAACTTGTGTAAAGTTCAGTCCATCCTTTTTTTTTTTAGATTTTTGTACACTATACCTTGCTCGCAAACTTCTGATCGACGGACAGCTTGCTGAACATGGTGAGTGTGCCCTGAACATGTATTGTGGAGTGACAAAGTAGTGAAGAGAGAAGAGTACATAGTACATAAGTGGGGTACACAGTGAATAGTTACATAGACTACGACTCGTTCCAACCTGCGAGTGTCCCATGTAGTAGAGCGACGTCTGATTGGTAGCAGCGAGTGTGTGATCGATCATCGCTTCGAGATCGAACAGAACCATCTCGTCCCAACTGTAACTTTATTTATTTCATATTTCACTAACTCATTATTCTTCATTCGCATTGTTCCGGCATATTTTTTTATCTGTTTTGGTACGTTCTGGTACTTGCATACCGTCATTCTTTATGTCTTTTCTAATACGGCACGGAAATGCGCTTCACTCACGAGAACTTCCAGAACTCCTTGGACTTGGGATCCAGAGTGGTGTGCGCCTTTCCATATGTGTTTCCGCGCATGTTGCCGAGCCACACATCATAGCCAGCATCCGCGAACATGAAGCCTTCAAACATATGTTTCAACAAAACGGCCAAACGTACCAGCTCACAGTGGTGTACACTAATAATCAAAAGTATCAATAACTCATCAACATCATGCTATACTAACGCATCGGTCAAAATATCTAGAACGCATCTGAATACAATGTAGTTCACGTATCTTCATCCCATAACGCACCGGCGCTCTCCTCGGGCAGGTTGGTGACCCAGTTGGAGGAGGAGCACTCGAGTCCGTGCTGCATGAACACGACCGGGCGGGGCGCGGTGCCAGGGCCGGCCTGAAATAAAGTCAATTTAGTTTTTTTATCATTGCGTCTTCAGGTATGGGCATATGGGGACTAAATATGTGACTGTAGCAAGTGGTGATGCAACGTATTCGTGAAAAAAAAACACGAAATTCTATGAAACAAAAATATGAAACGAAATTCATGTGACCACAGATTGATGTACCCACTGTTTCACATTTCCCAAGAATCTGTTGGATTGACCACAAGAACTTGAGCAATGCCCATGTGTCCCACCTTTCCCCACGGTATCCTATGCATGGTGAGTACGTATCCGTCCTTGGTCGTCACCTGCACTTCCTCCGCAGGATAGCCCCATCGACGGATGATCTCGGCCGGAAAGACAACACTATTAAAACTCATTGAGACTTTGTACTGTGTTGTGTGATTGTACCCTTTGCTATGCAGCGCAGTGTGCATGTTGACAAGTATCTTCAAACGACTTCGGATTAGCTTCAAACTCCCGATATGCCTTGCGAACTGCTTTCGTGTAACTTCAAACTACTTCAAGCGACTTCAAATAACGCCGGTTTACTTCTCATATGTATTGGAAGAAACTTCTTTCAGGTGAGAGGCATGCACTGTGTTCATAGACTTGCTCTGTTTTTAAAAAGTCCAGATCGAAAAGCGTTGCTGTATGAGATCGTTATGCAGTGAGTATGCGAACTTACTTACTTACTACTTACTTACTTACTAACTTACTGTATTCATGAGTATCTCCGGGTCCTGCGCTGCCGAGAGCGCAGCCAGCGCAGCCACGAAGATCAATAGCATGGCCGAGTTCAGGTGACACTCTCTCCGGCACAAGAAGAGACAAGCCACTATCGAAGATCGGCACACGTGCTTATGTATCAGCTCTTATCACCGTAACCATGCGTCCACGAAAGTAGATATGAGGCGATATGAGATATGCCATCACTATGCCCCGTAAAAGGATCATACCATAACATTTATCTAGACATACCTAATCGATTTCACAGCAGTACTCTGTTAACCAAACATTGAACGATAAAAAGTTTCAAAGAAGAGAGACAACAGTGAGAGAGAGAACAGTGATAGAGAGAGAACAGAGGATTTTTAAAGGAGAGAGAGAGAGAGAAAGAGAGAACAGAGGACTTTCAAAGGTACGTCCAATCTACGTCTTTTTGTGCTTGAACAGGTGCATCTCCGGGTATCCGGTGATCTCGTTACACATTTGTCGGTCGACTGCCCGGGCCACCTCGTCCGTGTCCATCGTAGACTCTCCGTCGATATTGTCGGGACCACCGTACTCCTTCATCTTAAGTAGTGGTCAGTCTCTCTACCTCCGAAATGCTTCGCAAAACGCCTTACAACCACTTCCAACTACTACCTTCAGATGTCCACAACTATTTCAAACTACTTGTGAATGCCCTCCACAACTTAAGCGACCACGTCCACGTCTCTCTCTCTCTCTCTCTCTCTCTCTCTCACTCTCTCTCTCTCTCTCACTCGCATCCACTCACTTTATAGTGCAGTTTCGTGTCGAAGTGGAAGTCGTCAAAGCTCGTGCCGGTAGTCCTAAAGTCAGTTGTGGAGTACACTGTCCCAAAAGACACCAAGCTCGCGGCCAGACACCACGCTGGTAATCGACTTGCAACTTCTTCGAATCAACTACTTCGTATTTTGAAACGGCTTTTTGCTACACAGGCATAGTCTGGCTGCGCCGTGGCCAGGGTAAAATCAGAGATGGGGACATTGGGAATATGTGGTCCCGACCCACATCCAGAAGAACATGCCAATCCAGTCGAGCCACACGTGACGGGCGGGATCTTGAAGCTGCGCCGGCGCACTCACGCCGATCATCTTCACTCGAGGGTGGCGCTTGCGAATCGCGTTCAGCTGAACAGCTCTCTCTCTCTCTCTCTCTCTCTCTCTCTCTCTCCCTTTCTTTCTCTCTCTCTCTCTCTCTCTCTCTCTCTCTCTCTCTCTCTCTCTCTCTCTCTACCCACAGCTTGTTCCATGCGTGAGTAGATGCGAAAGTAGAATGAGTGACTGTACATTGTCATTATACACTTCCAGTATCCACATGTCCATCTGGCATACTCTGGATTGTTCTGGTGGTGCGTGAAGTAGAGCACAATCTGGAACAAGTTACAAGTAGTACAGCGCTCAGTCTCATCACACGACTTTGAATTAGATTCAAACTACTTCCAAAATGCCTTCGGATTACTTCAAACGACTTCAAATTACTAGTGATTGTCTTGCGATGACTTCTATTTCTGATTTGTATTCGAAGAGACTGACCGCGTTTTCAGTGAAACTCTGTGCAGTCACGCCACTATCTATAATCCTGTGCGCTCTCTTTTACTTGGTCATCGAAGCGGGTCGCGGTTTGTACTGACTGTCTCAATTGAGAAACGTAACAATTTTAAATGAGGCGTGTCCTCAATTGCCGCAAAACACATTGCAGCATTCAAAATAGTCACTAGCGAGACAATCATGTTTTCGTGTATTGAGATTCTGGATAAACTTTTTTGATTAAAGGATGTATCCGGACAATGCATTTTTCCCTGATCTTCAGGATGGGGTCGCTTTCGTTCTCTTCAATGAAGACGAGTTTTGAAGCTCTGTTTGCTCAGAAAAATTGGTAAAAATACAAACAATTTTTCCACGTTTGTACAATTTCAAAAGAAGGTTTCATTGACCAGAACAAAAACGACCCCAACCTGAAGATCAGGCAAGATTACATTGTCCGGATAAATCCTTTAATAACCTTGGCATGATTCGGGTCGTGATCGTTGAGATTGTCGAGCATTTTCAGAGCTTTCTAAAACGTATTTAAAGTGAGGAGAGAGAGAGAAAGAGAGAGAGAGAGAGAAAGAGAGAGAGAGAGAAAGAGAGAGAGAGAGAGAGAGAGAGAGAGAGAGAGAGAGAGAGAGAGAGAGAGCGATCTACCTCCCAAGCTGTGTGCGGCATGTGAGCGTGCGAGACAGGCGGGTGGCCACCGTGTCCATCGTTGTATGCGAACGCTAGAAAAAGTATATATATATATATATGTATATATATATATATATATATAATTTTTAGTTCTGCCACCACTCCTCGCGTCCATCCCGCATTTGATAATGACGCGCGCGCGAAACTACGACTTTGAATCTGATCGCGTGCTCTCGCATGTCTATATCGATTTTTGCGGCCATTGCGACCGTTTTGACCACACTTTTGCACGGCCCGGCGCGCGTTCACTGATTTGCGTGAATTTAAACGCACGCAACGCACACGCAACGCGTCTCCTATGTTACAGAAAATCAAGCTCATCGTCATAGTCGATTTCTGCGAGACCGCTGTCATGATCATTTAGCCTAGTGGCTAGCGAGCGCGGCCAGTGATCTGTTCACTGCGGGTTCGATCCCTTTCGCTGGCACAAGTTTTGCTAAATTGCATGAGCCAACCGCGACGCGGAACTGATGCGTAGCGTGCGTCTGAGTTCACCGGCCAGTGAACAAATGAGTGACACTACGGCCGGGCCGTGTTTTGGAAACACGGCTGGTTCTCGATGCTCAGTGATCCAAACGGGCTCAGGAAAAAAGGAATCAAGAGGATTCATCGCGATCAATCCTCCAACTTTCCAGAAATGGCCAAAACGGCCAAAAAGTGGCGAGTGCCCGGCCATCTCTGTGCACTTACCTTCATTATTATTTATAACGTTTTTATGGAAGATCTCGACGAAATAGTCTGTAGCCCTGTCGAATGCGCTCTCGTCGTTCGACTTGTCGAAACTGAGTACCTCCACCGCGTTCACTGAACGAAAAATTTGAACGAATAAATCCTTTCGTATATAGTAAAAGCGTACGGTGATAGAGAACGAGGGCGATTTTGCGGTTCTTGTTGCGCGCAATATCCTGATCGGCGTAGATCTGAAATGATGTGACTGCTAGGCCAAGGCGCTGTGGTCGCCGCTCTCTGTCGCAGCCTGTCCGCAGACAGCGACCGCGCCGCGCGCTAATGCTCTGTGAAGAATGACCGCTCGCATCCGTTGGCATTGCACCAGCCCATTTTCCAAACGCGCGGAACGCGGTGTATTGGATGACCGGCGGATGAGGGGTAAAATAAACACTAATAATCAGCTAATCACTCGCCTTCTTCAGCGCTCTCACGATGTGGGCCTTTGGTGTGCAGGATTCATTGGGAATCAGCACGATTATACTCGTTTTGAAACACGAGACGCAGAGATGACCGCGAGGAGCCTGAACGAGGTATAAAGAGAGAGGGAAAGAGAGGGAGCGAGAGAGAGAGAGAGAGAGAGAGGGAGAGAGCGAGAGAGAGAAAGAGAGAGGGAGAGAGAGAGAGAGAGCGCGCGCACCGGATCTCCGTTGAGATATGAGTACTTGAAGTGCATATCCTCCGTCTTAGGCGGGCACACACACTCATTCGACGCGTCACAGATCGAATTGCCGGGACACTTGCATTTTGCTGAAATCGGCACCGCCATCAAAACGCGCCTAATAAACTCCTCTCCATTTCTCCACACGCACAATTTTTCATTCTCCATGGCACATTATTTTTGATATTCGCATAATGTCGGATCATCAGTACTAATCACTTCGGTACATTCCATATTGCGCTGCTTGCGCGCGAGAGATGCAAAAAGAGCCATGACGCGCGAATGGTGCGGGGATATTTGAACTGGAGAAATTCTTCTTCTTTTCCCCGCGGCGTGCGGTCGGGTCCTCATTTTGCCCCACCGCCGCCGAATGTTCGGTCATCGACAAGAATCCTTCCCGAGTAACCAGTGAGGCGGCGGGAAGTACCCTCGGAGCTCTACACGTCAAGAATGGTACTCTAATGGTCCAGGAATGATTATCGATCAAGTATCGCCTCCCACCACTAACCTCGTCAGCCTACCTGTCTTTCCCCGGCGTTAGCCTATGTATCTAGCATCTTAGGCACTACTGTATGCTTCATATCATTATGATTGTGTTGTCATATTCAGATATAACGATTCCGGATAAACGATTGATTGATTGATTGAATGGCGGCAACTTCAAACTCCTTCACGTACCAATCCGAGTCGTCTCCACCTTGAGCGCTGGAAATAATGTTTTGTTTACAAAAACTAAATGATAATCTTGTAAAGTAACGCACTGGCGATGCAGAGTATGGGCAGTGGGGTGTGCGGGCTGACGTCGACGTACTTCATCTTGCCGTGGCCGGCCATTTTCATGATACCCAGGGTGTACGCGCCCCCCGCTGCAGAAAGCGTCCCCCTGCGAGGACCCGTCGACAGAGCCCACTCATCGTAGACGATGGTCGACTGAAAAAGATATATAGACAAGCTAGAACATATATCAAGCTGAAAACGATATTAAACTGAGATAAACGGGATATGGAGATAGACGAGGAAAGAAACATATAGTCCGAGTCAACGAGTTCGTTCTCGGCATTGCGCGCGGAACGACTCTGGCTCTCTCATTCATAGCACTCTCTTCGCATCTCTAACCGGAGAGAGAGGAAGAGAGAGAGACGGCGGCGCATTGTCTGATTGCGAGTTCACCTTCTCTCCCTTGGAACTGTACATGCTCCACACCGTCGCTTCGTGATATCGACTGATAGCATTCGGCATCCCCGCGACACGGACGGGATGACCCTGAAGAAGTGGTCAGTCTTCAAACTACAGCCAAAATGAAAACGCCTATCAACCTGCGTTCCACTTACTACCTCTTCTACAGTCCACGGAATATTTAGTTCCGCCATCACTCCGCTCGGCCGTCCCGCATTTGAAAATTGCGCGCGCGCGAAAGTTTGAATGTGAATTTATTCGCGTTCTCTCGCATGTCTATCGATTTTTTTCGCCTTGCGCTCTGTTCACTCTGCGCTCTCTGCTGGCGGCAACTGATTTGCCCACCCACTGTACCTACTCGTGTTCATTGTAGTCACTCCGCCTATCTTCTCAGAACCATCACATCCCCCATCTAAAGTAGCGGTCAGTCCCTTTAAACTACTGCCGAAATGTCCATCAACTTTCTACTTTCTACTGTTTGCTACCACCTCTGAAATGCCCCCCACTACTTCGAACTACTTCGGATTCGAGTGCCGTTGAGACTGACTACCTCACAGGGAAGTAAACAGTACAGTATAAGTAAGTCTGGTGCACCTCTGCGTGAATGGGTAGGATGGTCTGGACAAACTCCGGATCGGCTGGGATATAGTCACGAGCCGAGAACAAGCGACACCTCTTGTGCAGATCGATGTTGGCCTGAACAGGATTTGACAAGTCTCGGAATCTCTTTTGTAAAAACACCCAAATGCCATAGGTTCTTATGAGTGATTCCGTGTACGTGTCACGATAATACTATTCCGAAAAAAAAATTACTGTTGAGTTATAGTTTGTTATAGTTATACATAGTTATAGTTTGATTTCGATTTCCTCTAGCTGCAATACCTGTTTGATCTTCGCTTCTTTATCGAGTGGCTGTTGGGGCACGGTGTAGAGGTTGTTGGTATAGTAGACACACATGTTGTCCTTTAAATATGTGGTCAGTCTCTTCGAAACGCCTTCGGAACACGCTGTTCGGTCGCGTTTCGAAGAGACTGACCACACACTTTGAACATTGCCTGCATGCGGAACTGGTTCACTTGCACCGCGCACCACTCCTCCAGCGCCTTGAACAGGTACGAGGCCTCGGTGCGGCACACCACCGCGTGACCACTGAAATGATCAAGGTGTTGTCAATCACGGAATCCAAGACAGATGTGACAGGCTATATGCAAGAACCAGCCACTCAAAACGTCTTCAAAACACGTTGCTTGGTCGTGTTTCGAAAGCGTTTCGAAGTCGGTATCGAAAGGTGTTTCGAAGAGACTTCAGTATTATTTCATCTTTTGTATGCACCTCTCAGTTTTCTTCTCCGGTCTGAACGAGGCCCTGAAACGGGTAATGTTGCCCAGCTCTCGAGTGACCGTCAGGAACGCCAGGTCAGAGTCGCCTAAAAGAAAACAATATAGTGTTTAGGAAATGATATTAGACAATTATTATCATTTATCTGCTGACCTTTCAAGTCGAGCTTCTTTCCGTATCCTCGAATCCACATGCTTGTGAGAGAATCGTAGAACTGACGACCGGTCACTGTAAGTTGTCATGATCTTTCTCGCTCTCTCCCACCCCTCCCCTCTCTTCTCTCTCTCTCTCTCTCTCTCTCTCTCTCTCTCTTCCCTCTCTTCCCTCTCTTCTCCCTCTCTCTCTCTCTCTCTCGCACCGGTGAGAAGTGCCAGCAAGGTGTTGGTTGCTTGGATGGCTGGCACAGCGCCGAGTGACTTGCAGTACTTCTCGCGACTGTTGAAGTCGATCTGAGAAAAAAAGATGTCTCTCGTCCGCGCACAAAGATGTCTACCTTCTGGAAGCGATAGCACTGCGATTGGATCATCACGAATCCATCCGGACACGTGAACTTCATTTCTGAAAGATGTTACATTCGACTAACTAGAGACCTCATTATATAATGTATTCACTAAAAAAGGCAAAAAATTGAAAAGACCCACTATCTCCCCCATGGGGGAACAGACCACGAACGGGTGGTACGGTAACTAAGAGCACAGTCAAATTTGAAAGAAAGTAAAACACGAGCGGTAGCAGGACTCGAACCTGCGACAGAGCGCAGTCCGCAGATTGCTAGGTTAACAGCTAACCGACTGCGCCATTGAGGACGTGGCATGATCCTTTCATTGAGCGATCATCTACTGCGCGCTTGTGGTTTTTGTGAAGAAAAGTAGACAATAATGAGACACAAGCATGAGAGACGATTTGATTGTTTTCGAAAACATACGTTTCAGCTGAAAATGAATGGTTTTCCTTCGCACAGTCCGTCTTTGATTGATCGCAAATCAACTAGATGTCTCAATACTAGCGAATTGCACTCATCGCCTCTATGGCGCAACCGGTAAGAGATTCGCCTAGCAATCTGTTCGGCTGGTTCATGTCGTGGGTTCGAATCCTATCTACGTCAGGTGTTTTGCTGAAACCTTGCTACCGTAGCAATGTGCCTGCGAATCATAACTTGTGTAAGATTCAGTCAATCATTTGGGATTTTTGTCCACTTTAGCAGCCACGATTAGGTAACCAACTCTCTCTCTTCCCAAGTTCAGAAACGCAAAGAGAGTACTATAAAAGAGAGAGAGGGCCAGATCTGCGTCATGCAGATCGGAGAAGGCAGGCAAAATACCATTGAGCCGCACATTTCACAGCTATATTTTTTTATGTGTAAGTGTTCACATTGAATACATGTGATTCGGAGAGACTGGCTCTGTCTGTTTCACCGCTGATCACTGATGAAGTTTGTTCGCTCAATTTTGAACCTTTTCAGACACCCAACACCCGACTGTCCTAGTCGCAGGAAGATCACTCATTACGTCACTCTCGCAACGAGCCGTGAAATTAGCATATCACAAGTCATTCGATGACAATGCGTGCGCGTTCATCAGGAAAGTACGTGCGAAAGATGAAACAAGAAGAACTCAACGCGTTGACGTGAACTACGCAAATACATTCAAAACTCAAACGCCTACCGAATCGACAGACGAAAGAGTCCGAGGCGTGCTGGAAAACGGAATCAATAATGGAAATGAAAACGAAAATGGGAAAAAAATCAATAAGTACCAACTCACGCTTTTCACGCGTCCAGTAAACTGCTGCGACTCGCAGTAGCGCTTCGCGTTTCGCCAAGAGTCCGAGATGCGGATCTGGAAACAATCGATAATCGATCGATATCAATCGATATCAATCACCTCCTTCTCGCAGACAGTCTCCTGGCCGTTGAGCGTTCCCGACACACCATAGTAGTTTCGGGAGCAGAACGTGGCAAAGTCGGCGATACCGCCTGAAGAATATGAGGTTTAGATATGTTATCAATAAGTCGATAATTCCCATGGTGTGTGGCACCGCGGACCACTAGAGACTAGAAGGAGATGGTTAGAGGAAGACAGAAAGCCTAGAGTTGGTGTGCGAACAAGGATGGATGAGAAAAGAAGCGAAAGACAGACAAAGAGCGGTTTAGATATGTTCCTGCAATGATTCACGTGGGATAAACCAGATAGAAAAAAAAGGAAAAAGAACAATGCAGGTTACGGGAAGATCGATGAGTAGGTATGGGGAGGATGGACGAGAATCGAGAGCATAATGATTCACGAACTGTGAGATAAATCAGCAAAACAAGCCAGGCGAACGGGTACATGCCACACATGGTGAGGGAAGAAGGCGAGAACACAGCAATGTACCATGGGCGACGTGAACGAAGAGCAGCAGTGATAGCAGTGGAAGCCGCATGGCCGCACAGCTGGGAGCAGGAAGCGGGAAATGACGATACGGCAGGGCGGACAACGAGGGATGCGTTGAGGGGAAATGACACGGACATGGCTGATGCTAATCAGACCTCATCTCAATCTCATTCGAATCGTTCCTCTTTTTTTCTCGCGCGATAGTAGATGCACATGAAAGAGAGAGAGGGAGAGAAAGAAAGAAAGAAAGAGAGAAAGAGAAAAAGAGAGAGAAAGAAAGAGGGAGAAAAAAGAGAATGAGAGAAAGAAAGAGAGAGAGAAAGAGAGAGAAAGAGAGAGAGAAAGAGAGAAAAAGAAAGAGAGAGAGAAAGAAAGAGAGAGAGAAATGGAGAGAGAGAAATGGAGAGAGAGAGGGAGAGAGATAGAGAGAGAAAAAGAAAGAAAGAGAGAGAGAGAGAGAGAAAGAGAGAGAGAGAGAGAACCTTATTGTTTCAATATTCAAATGTTTGCGTTGTTGTGAGATTTTTCCTCTGATATACGATTGCTCGCGTAGATCAGGAAAAGTGACATGATCAACGTATTATACGAGAAGCATTCTTCACCATTCGTACTCTCATAGACAGAGACGATCGTACCTCATAGACGTCAACGAAATAGAGACAGTCCTGACAAAACTATATGTATCTCTGCGAGTTTTTTTTCTTACTCATCCAAATACATAAATTCGTCGCTGTTCACGTACAGAGTTTCGGAAAAAACAACAACAACAGATAATTTTTTTTCAATATAAATTATATTACCTGCATATATCGCTCATTGTACTATCCATTGTGATTGTATTTTTTTTTGATCTATGATAAATTTAGAAATCGAGTGTGCAACGGTAAATGTAAACCTGACGATGAGTAATCTAACATGAACGAAAAAGTGAACTTCACATGTTGAATTTGAAGATTTATGTATTTTGTTATGGACATTTTTTCGTTTACTTTTTTCCGCATGCATCCTTTAATGTCTAAATCACTTCACATCACTCTCATATGACCATCGTCAACTGATAAATGATGTATGATATTCGTCTGGGAACATGAAATTCAGAACGCCTACGAAAAGTGTTGAACAAATCCCTGACAGTCAACAAACACTAATCTCTTCGGTCATGATTTGAGAAAGTGTGATAACTAGAAAAGCAGACTGATATGAGGACCGCATGGCCGATTGGAAGCGCGTTTTCCGTTTTAAACTCTCTGAACACTCTCTGTTGTGTGTTGTGTGGAATCTCTCCGTGATTTCAGAAATTCAGGATGTGGCTGATGCTTGTCTTGTTAGTCGCCGTGGCCGCAGATGATCCCGAGATTCATATGAACACTGTGAGTTTTGATTTCGATCTACATTCATCCCCTTTTTTACGAAAGAGACTGTTTATTAGTTGTTGTTGCTTATCGATTCCGACCTACAATATGATGTCGTAGCACACATATCCTACAGTGAGACATTGGGAGACGTTCCACGTTACAATGTTAGCATGATGGGTGATGGGTATCAGTTCGGAGACTTGAGTTCCTCTGCAATCTCCTTTCATTCAGCCGCAAATCATCACGCACTGGGGCTACCCGGTGGAAGAAGTGCCGGTGACAACTGAAGACGGCTACATCCTCACCATGCACAGGATTCCACACGGAAAGGTGTATTCGCAAGCGGCTTTTTACTTTTAATGTTCCAACCTCTTCAAGTAATTACATATTTTTTCACTCAAAAAATGTGTGTTCAGTCCGGGCCCTCCGCCGGCCCGCGCCCCGTGATCTTCATGCAGCACGGACTGCTGTGCTCGTCCAGCAACTTCGTCGCCAACCTGCCCGAGGAGAGCGCCGGTATGTGAGAAGGGGAGGACTAAACTGACTGTCTGTCAAAAGATCACGAGGAGGGTCGTTTAAAACAACATGATAATAGACTCAAGACATCGATTTTCTCGTCCCAGAGCTTTTTAACAGATCCAGAGAAAGTATGTTCGATATACGGACTCGAGTTGTGCCTCACCAAACTAGATGTGAGATGCCACTTCCAGGTTTCCTGTTCGCCGACGCTGGCTACGACGTGTGGATGGGCAACATGCGGGGCAACACCTACGGCAGAGAACACACCCACCTGTCCAACAAGGACAAGAGGTTCTGGGAGTTCAGGTGGGTTCGTTAAGCTACACAAATGTCTATTTTTCTCACTCGTCGAGTCGCAGACGAAAACCAGAGGATACACTAATTTTATCAAACAAAGTCATCCTAAAGTCATAAACGATTGTATCCTTGCAGCTGGGACGAGATGGTGCGCTACGACCTGCCGGCGATGATCGATCGCGTGCTGCTCGAGACGAACCAGACGTCGCTGTACTACATGGGACACTCTCAGGTATCAACACATCCCAATCAAGCGTCCTCTCTGTGATGTGGTGCATGAGAGGACTTGACCGGTGAGGTGCATTCAGGGCACACTGACCATGTTCAGCCGGCTCGCCGTCGACCCCAATTTTGCGTCCAGGGTACGTCTTTTTATTGTGCTGGTTTTAAGTATTGCCACGTTTTCGATGAAGGTGTGAAGAAGACAGGTCGGATAAAGAGATAAAGATACAGTGTATCTCCAACACTTTCAGATCAAATCCTTCTTCGCGCTCGCTCCCGTCGGAACGGTCAAGTACATCCAGGGCTTTGTCAAGTTCATCGAGAAGTTCCTCGGAGCCTTTGACGTGGGTTTGAAGTTACACGAAACTTCGAAACACGACATTATTCACTACTGAAAAAACGAACACGTACGGTGTTTGATTGCAGATATTCTACGATATTTTTGGCACCGGCGAGTTCCTACCCTCCAACTGGATCATGAAAATGGTCGCCGAGGATTTGTGCGAGAAGAAAGTAAGTACATTAAAACCCTGAAAATACAGTGCTTCCCATACATTGTTAGAACAACGCATGGGTCACAGACACAGACACAGACACAGACACAGACACAGACACAGACACAGACACAGACACAGACACAGACACAGACACAGACACAGACACAGACACAGACACAGACACAGACACAGACACAGACACAGACACAGACACAGACACAGACACAGACACAGACACAGACACAGACACAGACACAGACACAGACACAGACACAGACACAGACACAGACACAGACACAGACACAGACACAGACACAGACACAGACACAGACACAGACACAGACACAGACACAGACACAGACACAGACACAGACACAGACACAGACACAGACACAGACACAGACACAGACACAGACACAGACACAGACACAGACACAGACACAGACACAGACACAGACACAGACACAGACACAGACACAGACACAGACACAGACACAGACACAGACACAGACACAGACACAGACACAGACACAGACACAGACACAGACACAGACACAGACACAGACACAGACACAGACACAGACACAGACACAGACACAGACACAGACACAGACACAGACACAGACACAGACACAGACACAGACACAGACACAGACACAGACACAGACACAGACACAGACACAGACACAGACACAGACACAGACACAGACACAGACACAGACACAGACACAGACACAGACACAGACACAGACACAGACACAGACACAGACACAGACACAGACACAGACACAGACACAGACACAGACACAGACACAGACACAGACACAGACACAGACACAGACACAGACACAGACACAGACACAGACACAGACACAGACACAGACACAGACACAGACACAGACACAGACACAGACACAGACACAGACACAGACACAGACACAGACACAGACACAGACACAGACACAGACACAGACACAGACACAGACACAGACACAGACACAGACACAGACACAGACACAGACACAGACACAGACACAGACACAGACACAGACACAGACACAGACACAGACACAGACACAGACACAGACACAGACACAGACACAGACACAGACACAGACACAGACACAGACACAGACACAGACACAGACACAGACACAGACACAGACACAGACACAGACACAGACACAGACACAGACACAGACACAGACACAGACACAGACACAGACACAGACACAGACACAGACACAGACACAGACACAGACACAGACACAGACACAGACACAGACACAGACACAGACACAGACACAGACACAGACACAGACACAGACACAGACACAGACACAGACACAGACACAGACACAGACACAGACACAGACACAGACACAGACACAGACACAGACACAGACACAGACACAGACACAGACACAGACACAGACACAGACACAGACACAGACACAGACACAGACACAGACACAGACACAGACACAGACACAGACACAGACACAGACACAGACACAGACACAGACACAGACACAGACACAGACACAGACACAGACACAGACACAGACACAGACACAGACACAGACACAGACACAGACACAGACACAGACACACACACACACACTTGGGATCTCTAACTATGTATTTTATCATAAAACTGACAAGTAGACATTTTCTGGTACAATTTTTACGTACATAGGGTTCTTTGACCGAGACGTTTTGCATATGTTTCACTACTTCACAATAGACATTCAGGTTGTTTAAAACATCTCATGGTTTAGTTTGCTTACATTTTCATTGTAATGTGACATATATGTCTTATGTGACAACCGAAATGTATTTATTTGAGTCGTGTTAAGTCCTTCAACACACTAGTTTCCGACATTTGCTCGCATTCCGCAAGTGATTGCAATATTAATTCCGAAAATCATGAAGATGTCATTTTGGTACGGTAAATTGAACCACCATTGTGTTTTACGGCATGCTAGATATCGTCCTTCTCTGAAGGTTCCGTCGATCTGAAGAAAGTCACAGATGGTCCTCATAAGCCACTATGCTTTACCCATCTCGCCAACATCACAGCGTTTCCACCACACGTGTACGCGGTTCCATTAGCGCACTCCTCGTGCTGTTTCACAAGACCCGAATCGCAGATGAAGTCGTCCTGAAAAGTTTCGCTGATCAAGTTTAGCTTTCAGCATATACCACACGTGTCAGCAATACACGTTATCTATAGCACGATCCTGCATAGTGAACCCTAATAAGTGAGAAACCCAGCCACTGCGCTACGCTCGTTGAGTGCAATGCCATATCATTCTAAACATGCGCGAGAGTCAGCGAAAGTTTGGGCGAGCATTTGAAAAATCGAAAAAAAGAGTTGTTTCGGCGGTTATCGGGGTTTCGCCATTCTTTAACTATTTTCGTGATCGAATTGTGAACATATGAGTGAGGGACTGAAATTACGCTCACGAATATTACGCTCACGTCAGAATTGTATCTTTACTGGTAAGAGTCGAACTCAAGCAACCTTCTACATACTCGCAGATAAGACTAGCTGTGTCCTCACCCAACACTCATTCGTGATGGGGACCGGCTGGCAGGAGCCGCACACGAGTGGCGGTTCGCCTAAAACACGTCATACACAGTCGTTACTGAAGTGAAGTCACAGTCGGTCCGTCCATTCTCGGTGCAGATGAAGCTCTCGATGGCAGCGAGGCGTAGAAGGAGCGTGGCCAGGTCCATCTCTCAGAAGCAGCACGCAAACGACTGAATAAACTGTAGAGGACTCCGACACCATGTGTCATATGTGTCACCGTGTGAACACTGCAGCCAAATTTCAATTATGTATATTGTAGGGGTTTATTGCAAAACGGAATTCGACACCCTTTCGTAACACTGCAGCCAAAAATCAAATCAGTAAATTGAAGTGTTTTATTGCAATTTGCAATTCGACATCCCTTGCAGGATATCGCGTCGGGAGCGTGCGATGGGCTCATCTACCTGATCGCCGGACCGGAGACGGACCAGTTCAACACAGTCAGTCGATGCCAATTGGTCAATTGGGATAAGAAAACAAAATCGAGCAACATGCAACAAATCACAATACAATACACCAAAGCATGCACCAAATCGAAGCAGGATATTGTCTCTGAAGTGTACTATATGCCAAAAGGATACGTACAGTGGCAGTCGAAAAGATATCACACTGATTTTTGCTCTCTAAAACTATTCAAATGAAAGATAGAGCTCACATCTTTCGCACACTTTTTTCTGGACTTCATTCGGACCTGATAACCTGCTCCATATTGACCTCCCTCTATTCTCCCGGTTACAGTAGGTGGATTACTGGATTACCGGATTACTGATTACTGTATTACTGTATTTACAAAATCATCATTTTCTCGTTTTTAAGAAAAATTCCTGTGATTAAACCACACTTCTTTAAAAGTTCTACTCACCGTTTTCGAGTTGAACCATTCATTAGGCATCTAAAAACACCTTGATTTCATATTACATGTGTATTTACCTGAATTGGAAAGAGCAATAAAGAAACAACATCAAATAATTGCAAATATCTAATTTTAACAAAGCCTAACTATACTATAAAATAATATGTAGGCATGAAACTCTCTCAGTACTTGGTAGGGTGTCTCTTGTTCACGATGACGGCCTGGCAGCGGCGGGGCATCGAATATATCAACCTGTGAAGAGTCGCAGCACTAGTATCTTTTATTTGAATAGCTTTAGAGAGCAACAACCAAAGTAAGATATCTTTTTGACTGCCACTGTATCAACAAATCAGGCATCAACTCAAAACAGGGACATCGACTTGGAAGTCGGAAATATGAAAATGAAAAAAAAGATATGACCATGTGCTACAAACGCGTACATGTGTTGCAACGCTTCGGGAATGTACTACAATGAAAAAGACTATGGTTATCTGTTTGCTTTGCAGACGCGTGCCGCGGACGCGTGCCAGAGCAAAAAACAAAACAAACAAATTACTTACAACAAATCAAATCATGCCATGAAACATGAAACACAAAAGAAACACATGCACACATAAAAACAGGGCATCGCTAGTGTACTATATATGTGATGTTCTCGTTCACGCGATCCATCGAGCCGCTGCGGCATTTCTAAGAGAGTCAGAGCACATCATTTCCGTATATTAATCCAAATCGTGTCTCCACACTTTCGCTCAATACACCTTTCTGAGTCATTTTTCAAATTATTATAACTTCTAAACAGTATCTAATGTTCTAAAGCTGACAAAGAGGAATCTGATCATCGGTTGCAGACGCGTGCATGTGTTGCGACGCTTCGGGAGTGTACTACAATGAAACAAGAATATGATGATCTGTTTCTGTAGCAGACTCGTGCTCATCCGTTCATTTGCTCATGTGTACATCTGTTGCAGACGCGAGCCGCGGTGTACGCGGCGCACACCCCGGCCGGCACTTCGACGCAGAACTTCATGCACTGGGCGCAGATGGCCAGCAAGGGAACGGTGAGCGGGCACTATAGATGTTTTTTTTGTTCGTGAGAAATGAGCGACTCCCGCCTCTGTCTCGACTCCCGCCTCTGTCTTCACAGTGAGCGGTCGGTTGGTTTACTGATTGCGACAACTGATAATGTCATCCGTGTCCAACAGTTCTACTCGTCCCCCTGATCCTAAAAAGGCCCCCCACATCACCACCCCCGTATTCGAAACCTCTGTTCCTACTATTGTCCATGTGGACATGGACATGTTCCAACAGAATTCGCCCGTCACCTATGATGCCCTCACCGTGCTACTGAAGGATCTGTTCGGATCTATCCAGCAGCTTATTCTCCCTATTACGACTGCCGTCAAGGAGCTGCAAGTGAAGCAGGACAGCCTGGCGGAGCAGATGAAACAGGTGAGTGAGCGTGTGGACAAGTTGCTTGCAGGCCAGCCGCCCGCGGCCCGCTCGTTCGCCTCTGTGGTGGGCGGCGGGTCGACGGCCGCCCAGGTTCAACTGGTGCGCAAGGCTAGTCCGGGAGGAGAGCCAGGACGAGCTTCGCAAGAAGCGCGTCTTCATCAAACACGTTGACGAGAAGGAAGACGACGCTGCTTATATGCGTGAGTTGTGCTCGAAGCTAGATCTGGCCTCCCCGGTGGAGGTTTTTCGGGTGGGCCGTGCGCGGCAAGGCGATCAGCCTCCGCGCCCGCTCGTCTGCGAGTTCCCTTCCGAGAACGATGTCTACTCGTTCCTCAAGAATCTCCACGCCCACGTTCGCGCCAACAAGCTTCAGGTGAGCGCTCGACCAGATTACAGCCCATCCGAGATGTCGCTGTACAAAGCGGCGTGGAAAGAAGCCATCTCCCGCAACGACGCCGCCAAGAAGAGGCAGTGGACAGTGCGCAACTGCAAGCTGGTCAAGCTGGAGACGGCCACCGAGTGGACGCCGCGCGGAAACCAGTGAGTCGCAAGCCCCTGTCTGTCTGTCAAGTAAACGCACGGTCTATACGTAATAACGCCCAACTATACCGAGATTACATTGCTTCTAACGATATTGATATTCTGTCTGTGTGTGAGACTTGGCTTGACACTAGCATTCCGGATTCATTCATATCGGACGGCGAGTATCAAGTTTTCCGTAAGGATAGAGTGCAGAGAGATGAGAGCCGCGTCGCCCTTGGTGGCGGCGTCGCTATGCTCGCCCGACACTCTATTCCCATGTCCCTTGTCGAAACTACGCCTGATGTTGAGATGCTTTGTGTAGACGTCCGCACCCCTCGTCCATTTAAACTTATATCCATCTACCACCCCACCCATTCGCAGTCTATCGAGCGATTGCTCAATGAAATTGAGCTTATTGCTCTTTCCAACACTACCATCCCAATCATCCTTATTGGAGACTTCAACTGTGCCCATGTTAAATGGGATATCCCTATTTCTGCTTGCCGTCAGTGTGAAAAGCTTGTTTCCTTCTGTGTGTCGCATGGCTTGTCCCAACTTGTAACTGTTCCAACTCGAGGAGAAAATATCCTCGATTTGGTTTTGTGCTCGTCCCGTGATTTCTGCTCTGACGTCACTGTCAGTGACGGCTTTGCAGATCACAAAAACGTGTGTTTCTCTGTGCATTGTCATCCCACTCGCATTCCGATTGCTCGCCGCTCTGTGTTGTCATTCCGCAAGGGTGATTATGCAACGGCAACAAGCATGATTGCTTCAGTCGATTGGCTCTCTGAGCTGATGCGTCTCCCTGATATCAATGCAATGTATGAGAGATTCACACGCATAATGCATGATGTGATTGAGTGCTGCATTCCGCGATTCGATGTTGTGAAAACATTTCGATCTCGCCACATCCACCGGCTTTTTGCCGCTAAACTATCAATCTGGAGGAGGGAAGGAAACTCCCCAGCATACAAACATATGGTGAAAAGAATTAAGAAGGTAGCAAGAAAGGAGAGAGTGTTGAAAGAACGATTATTTGCTTCTAACAAGGCATCGTTCTTTTCTTACATGAAGAGGTGTGGTCGTGCGCAAGTACCTATACCGACTCTGACTGCAGGTGATCTAATTGCAGATACAGCAGCGGCTAAGGCGGAGGTTTTGTCTAGGCAGTACGCATCCGTGTTCACCACCGATAACGGGCGGCTGCCGGCTCTCGAGTCGGCCACAGCGGCTCGCATCCACGACGTGCGGTTCTCTCCACACACTGTGGAACAAACTCTCACTCGGCTTATTGCCAAGGTCAATAAGACCCCCGAGCAAATTCCTGCTATATTTCTCAAGAACACGGCTTCTGCCACCGCGTTTCCACTTTCACTTCTTTTTAGCTACTCTATGTTCACATCTACTTTACCTTCTGAATGGAAGACAGGAGTGATCACTCCTGTTTTCAAAAAGGGAGCAAAACATGATCCTAGTAATTATCGCCCAATTTCATTAACCTCCGCCATAGGAAAAGTTATGGAAACCATTATCAAAAATGAACTAACTACATACCTTTCGAATTTTCGATTACTGTCCTCTTCTCAATTCGGATTTCGTTCCAAACGGAGTACTGACTCCCAGCTCCTATTGTTCATGAGCGATCTAGTGAATGCCGAAAACAGAGGCATGTGCACTGACGTGCTCTACATCGATTTCTCGAAAGCATTCGATCGAGTGAGTCACCCGAAGCTTTTTGCTAAGCTGTCGTCGTTGGGAGTGACGGGCGAGCTACACGCGTGGCTGCGCTCGTGGCTCACCGGCCGGACGCAGCGAGTGCAGGTGGAGGGAGAGCTGAGTGCGCACGAAGCTGTCCTCTCCGGAGTGCCCCAAGGATCCGTTCTCGGGCCTCTCCTCTTCCTGCTGTTCGTCAACGATCTACCCTCCCGGATGCCCCCGCACGTCAACATCTACCTGTTTGCCGACGACGCCAAGATCTCAACGTCCTTCAAGCGAACTGATTCACCCGATTCGCTAGTAGCAGCTGCAAGAGCATTGGAGACATGGATCGAGGACTGGGAGATGCAAGTCTGCGCCAGCAAATGTGCCGTTGTCCACGTTGGAAAGAAGAACCCACGTCACGTCTACAACCTTTCCGGTTCGCCAGTTCCGTCCAGCGAGGAGATACGCGATCTCGGAGTCATCGTCTCTTCCAACCTCACCTTCCGTCAACACGTCAACACCATTGCTTCCAAGGCAACCAGGAAGATCAACTTCCTCTTCCTGTCGCTGAAAACAAGAAATGAAGCCGTTCTCGTCAATGCGTATATCATCTATGTGCGCTCGATTGCTGAATACGCTAGTGTGATCTACAGTCCACTCTACGACATCGACATCAACACGTTGGAATCTATCCAAAAGCTGTTCTTAACTCGCTTGGCTTTCCGATGCAAGTTTTCACATCTATCGCATGCAGCGCTACGCTCTCGGCTTGGCCTTGAAACGCTTGAGAGGAGAAGACAACTCAATGACTTATGTTACTTCTTCAGGCTGAAGTCCGGGAAGATCGACCTGCCTCTCTCTGCTCTCTTCGACGAACGTCCGAGCTCTACTCGCGGTCTGCCCATCAAGTACTACCCCCGTAGCAACGCCAAAAGCAACACGGCAAGAGCTTTCTACTCTTATAGAGTTTTCAATACTGTCAATGCCCTTCAACCTGAGATATTCGATTGTTGTCTCACAAGTACTTTTCGCAAACATGTTGATTATATAACGTGAATAGTCTATACACTTCCCCGCGTATAAGTACTTCTTCGTCTTCGAGTCATCGACATTTTTCACATGTACTGCCACTCTTTCTATATTATGTGTTTCACATCCACCTTCTGGTTCGTATAAGTGCTCTTTTAAGCCTTCGAATGTTCTATATAATTGTACTGAATAATACCTCGTCAATTAATAATAAATAATAATAATAATGAGCGGGAACCAACGAACGGTGTGCGAAACGTCATTCGGAGCTAATTTAAAATAAGCGGGAACGGTGGGCGGAACGGAACTGTGATATGTTGTGATATGAAACAGTTCCTTGTTCATTACGTACCGCTGTGACAGTTTTTTCATGTTTCTCAGCCTCATTCCGACGTGTATTGTGAGCATGAGAGTGTTGGTAGCACACATTCGATTCGACTGTCATATTCTAATTTGATGTGATACTACTCGTCCACATTCTTCATGGTCTCACATACGATTTGTGAGACGTGGTGTTCACCATTAGTCACAGTTTCACATCAAGTACGATAGGTCAGAGATTATGAGAAGAGCTCCTTCTTCAGTGCTCGATGTTCGACTACGGCAGCGCGAAGAGGAACGAGGAGCACTACGGACAGAGCAGCCCGCCCGTGTACAACTTCAGCGAGATCAAGGCGAGCTATCCACTCTAATCTTTATGATTTCTTGTTTCACTCTCTATTGACATGATGACTGTCGGCTTTCTCTGGTCAATCCCACAAACATAGCAAGGCGAGAGTTATACAATTAGAAAATTAAAATATAACTAATAAAGAAACAATCAAATAAGAGTGATCTATCAACGTATGCAGGACGTGCCGATCTACCTGTACTGGTCGGAGAACGACTGGCTGGCGGATGAACGGGACATCGAACAGTTCCTCCTGCCCAACCTCAATCCCAGCACAGTCAAGGTCGCGTCTTCTCTTTGCCTCCTCCTCCTCCTCCTCCTTCTACTCTCCTTTTCCAATTCTTCTTTCCCCCTTCTTCATTTTTCTCCTCTTCTTTTCCCTATACCTCTCAATATGTTGGAAACTATTCAATTTAATGAGCAGCGCTCTTCTTCTCCTCTGTCTCCTCCTCTACCTCCATGGTTGCAGGGCAACTTCCACCTGCCCCAGTACAACCACTTCGACTTTGTCTGGGGCCTCAACGCCACTAGGGACATCTACCGACCTATCATCGAGATGCTGAAGAACGTGGAATGAACGGATACAGTGTATTGATTTGTACTCAATCAACATTGTTCGATATGCAAAAGACATTGAAAAACTACAGAGATAAATGTCGAGAAATGTTTTGGTTGTCGGTTGTCCAGATGTGATTGTGGGTTCATGTATTCGCGGCACTACCTCACGATCTCTTTTCTCCGGGGTTTCGAGAGATGAGCCGTCACTGAAATGAACTTGAGTGCAGTGTTAAATTCGCACATGCTTGGTCTTCTTACACGCACTACATGACCGATCACTTTATCACTTATCACACCTCCTATCGGACACATGGCATGGCAGCGAATCGGCATCCGTGATAGACAAACCTGGAGTTTGATAACTGATAAGACTAGAGGTCGGCGTGGTGATTTTGCAGCAAATTCGTGGCGACAGGAACGTGACTCTAATCTATCTCGTTTTTCGTTCTTTGATGACTTCAGAGATATGTTTTGAAGAATATTTCGGTTGTCGGTAGGCCACATTGATTTTTGTATGCACGCCACTACCGAAACCCTTAATATTGGATTCAATTTATCGTAACCCCCACTTTCATGATTGTAATAGTAATGTGCTACAAGATAATTGTTCATCATATGTTTTGTATGAAGATATACACATCTTCAATTCCAGGCATGAAGCTGCTTCTACTCTCCGCTCTGGCGGCTCTCGCCGCTGCCGAGGACCCCGAGATCACCATGACCACGGTGGGTTTCCTAGTTTTATAAAATACAACTATATGCAGGAGACAGTAAACTATGTGAACTTATAGAGTGTCAAGCTGCACTGTCTATTATGCGGAAAGAGGGGAGAGAGAGAGAGAGAGAAAGAGAGAGAGAGAGCGCGACTTTCTCTCCAGCCCGAGATCATCCGCCACTGGGGCTATCCTGCCGAGGAGGTGCCTGTGACGACCAAGGATGGATACGTCCTGACCATGCACCGGATTCCCTGGGGAAAGGTGGGACACACATGTTCAGTTTTGCGTGTAGTGTGCACTGTTTTCGAAACAGTCCTTCCATACTCGACTTTGCGAAAATACTTGAATAGCGATCAAGATCAATATCGACCTTAAAAAACACGTCTGGACAACGAGCACATACTGTGTTCCAAAGAGGTTCTGAAATTCTGAAGGTCATGTTCATTTACCTATGTATATCTTTGCAGGCGGGTCCTGGCACCGGGCCCCGCCCGGTCGTGTTCATGCAGCACGGACTGGAGTGCTCCAGCAGCAACTGGGTCGTCAACACCCCGGAGGAGAGCGCTGGTGGGCAGGGCGTCTCTCTCTCTCTCTCTCTCTCTCTCTCTCTCTCTCTCTCTCTCTCTCTTTCTCTCTCTCTCTCTCTCTCTCTCTCGTTGGTGTTTGTTATCGAAATGTGTGACAACATCGACAAAATCCAACCTACTAACGATACGTTCTGTTCGACCGCTACTCGACACATTCGGATTTGCATCAGTCACATTGCAGGCTTCATCTTCGCCGACGCGGGCTATGATGTGTGGCTGGGAAACATGCGCGGAAATACCTACGGGAAGGCGCACACCACTCTCGATCCCAAGTCGGAGAAGTTCTGGGAGTTCAGGTAAGAGAGGAGGGGGAGAGAGAGAGACGGAGAGTGAGAGAGATGAAAGAGAGAGAGAGAGAGACAGAGAGAGAGAGCTCTTTCAGCTGGGACGAGATGTCGCACTTCGACCTGCAGGCTATGATCGACCACGCTCTGGCCGCCACCAACCAGTCATCTCTTTACTACATCGGACACTCACAGGTACATATTCACGAAATAAAGTCCAGGGAATATTTAGTTCCGCCACCACTCCGCTCGTACGTCCCGCATTTGAAAATTGCGCGCGCGCGAAAGTTTGAATGTGCATTTATTCGCGTGCTCTCGCATGTCTATCGACTTTTGCCGCCTCGCACTCTGTTCACTCTGCGCTCTCTACTGGCGGCCACTGATTTGTCCACCCACTGTACTTCATAGCCGAACCCATTCAAAATACGATCTCTCTCTCTCTCTCTATTTGTTATTCGGAATCTTTACGATCATCTTTCAGGGCACATTGACCATGTTCAGCAAGCTATCCGTCGACCACCAGTTCGCATCAAAGGTATTTAGTTTCATCCATCCATCCATCAATCAATCTTTATGTTTCATCAGGATTCTATGTTGTTTTCTATTAACTTAAAAAAACAAAATACAAGAACAAGGAAATGAAATGGAATGGAACGACAGAAGAGAGAGAGACATATAGAAGGAGAGGGAGGGAGAGGGAGAGATTAAGAGAGAGAGAGAGAGAGAGAGAGAGAGAGAGAGAGAGAGAGAGAGAGTGTCTTTTCAGATCAAGAAGTTCTTCGCGCTCGCCCCCGTCGGCTCGGTTGCACACATCGAGGGCCTGCTCAGATTCGTCGAGAAACACTTCCTCGGAGTACTCGATGTGAGCGTGTTTACATAGGGTTTACATGTTACGTGTTTACGTGTTTACATGTTACTTGTTTACGCTCCTGCATTTGAGCGCCCTCAATGATATTAATTGAATAGTTGTAAAACTAAAAGTGAAAAAAATTGTGTTTTTAGTGCAGCGCTTATCTACAGTTTTTGTATGACAGAGTTACGAATTCAATCAAGAAACACAAGTTCAATAATATAATATTGCATAATATTGCGTATAATATTGCGCTCGTGAAACGTATTCAAAATGTATAATAATTATGTTCCAGATGTTCTATGATATCTTCGGGACGGGCGAGTTCCTGCCCTCTAACTGGGTGATGAAGATGATCGCTGAGGACCTCTGTCAGAAGCAGGTCGGGTCTCTCTCTCTCTCTCACTCTCTTTCTCTTTCTCTCTCTCTATTTCTATTTCTCTCTAACCGAAATTCAGGACATCGCCTCTGGCCTCTGTGACAACATCATGTTCCTCATTGCTGGCCCGGAGAGCAACCAGTTCAACGCGGTGAGAGATACGCCCCGCCCCTTTCGATCACGCCTCCTTCTCAGAGCCGCGCCGCCGTCTACGCTGGTCACACTCCCGCAGGCACTTCCACCAAGAACGTGATGCACTGGGTGCAGATGGTCAAGTCCGGCACGGTGAGTGACATCATAGGATGACGTCATCTGATGACGTCACTACTCAGGTCTCGCTCTTCGACTACGGCAGCGCCAAGAAGAACGAGCAGCACTACGGCACTTCGACCCCGCCCGCGTATGACTTCGCTAGGATCAAGGTTGGGATAGGATTGGATTTCATCATAGCTCATAGTCTATCTGTTTAAAACGACAGCCTATTTCGCAATAATGCGCCCGCCGTTCACCCCCTAAAATATCTGTCAGTCTTTTTAGTTTCTTCCATACGATCATTGGAATTGACAAAAAAATACCATTTCGAAATACTGGCTACGGATTGGTTAGAAAAGAAACATATGAGTTCGGGTTAGATAAGATACAGATAAGTTACTTATGAAACGTATAAGTTCACGCCGTTTAGGACGTTCCGATCTACCTCTACTGGTCGGACGCCGATGTGTTGGCGGATAAGGATGACGTCACGGGATATCTCATCCCCAACCTCAACCCCACTGTGCTCAAGGTGTGGCACAGAGAGAGGGGAGAGAGAGAGAGAGGGAGGAAGGGGAAGGTAGAGAGAGAGTGGGGCCATAGTGAGAGTGAATATGAGATAGAAAGAGAGAAGGGGAGAGAGAAGGAGAGGGAGAGAGACAGACAGACAGACAAACAGAGAGGGGGAGAAAGATGACGTCATTGCAGGAGAACAACCACCTGCCGCAGTTCAACCACCTCGACTTCATCTGGGGCCTCAATGCCGCCAAGATGGTCTACTCGCCCATTCTGAAGACTATCGCCGCCGATTTGTAAACGCGTTTATATGGGTTATGTGTATAATGTATAAACCGTTGCATTCACGTTTCGGACGTTTCACATTGTAATTTGTAGATAAAGCTTTACCTAGAGGCGAAACGCCGTAATGAACGTTACTCTCGCTGTTCATTGACTGTGAACAAGCGGCCAGACACGTGAACGGAAGACAATTCAACTTTACATGAAGAGAAAGAGAGAGGGGTGTGAACATGTGGTAGGAAAGATCTTTCGACACCGTCATTTCCTCCTCCTCCCACGGCGGCGAGCGGTCGCGATGCGGTGAGTCCTTCTCCCTTGCGTGCCGTCGAATCGATCGATATCTGGTCGATGTCAGGCTGTTCCTCCTCCTTTTCGCACTCTTCAACTACCCGGCTGCGGCGACGAACTCTACTAACGCCACGTGGAACTATGACGGTGAGCGATTACGTGTTTCCAAGGGGTATCTAGACATTCCGAAATAAGGTCTTCTGAGAACAATACGAAAATGAGTTGGATTGACACGTTGCAGAGTTCCGCGAGCACATGTGCTTCATGGGAATGATACGGGAAGGAGACAATCCCCGGCAATCATTCATGCTCACCCCCACCCTTGGCACTTTCTGCACCTTCGAGGTGAACGTTTCATCGTCTTCTTTTCAGTGTCTTCTTTTGATGATGAACAGGTCCAAGTCAACGGTGCGAAATTAGGCATCTGGGAAAATCATTCGTCAAAGATACAGGGGCCTCAAATCATAACAATATTTATCCAGAATCGCTCATTCATGTACATATTGCACGCATGAGAGATGGTTTGGTTAGCGCTGGGAAATGGTGGTCCATTTTCGGTGGTCTTTGGTCACTACAGGGGCCTACTCTGACAATTTCTAATCATTTATGAGTGACAAAACGGTCATTGGAGTGCAATTTGAACGCGTTTTCTACGTGCACGTGGCGATCAGAATCGATCATCGCACGCGCAAACATTTTGAACTCCCGCCACCGTCATCTCTTGCGCCGCCTGCCTCTCTTCTGTTCGCGTGCTCTCTCGCCTGTGTGAGAGGTCATTTGCTGCAATCTCGCGCAGTGAGCAGTGTGCCACAGGCAAAATGGCTGATGAGCGGGGAGGGGAGAGCGAACAGGCCCCTGTATCGTTAAGTGTTAGATTTCACTAGACTAAGGCTCAGCTCATTGTCAATAGAGACCCGAACAAAGGCTGTGCGTTCGTTTGGCGCGGTTTGACCAGCTCTATTACTGTACATGTTAATTGTACACCTCATTTCAGTTATACTATACAAAAAAAGAGGGCAACCTCACCATGATTCGGATGGGCGTTCGCGACGCTCAGGTGTCGCCGCAGAACTTCGAGAAGTGGGTGAGTAGCGCCGCCGGTGTAACGCAGTAACCCAGTAACGCCGGTGTAGCGCTTAAAAACTCGCGTTCAAAGGTTTCAATCTCATTAATAGAAACATAATCAGTCAATATACTATCAGTTGAAAATATCTTTAACCTTATGCAAATAAGCTTTTAACGTGAAAGAAACATGAAAACTTCGATTTTATGAAAATTCGACAGATATGTTTAATATTGATAATATACATTTTTCTAAGTTTAGTTTGATTTTTGAATGTGAATTGAACACAAAAAAAACCACAAAACCATTAGAACGCATTTAGCGTGCCAAACAAACGAATCACTCCGGTCAGTTGGGTGATGTAACCGCAGTTAGTGAACATAAGTTTGCGGGCGTGGTTTAAACTGCTTACATTTTCCGGTAAATGTCAAACGTTTATATTTATTTATTATATTTTAAAATGTGTAATTTTTTAAATTTCAACCATCATGTTATGGAATTATAACTAACAAGTAATGAGCAATAAACTGGTAACAACAACTCATGCAGTCAGAATCAGAGGGTACACTACCTTTAACGCTCATCAACGCGAGTGTGAAAAAATGTCACAAATAGGCCACTGTATCTTTAAAAAAAGAGTAATTCACGTAAACCTTCCGGTAGATCATTGTTCTATGTACATATTTGGTCACCAATAATAGAAAAGATTATAGAATAGATTTATCTACACAAAACATCTAACAATCAATGTTCATCGTTAGGAATTCATAACAAAACTTTGACGATATTATATCAGATTACATGCATGACATGACTAAAGGCTCTTCCTTAAAGGTACACTGGCGACTTATTTTTGACTCGGAATGTTGTAAAGAATCATATTAACCCAAATCTCAATCGATTTGTGAAAAAGAACAACGATTATCCGTTGCTTTCAAATGTTGCAACTCGCTGTTGCAACATTTTATTTCAAACTAAAAATTGGTCCCGCCACGACTTCCATTCCGTTGAACTTATCAATACTGCACAAATGGCGAGAGAACACATAACCCCAGACGAAAGAAGCCCGTCCACTTACTATGTGGCTGAATGCGTGTGTGCGCCGTAGTGGAACAGACCTCGCCGGTTCGAGTCCTGTCTACGGCAAATGTTTTGCATGAGTGGTAATGCGCGTTCAAAAGAGCTAGTTGCAGAATTCAGTCGTCACTGTTCCTTTAAAATATGTCTCTGAAAGATGGTTCTTGAAATTTTCTTGGGGCGTTCTGCCTGCAAAGGAGGATGAGTATGATCGACCTCTATTTGTCATTACATGTATTTAGTAAACTAATTTCAGTCGACATATTCCGTCAGCGTTCGACATCTAGCGAGCAGATACAAAAAAGAGGAATATAAAGTGGTATCCTATGCGTGTTTCGAGTCGAAATGCAACGACTACTACAACCTTGTGTGTTAAAGATACAGGGACTATTTTCTCACCATCTCTCTCTCTCTTTGTCTCTCTGTCTCTCTCTGTCTTTCTCTGTCTCTCTCTGTCTCTCTCTGTCTCTCTCTTTCTCCTTCGAAGAGAATGACCGCTACTTTAGTATTGTGAATTCGATGAATGTTATTCTTCCAGCTCAAAATTATGAACGATAACTGGTATTATGGAGAAGGTGGAGACGGGTTTCGGCCTACGGAAGCAGAAAGAATAAACAGGTGACTCGGAGCACACTTTCAAGTAGCGGTCAGTCTTGTCGAAACTCCTTCTTACGCAGAAGCTTTCGAAAAGTTTTGAAGAAGGCGTTTCCGCGCCTACAGTTCTCTTGCACATGTTCAGAACGGAGATGGCAAAGTTCAAAGAGCTGGCGGGCATGAAGTGTCACGCATGGGCGCTCAATCCACGCTACAGAGGCGCGTCCGAGAAAAACATAGAGGTACATATCGCATCTGTGGCATTATGTAGTTTGTAGTTTGTCGCACTGAGCAAAACGTTAGGTCTTTTCGAGCGATGGAACGTTTCGAAGGCGCTTGGGGAGACTGAAATCGTTCAAGTGCAACTCCTTTTCCTAGTAGTATAGCTCCGAGCAGCTCCTACTTTGTGCATTTTCTTCCCCCTATCTGAACGATCCATTGTCGATTCATCGAGACAATTTCGATTAACGATTAATCGTTATTTGATTAAACGAAAGAATCTAGATTAAATCGAAAGCATATCTCTTGATGTCGGTACAATTTTCGCTTCCTGGGCGTTGTATGAGTTGAATTAAGCCACATTTTCTCAAAAATGTTCTGCTTATGGTAATTGTTCACATCAAGCGACAGAAACAAGATTGGAAATTAATGATTAGACAAAAGTTCGATTAACGATTAATCGTTAATCGAAGGCTTCGATTAATTTTACGATTAATCATTAATCGAACATTTCTTAATCGACCCAACACTAGTATTGATATTGATGGTGGGACGGTCTGTAATGGGTTGGGTTCGAGGCCAAACGAGAGGGGACACGGACATATAACACGAAACCCTACTCGTGTTCCAGCTGCAAGGCGGTCCGTGCTTCACTCACGTGGTCTACATGCAGGACTACACGACGCCCGCCTACCTGCAGACCAGCCAGCTCAGCCACAACTCGATGCGCAACCCGTGGGCCATACTGGTACGCAATATATATATATATATATATATATATATATATATATATATATATATATATATATATATATATATATATATATTCACCAACGTCCCCGAAATGTATAGAAAGATCGAACATATACATATGTAACTTATGTGAAAATTGTCATCTCATTCCTTCCCTGATTCAACTCATCTGAATACTTTTTGTAGGAATATGCCATCTTTGACCGGAATGATACCGGACAAATCACGAACCCTCTGAAAACGTTTTCGAATGGCGTCGAAACAACACACTTCTACGCAGTATGTTTTCCGTCAAATGAGACAGATGGGGTGTGCAATGATTACATGAACACAGAAGTATGTTTGTTTTGATTACGAGTAAAGGATCGAGCTATGCTATTTTAGACGTTGCTTCAATCTCTAAAAAAAGTGAGTCAACGTCGATATTTTTTCGATCCACGTTCGTTATCTGTTCAAAAACGGCCTTTGACCGTTTTGGGAGCCGAAGCGGTTTACGACTCATACGACGTGAGTGAACAAGCATCTAGACGGTTAGAGTCTTCTTTATTCACCTAAGATTCACCTTCTCTGGCAAACAAACAATGTCATCGCGAGAACAATGTTCCACGAGCGCACACTGTTCCATGGAGATTCTGCGACGTGTGAGTATTTTTTTTCTATTAAAAATATTATTCAAAAAAGCGATAGGATTTTTTCAACTTTCAGTGAGTGACACAGCATGTCTCACTACCAGATCCGAAAAAGTTTCCTTGAATGAACTAGAAGAACTGCTTTCTTCAATGAGAATCGATTCTTCTATAGCTGTGAGTGGAGATTCAATCAGTTATTGACTGATCAAATATTCCAATCACTACATTCAGAAAACGTGTTTGGTGGTTGCATACGCTGATCGGCACTACAATACAAGAGTCGAACTGGCAGCGTCTCGATCAACCGTACGTGTAGTACGCAGCTGCCTTTTTTAGTTCACCTTCATTGCTAGATTTTTCATCGCGGTTGCCACTTCAAGAACAAAACACTGACTTGCGCTTGTCACACCTACAACTGTCAGCGAACGGTGCTTTTTGATCTAATTTAATTATGTAAACATATGTGTATATACAGTACGTAAACATCATCTCGCAAATGGTGACGTTGGCGAAACAGAATCCGCTGAACGACACGAGACTATGTCTGCACATGCACGCCAACGTTACCAGCGACCACAGTCTGAAACAACTCTCGACAGCCCTCTCCAGCGCGCAGTATCAGAGCTGTCCTCCAGTGCGAGCAAACAGACAAGAACTAGCAATAACAACGAAAATGTTCAGAGCAGTTCGTGTTTCGTTAGCTACTCGATAAAGCCGATAACGGGCGATCGAGAGTTCAAGATGGGCTGCGATGCTACTAGTATGCCGCGGAAAGATGCAAATACACCAAAGAGTGAGCCATTGTGCAACGAAATGTCAGTCAATAGCGCGTCCGACATGTGAGTTTTTGTTGTTGATTATTTGTTTGTTTGTTTATCGGCAAGTTTACATTGTGTTTGTTTGTGTGTGTGTGTTCCGTAGTTTCGATGTCAATGTCACTAATAGCATTTTTTTCAGCATGCTGATACTAGAGTGTCATTGTGACTCTGAAAGCAAGAAACACCAAGCGTGTAATGTGAGTCGAACACCGAAAATGTCCCCAAAAACTCGTATTCAGATGTTCAAGCCATATTTTGAAATGTGGAATCTTGCCTTGCTGGATGGTTTTTTTTCCAAACATTGATTAACATAGTTGTTTTTTTCTTTCTAGAACGTCTGATGAGCGGCAAAGACACCCTTCTCGAAAAAAGCAACCTGTTTTTGATACAAAAGTTGCGAGCTCACTCGAAGGCACTGAGTGAGAGACGCGAAACGGCCGAGAATAATAGTGAGTGGTTGATGTTCACTCGTATTACGTGCTCTTTTTTAAAGAACAACTCCGGGGAAAGAGTCCAAAACATTAGCGCACCCGGAACCAGATTTTGGCGGGAAACCGCGAGTACGGCAGCGGTGGGCAGCGGAGTGAGGCTCCGCCCTCGTCCCATTAGGCTATTTGGACAAAGGAATCGTAAAAATAATTCAAAAATGTAACTTTTTGAAGCCTCTCGGAATTTTCAATGCCAGAATCGTGTTCCTAAGTATCATTTTGCCTCAATTGACCGGCATTCCTATTTTCCCCTGAGTTCTTCTTCAAGTTGTTTTGTCAGCAGTTATACAAAAGTCGACCTAGCCAATAAAGAGACTGACCTAAGGTTTTTCAGAAGTTCTACTCATCGTGTTGATGGCTATCTTTCTTCCACTGACCATTCTCTTTTCGCTGTTCCCACAGTTTGCTGCGCTGAGACGTGCTCGGAGGTATTTCACATGAACTTTTTAGATCATACTACATACTTTTAGGGGAAAGACGCGATGCGACAACGACAAACACTTACAACTTTAACGAATTAAAACAATCACTGTGTTAGAAAGTTATCATAATCATTGTGCTGATGAATTGGTATATAAACTTGTTGTGTTTTTTCTGGATGCTTACTATGATAAAAACTGAATACTACGCAGTCGTATTCCACTCTATTGTTTTCCAGCGTAAACTATTCGGATTATAATGCATTCGTATTTTCTCTTCCTTAAACCATAATCCATCATCATCGTTTTGCATTCATTCGCCGAAAGACAATTCAATTATGAACACTACAGAATTATACAGAATTATATTACGATAAAATTAATATTACGATATTACGAGTTCACGATACTACGATATGACGATAATCAATTTAACTGGGAAATCGACTAAACTTCATTTATACGTGAAATTGTCACTTTAACCCCTCGAACCAAGAGAGATAAACATGAGAAAGAGAACAACAATTTCGCAGAAAAAGTAGCTACGTCTAGTCCTCTAGTCTCTACTCGACTCCTGTCCCGACGATTTTTTTCTCTTAATTGAAGTCTCACCAAGTCAATAATTGTAACGGAAATTATTCTGTTTGTGTGAGAGAGAAAAGCGAGTCGAGTTCATAACTCATGCCTATAATTCATTTCATACCACAATGTCTCGGTGGCATTAAAATAAAACATAAAACACCATCTCGTCATTTTCCGTCATCTTTGTTCTTTGCTTTTCAAAAAAAACGTTTCAACGCCTCGTTGGTTTTCTTTTCTTACTGTAATGTTGACATTTTTGTTAGTGACGATCACTGTCTTTTCATGTCCTATTCGTTTCTCAAACTCCATATCTCTTTTTACAAAAAAGATGATTGAAAAACTAGTATGAAACTTGTGAGAGTTGTACGGATGTCCCTTCCGCAAAGTTTTAGTTATTAGTTAGTTTCATGATACATCGGGGTACGGTGGAAAAAATAAAGACAGACAGACAAAGAGTGAGAGAAAGAGACAGTTAGAAAGTAGAGAGAGAGAGGGAGAGAGAGGGGGGGGGGAACAGTGAGAGAGAATAGAGAGAACAGAGAGGGTGAGTAAGTGAGTGAAACCATACCACCACTACAAGCCAGACAAAATACTGCGTGACAATGTTAGGTTGCACTCACAACTCATAATAGAATGTCTGAGTGAGAGCCAACATTAAAGTTTCATTAGTTATGGAAAAAACTGAATCACACTGAACTAGACTATTCCAAATAGATCACAAATTTCGCTTCATTTTTTCCCTTTCAAAGAGCACGAATGGGTGTTTTTGCACGTCCATAGTAACCTGAAAGAGAGAAAGAGAGAGAGAGAGAGAGAGAGAGAGAGAGAGAGAGAGAGAGAGAGAAGAGAGGGAGAGAGAGGGAGAGAGAGAGAGAGAGAAGAGAGGGAGATAGAGGGAGAGAGAGAGAAGAGAGGGAGAGAGAGGGAGAGTATTGTACCTGAGATTCTGAGGTACAATAACATATCCATAATCATACCTTATTACACCGTATCACGCACTCAATACCATTTGCGGGTGTCGACTTTACGATATTGACTGGCTCTTTATGTATGTATCCGCCACCTGTTTCTGTCTGTACTTGACTCGCTTTTTCTCAGAGTCGCAGTCGCATGACGTTTGTCTATTTTGATCTGTGTTAAACACATAATTTTTTTGTATTTTTTCCTGGTTTTGATTGGTATGTATAAAGCAGTGAGACTTTTTTTCTCGGTATGTCCGCTAGTAATCTTGATTTCGACGCGGAAACACATAATTGAGTGACGCAATTCTACCGCAACCGTTACATAAGCCGTTCTCACACTGGCGATTCCGGCTTCACACAAATGAATCAACGAAAAAAAACAGAGGGTTCTTTCGAAAATACTGGCCACGCCTTGGTTTGGAATGAAACATATGAGTTCGGGTTAGTTGAGATACAGATAACTTACTTATGAAACGTATAAGTTCACGCGTTCAGGACGTTCCGATCTACCTCTACTGGTCGGACGCCGATGTGCTGGCGGATGAGGATGACGTCACGGGATATCTCATCCCTAACCTCAACCCCACTGTGCTCAAGGTGTGGCACAGAGAGAGGGGAGAGAGAGGGAGGGGCATTGTGAGAGAGAGTATGAGAGAGAAAGAGAGAAAGGGAGAGAGAAGGAGAGGGAGAGAGACAGACAGACAGACAAACAGAGAGGGGGAGAGAGAGATGACGTCATTGCAGGAGAACAACCACCTGCCGCAGTTCAACCACCTCGACTTTATCTGGGGCCTCAATGCCGCCAAGATGGTCTACTCGCCCATTCTGAACACTATCGCCGCCGATTTGTAAACGCGTTTATATGGGTTATGGGTATAATATAATAAATAATATAAACCGTTGCATTCACGTTTCGTACGTGTTACATTGTATTTTGTAGATAAAGCTTTACCTAGAGGCGAAACGCCGTAATGAACGTTACTCTCGCTGTTCATTGACTGTGAACAAGCGGCCAGACACGTGAACGGAAGACAATTCAACTTTACATAAAGAGAGAGGGGTGTGAACATGTGGTAGGAAAGATCTTTCGACCCCGTCATTTCCTCCTCCTCCCACGGCGGCGGGCGGTCGCGATGCGGTGAGTCCTTCTCCCTTCCGTGCCGTCGAATCGATCGATATCTCGCCGATGTCAGGCTGTTCCTCCTCCTTTTCGCACTCTTCAACTACACGGCTGCGGCGACGAACTCTACTAACGCCACGTGGAACTATGACGGTGAGCGATTACGTGTTTCCAGGGTATATCTAGACATTCCGAAATGAAGTCTTCTAGGAACAATACGAAAAGTAGTTGGGTTACGACTCGTTGCAGAGTTTCGCGAGCACATGTGCTACATGGGAATGATACGGCATGGACACAATCCCCGCGAATCATTTATGCTCACCCCCACCCTGGGTACCTTCTGCACCTTCGAAGTGGGCGTTTCATCACGTAGTCGTCTTTTGATGATGAACAGGTCCAAGTCAGCGGTGCGAAAACAGGCATCTGGAAAAATCATTCGTCAAAGATATAGGGGCCTCGAATCAAATCGTATATTTATCCAGAATCGCTCATTCATGTACATATTGCACGCATGAGAGATGGTTTGGTTAGCGCTGGGAAATGGTGGTCCATTTTCGGTGGTCTTTGGTCACTACAGGGGCCTATCTCTGACAATTTCTAATCATTTATGAGTGACAAAACGGTCATCGGAGTGCGATTTGAACGCGTTTTCTACGTGCACGTGGCGATCAGAATCGATCATCGCACGCTTTGATGAGCGCAAACATTTTGAACTCCCGCCACCGTCATCTCTTGCGCCGCCTGCCTCTCTTCTGTTCGCGTGCTCTCTCGCCTGTGTGAGAGGTCATTTGCTGCAATCTCGCGCAGTTAGCAGTGTGCCACAGGCAAAATGGCTGATGAGCGGGGAGGGGAGGGCGAATAGGCCCCTGTATCTTCAAGTGTTAGAATTCACTATAGGGTATCCCCCATTTTCACGGTACGCGAATTATCGGCGGTCGGCCAGACAGGGGCGAAATGACGAGCTTTTTATGCAAATTTGAGAAATATCGGGGTTTTACTCCAAAAACACGGCAAAAATGAAAGAAAATGAAAAATCGAAAACTAGAGTTCTGTGCGGACACTATCAAAGTATCTTCTCCCTCAAACTGGGTTCTGTAGCATGGATTTAAAGTGAGTTATTAGGTTTTCCAGATTTTACCTATTGAACAACCTCGAAAACGTGGTTATCGAACGATAAAGAGAACTAAAGCGAAATTCAAAAATCGAAATCTAGAGTTCTATGGGGGCTGGGGGTTCACACCACATATCCGAAAATTGGAAAGATTCATCAATTCCGGAAGGAGTTATTAGCTCTAAAAGGTGAGCAACTCTGCTTCATCAGAATTGCAAATCACCTTGATTTCCCTAAAATCAGACCGCAAAGCGCGCGACTCGCGCGGTCGAATGGTCTTGCGCGGACCGATAGTGCGGCTGAATGCGATGAAATGATGTCTGGAAAATATGCGGCGAGATGGCTGCCGTACCGTGAACCGGGGGGACACCCTATAGACTAAGGCTCAGCTCGTTGTCAATAGAGACCCGAACAAGGGCTGTGCGTTCGTTTGGCGCCGTTTGACCAGCTTTATTACTGTACATGTTAATTGTACACCTCATTTCAGGCATACTTTCCAGCAAATGAGGTCAACCTCCTGCCTGACATGATTCGGATGGGCGTTCGCGACGCTCAAGTGACGCCGCAAAACTTCGAGCAGAGGGTGAGTAGCGCCGCCGGTGTAACGCAGTAACGCTGGTGTAGCGCTGTAAAGCTCGCGTTCAACGCTCATCAACGCGAGTGTAGATGTGTTTGAAGATACAGGGGCCTATTCGCCCTCCCCTCTCCGCTCATCGCCCATTTTGCCTGTGACATACCCGCTCACTGTGCGAGATGACGGCGAATGACCGTTGCGAAAGCGAGAGAGCACGCGAAAAGAAGAGGACCAGTTAGTGCGAGAGTAGCGCGGGAATTCGAAATATTGCGCTGCGATGATCGATTCCGATCACCACGTGCACTTTCGTTAAAATGCATATATATATATATATATATATATATATATATATATATATCGATTCGTCATGTCAAAAGATCAAACATTGTCAGAAATAGGCCACTGTATCTTTAAAAAAATAATTCACGTAGACCCTCCGGTAGATCATTGTTCTATTTATAGATTTATTTACACAAAACATATATATATATTGAGCTACATATATCTCTCCAGAGAATCTCTTTCTCGTTAGGAGTTCATAACATAATTATGCGACAGATGATATTATATCAGATTACATACATGACATGACTAAAGGCACTGTCTCAAAATATTTCTCTGAAAGATGGTTCCTGAAACTTTCTTGGGGCGTTCTGCCTGCGGAAGAGGATGAGGACGATTTTTATTTGTCATTACATGTACTTGGTAAACTAATTGCAGTCGACATATTCCGTCAGCGTTCGACATCTAGCAAGCAGATACAAAAAAGAGGAATATATAGTGGTATCCTATGCGTGTTTTGAGTCGAAATGCAACAACTACGACAACCTGGTGTGTTAAAGGGGCTATTCGCTCACCATCTCTCTCTCTGTCTCTCTCTATCTCTCTTTCGATGAATGTTATTCTTCCAGAAGAATGTTATGAAAAGCTGGTATTATGGAGCAGGTGGAGACGGGTTTCGGCCTACGGAATCAGATCGAAGAAACAGGTGACTCAGAGCACACTTTCAAGTAGCGGCCAGTCTTGTCGAAACTCCTTCTTACGCACGAGTTTTCGAAAAGTTTTGAAGAAGGCGTTTCCGCGCCTACAGTTCTCTTGCACATGTTCAGACCGGAGATGGCAAAGTTCAAAGAGCTGGCGGGCATGAAGTGTCACGCATGGGCGCTCAATCCACGCTACAGAGGCGCGTCCGAGAAAAACATAGAGGTACATATCGCATCTGTGGCATTATGTAGTTTGTAGTTTGTCGCACTGAGCAAAACGTTCGAGCGATGGAACGTTTGGGGACACTGAAATAGTTCAAGTGCAACTTCTTCCTTATTACTACAAATGTGCATTTTCTTTCTCCTATCGTTCAATCCATTGTCGTGTATTGATATTGATGGTGGGAAGGTCTGTCATGGGCTGGATTCGGGGCTAAACGAGAGGGGACACGGACATATAACACGAAACCCTACTCGTGTTCCAGCTGCAAGGCGGTCCGTGCTTCACTCACGTGGTCTACATGCAGGACTACACGACGCCCGCCTACCTGCAGACCAGCCAGCTCAGCCACAACTCGATGCGCAACCCGTGGGCCATACTGGTACGCAATATATATATATATATATATATATATATATTAAGACCGATTTTTGACAAGCAATGTAGAAAACTTCAATGTGTTCTACATATAGTAGAATTTGGTGCAACCGAAGATAAATCATAAATTTTCTGTTCCCTAGTCACTCGCTGGCTAGAATGTAGAATTTTTGGATTCATTCAGGATTTGGAAGATAATTTATGCAAAATTGTAGTTGATGAGACATCTTTGCCTCTTGCCACGGTTGAGTTGATGAGACATCAAAGTTGACATCATTGCCTCATCATCCATTCGCCTGCTGGCTAGAAAACCGTGCACGTTTTTCTAGTTCTACCGTGCACGATTTTCTAGCCAGCAGTGGTTGGGGAGAACCTTGGCTAAAAAACCGTGCACGGTTTTTTAGCCAGCAGTGGTTGGGGAGAACCTTGGCTAGAAAACCGTGCACGGTTTTCTAGCCAGGCCAGCAAGCGGTGAAGAGGCGATGTCTCATCAACTACAATTTTGCATAAATCATCTTCCAAATCCTGAAAGAGTCCAAAATTTCTGCATTCTAGCCAGCGAGTGACTAGGGAACAGAAAAAAATGGAACATGACACATTTTACGTCAACAAAACGAAAACATCAAAGATTTCTACAATGTTTGTCAAAAATTTACTGTTGCGGTCTTATATACGTGTTATATTCGGCCGTGACGTCACGGCCGAATGGTCAAAGCTTGTGATCGGGACAGTATACATATGTAACTTATGTGAAAATTGTCATCTCATTTCTTCCCTGATGTGAATATTTTTTGTAGGAATATGCCATCTTTGACCGGAATGATACCAGACAAATCACGAACCCTCTGAAAACGTTTTCGAATGGCGTCGAAACAACGCACTTCTACGCAGTATGTTTTCCGTCAAATGAGACAGATGGGGTGTGCAATGATTACATGAACACAGAAGTATGTTTGTTTTGATTACGAGTAAAGGATCGAGCTATGCTGTTTTAGACGTTGCTTCAATCTTTTAAAAAAGTGAGTCAACGTCGATATTTATTCGATCCACGTTCGTTATCTGTTCAAAAACGGCCTTTGACCGTTTTGGGAGCCGAAGCGATTTACGACTCATACGACGTGAGTGAACAAGCATCTAGGCGGTTAGAGTCTTCTTTTTTCACCTAAGATTCACCTTCTCTGGCAAACAAACAATGTCATCGCGAGAACAATGTTCCACGAGCGCACACTGTTCCATGGAGATTCTGCGACGTGTGAGTTTTTATTTATTAAAAATATTATTTAAAAAAGCGATAGGATTTTTTCAACTTTTAGTGAGTGACACAGCATGTCTCACTACCAGATCCGCAAAAGTTTCCCTGGAGGAACTAGAAGACCTGTTTTCTTCAATGAAAATCGATTCTTCTATAGCTGTGAGTGGAGATTCAATCAGTTATTGACTAATCAATTATTCCAATCACTACATTCAGAAAACGTGTTTGGTGGTTGCATACGCTGATAGGCACTACAATACAAGAGTCGAACTGGCAGCGTCTCGATCAACCGTACGTATAGTACGCAGCTGCCTTTTTTTAGTTCAGTTTTTTGCTAGATTTTCCATCGCGGTTGCCACTTCAAGAACAAAACACTGACTTGCGCTTGTCACACCTACAACTGTCAGCGAACGGTGCTTTTTCGATCTAATTTAACTATGTAAACATATGTGTATATACAGTACGTGAACATCATCTCGCAAATGGTGACGTTGGCGAAACAGAATCCGCTGAACGACACGAGACTATGTCTGCATATGCAAGCCAACGTTACCAGCGACCACAGTCTGAAACAACTCTCGACAGCCCTCTCCAGCGCGCAGTATCAGAGCTGTCCTTCAGTGCGAGCAAACAGACAAGAACTAATAATAACAACAACAATGTTCAGAGCAGTTCGTGTTTCGTTAGCTACTCGATAAAGCCGATAACGGGCGATCGAGAGTTCAAGATGGGCTGCGATGCTACTAGTATGCCGCGGCAAGATGCAAATACACCAAAGAGTGAGCCATTGTGCAACGAAATGTCAGTCAATAGCGCGTCCGACATGTGAGTTTTTGTTGTTGATTATTTGTTTGTTTGTTTATCGGCAAGTTTACATTGTGTTTGTTTGTGTGTGTGTGTGTTCCGTAGTTTCGATGTCAATGTCACTAATAGCATTTTTTTCAGCATGCTGATACTAGAGTGTCATTGTGACTCTGAAAGCAAGAAACACCAAGCGTGTAATGTGAGTCGAACACCGAAAATGTCCCCAAAAACTCGTATTCAGATGTTCAAGCCATATTTTGAAATGTGGAATCTTGCCTTGCTGGATGGTTTTTTGTCCAAACATTAATTGACATAGTTGTTTTTTTTCTTTCTAGAACGTCTGATGAGCGGCAAAGACACTCTTCTCGAGAAAAGCAACCTGTTTTTGATACAAAAGTTGCGAGCTCACTCCAAGGCACTGAGTGAGAGACGCGAAACGGCCGAGAATAATAGTGAGTGGTTGATGTTCACTCGTATTACGTGCAATTTTTTTAAAGAAGAACTCCGGGGAAAAAAATGTAACTTTTTGAAGCCTCTCGGAATTTTCATTGCCAGAATCGTGTTCCTGAGTATCATTTTGCCACAATTGACCGGCATTCCTATTTTCCCCGGAGTTCTTCTTTAAGTTGTTTTGTCAGCAGTTATACAACCGTCGATCTAGCCAATAAGAGGACTGACCTAAGGTTTTTCAGAAGTTCTACTCATTGTGTTGATGGCGATCTTTCTTCCACTAACCATTCTCTTTTCGCTGTTCCCACAGTTTGCTGCGCTGAGACGTGCTCGGAGGTATTTCACATGAACTTTTTAGATCATACTACACACTTTTAGGGGAAGGACGCGATGCGACAACGACAAACACTTACAACTTTAACGAATTAAAACAATCACTGTGTTAGAAAGTTATCATAATCATTGTGCTGATGAATTGGTATATAAACTTGTTGTGTTTTTTTCTGGATGCTTACTATGTATGTATGATGAAAATTGAATACTACGCAGTCGTAATCCACTCTATTGTATTCCAGTGTCTATTCGAATTATCATGCAATCGTATTTTCTCTTCCATAATCCATCATCATCGTTTTGCATTCATTCGACGAGAGACAATTTAATTAAGAACACTACAGAATTATACAGAATTATATTACGATAAAATTAATATTACGATATTACGATATCACGATACTACGATATGACGATAATAAATTTAACTAGGAAATCGACTAAACTTCATTTATACGTGAAATTGTCACTTTAACCCCTCGAACCAAGAGAGATAAACATGAGAAAGAGAACAACAATTTCGCAGAAAAAGTAGCTACGTCTAGTCCTCTAGTCTCTACTCGACTCCTGTCCCGACGATTTTTTTCTCTTCATTGAAGTCTCACCAAGTCAATAATTGTAATGGAAATTGTTCTGTTTGTGTGAGAGAGAAAAGCGAGTCGAGTTCATAACTGATGCCTAAAATTCATTTCATACCACAATGTCTCGGTGGCATCTAAATAAAACACCATCTCGTCATTTTCCGTCATCTTTGTTCTTTGCTTTTCAAAAAAAAAACGTTTTAACGCCTCGTTGGTTTTCTTTTCTTACTGTAATGTTGACATTTTTGTTAGTGTCGATCACTGTCTTTTCATGTCCTTTTCGTTTCTCAAACTCCATGTCTTTTTTTTACAAAAAAAGATGATTGAAAAACTAGTATGAAACTTGTGAGAGTTGTACGGATGTCCCTTCCGCAAAGTTTTAGTTATTGGTTAGTTCCATGATACATCGGGGTACGGTGGAAAAAATAAAGACAGACAGACAAAGAGTGAGAGAAAGAGACAGTTAGAAAGTAGAGAGAGAGAGGGAGAGAGAGGGGGGGGAACAGTGAGAGAGAATAGAGAGAACAGAGAGGGTGAGTAAGTGAGTGAAACCATACCACCACTACAAGCCAGACAAAAAATACTGCGTGACAATGGCAGTTTGCACTCATAACTCATAATAGCACGTCTGAGTCAGAGCCAACATTAAAGTTTTATTATTACTGAAAAAACTGAATAACACTGAACTAGACTATTCCAAGTAGATCACAAATTTCGCTTACGAGGGAGGTGTTATAGGTTCTCCACTCGGATTTACAATCTGAAGGCACCATTTAAAAGCTCTTGATCTCCTTAACAACATATCAAAAATTCAGCTGCCCTCGTGTCCATTAAAGTACCGTAATCTTCGTTTAAAGTTGATACCAGATTACTGTGCTTTGTGTCACGAATGTTGAACTATTCTTATCGGAGTGGGTCCCTAATAGTTATAGAAGACTATAGCTTTCATCAAAAAATATGAGATTTCATCGATTTATAGCCGAGTTAAGGTCAAAAACGTGGATGACTGCCTCCAGCGAGTGTCTGGACTTCGAATTTTTTCCTGTTACTTTCTACGTAAAGTATGCCTAAACCGAAACGAGGGCAGCTGATTTTTTGAGATGTTAAACAGTAGGCTAAGGGCTTTCAATTTCTATCTTATGAAGTAAATCCGAGTGGAGGACATATAACACCTCCCTCGTTAATTTTTTATTCCATTCAAATGCGCACGAATGGGTGCCTTTGTCCGTCCATAGTAACCTGAAAGAGAGAGAGAGAGAGAGAGAGAGAGAGAGAGAGAGAGAGAGAAGAGAGAGAGAGAGAGAGAGAGAGAGAGAGAGAGAAGAGAGGGAGAGAGAGATGAGAGTATTGTACATGAGATTGTAAGGTACAATAACTATAACATATTCATAATCAGACCTTATTACACGGTGTCACGCACTCAATACCATTTGCGGGTGTCGACTTTACGATATTGACTTGCTCTTTATGTATGTAGTCAATCCGCCATCTGTTTCTGTAAATGACTCGCTTTTCTTTCAGAGTCGCATGACATTTTGTCGATAATGATCTGCGTTAAAACACATATTTTATGCATTTTTTTCCTGGTTTTGATTGGTATGTACAAAGCAGTGTGACTTTTTTTCTCGTTCTGTCTAGTAATCTTGATTTCTACGCGGAACACTTAATTGAGTGACGCGATTCTATCGCAACCGTTACATAAGCCGTTCTCACACTGGCAATTCCGGCTTCACACAAATGAATCAACGAAAAACAGAGGGTTCTCTTCTCCTCCTCCTCCTCCTCTTCTTCTCCTTCCTTCCTCTGTTTCTCAACAATTCCATCTCCTGAACCCTTTCCCTACGTTTTTCTCAGAACCAACTCTTACATCATTATGTATATCTGCCAGGCTTCGTTGATCTATTCGTTCCCCGTTTATCCGAAATAAAAATCCCCTAATCCAGAGTGGCCACGGGAAAACAGCACTTGTTTTTTTCACTCGTGTAAAGTTGTGGACACCGTTCACTCTCTTGCTTTTTCAGACACTGCTCTTTGATTTCCGACTCAGCTAACAAAATTCGTTGAGAAAATCAGACAGGTGCATTCTTTCACGCGCTTCCTTACCCACTGACAAATAAATCATATATAGCCGCCACATTTAAATTATTATTCTGACTATCATAATCTCATTGGAGTCGTTTTTCGAGTTTTGCCTATGCAGCCACCGCGAAAATACTCGAACCGCTATTTTCCCGTCGGTCGTTTCGCGTATTCATAATTCATAAGTCGGGAGAGGCGAGGCGTATCCTCCAAATGACGGCACTTGAAAGTGACACTTGCAATGGGAAAATGATCTCGTTTCACTCGTATCATACGCCACTTTTTTGTTTGTCCCAGTTGACTATCGGGCGCGGGTGGGTGGGTGCAGCATTCTCGAAAATTTACGACCTTCGGGTTTACTGTAGACGTTTTCGACGCTGATTAGAAAACACGAGTGATTTACAGCGGTTCGTATGGTTTCTTCAGCTCAAACACGTGCGTTGTTTACAGCGACTTACAACTGAATGAAGTCACAGTGTTGTGGGACTTCGTATTTGCAGTGCACCTTTTCTCATAGCACCCTGGCTCCTCCCTATAGTGCGTGCAGAATTCTTTGCGAAAGCGCGCAAGTCATGTCCCAGCGAGTACACGCTACCGTACCCGACTCTTTCTCTTTCTCTTTCTCTTTCTCTCTCTCTCTCTCTCTCTCTCTCTCTCTCTCTCTCTCGCCTTGTCTAAATCCGTATGTTGTGGCATCTGAGATGGTGTGAATTCTAGCGAGAGAGTGCCACTCCCACCCACCTGTTATATATAGGGTGAGTGTCCTATAGAAATCAGTACATACCTCTAACCGTAACCGTCTAGTTTTGCTTCTTCGAAATTCGCCATGCTCGCTCGCACGCGTCAATACTGCATCATTTATGGGCGGTTTAAAACCTCTGTTTACCCCTGTGTCTTGAGCTGGCTAACGAATATTGGTTTTTCAGACCATTTCCAAGGGGACTAATGTTCGTTCGAGTCTCTGCGATCTCTTTGAAACGCACTCGAGTTCCGCGCCTGCGATTGACATGTGCCTCTTGCGGACACACACTTTCTGGCGATGCAATTATATTGCACACGTTTTTGCGATTTTCGGTCCGCATCGCGTCATAGTCAGCATTGGCATTCGCTGCACATAGCATGTCTCATTTGCATTGTCAATCTCTATCTCACAAACATCGTTCGGTTACCGCGCCTTCAGCCGCCTGATTATCTCGATTGATCCTATTTCGCAATGATTGAGTTTCATGCTGTATAGTATGGCGTGTCGTGGACAAGTTGTCACGTGCTCTTACATGTTCTAAACTTGTTTTGTCCAACTAGTCCAATTTGCATATTTGTACAGGCATGGCGCCCGCTTGGCTCCTACTGGCTACGACTCTTCTATACGTCACGCTCTCGCAGGCTGTTAAAGGGTGGGCGAATGCAACTGAGTACTGTAGACAACTTCACACTTCCTCATTTCGCTCAAATGTGTACACAACCGTGAGAAACCATTAAATATGCACGACCTTCCGTCTGCTTTCCAAATGAAGCGTGTGATTTCACAGTTCTAAGTACTACATGAACGATACATTTGAAATTCCGACTTCCGCGTTTTACACAAACTTTCTGCATTTAGCGCGACGCGTCTCCCGCCGATTCCGGAGGAGGATGAGACCAAGGCGAGGATGATGAAGTTCGCAGCAGATAGGTGTGTTTACAGTGTACAGTACTTACATACTTGTTACTTACTCTTACTTATACTTCTCACACTTACTCTATAGATCTACTTGTTGGTTTGCCACTGCTTTCCTTACACTCACTCAAAAAAGAGCTTTTCCTGAAAGGACTCTCGTGCTCTCTCGAAAGTTTTCGTGAATACCACAGAATGGACTCTCCCGACAATAGTTTCCATCATCTGAAAATAACCTCGGAATCGAATTATGTGTCAGGACATAATGTTAGAAAAAGCCACTCACAACTCTTGTGAGTCTTGTGCGTTCCGTGACGCACTTTCCCACACACACAAGACACAAGTTCAAAACCTATTTCTATTACTATAATGTCCTTACTCTCTCATATCGTTAGCATACTATTGCGCTATGTATGTTCACTGGTTGCTAAACGTCAGAGCTGTTCCCACACGTTCCCCACACACGGTCATTCTATTCTTTGAGAAAGTGAAATTCGAAAGTTATTTCGAGAATGTCCTCACACGCCCTTTTATACAACATATAATCATACTAATATGTACTAGTCACTGGTGGCTAAACGTCAGAACTGCGGGTAAGTGTCGTAAGTAGGGTGCAATCAGCACTCGGCACGGACCAAAAAACTCTTGAAACGTGACGCATGCAATGTGCGAGTGACATACGGGGCACAAACGCATAATAACAGTTTTTTTTTTTAAATGGAATGCTCTCTCTCTCTCTCTCTCTCTCTCTCTCTCTCTCTATCTCTCTAACTCTCTATCTCTAGGATTCCATCTATGGCCTACGGTCGGCGGAAGCGCAGCATCGAGGATTTCAAGAGGGAAGATCCCAGGTAAAAATACTTCAAAAAATACCTATTACGATTATAATGAAACAATTGTGTGCACAATAACCACAACACATGAATAACGAGTGGAATGAAATGGATTACGTGATTCAATAAGTGATTCACACGCGAAAGAAACTGTATAATGGTTGCGGGAGCATACATCGTTAATCTGTGCACGGCTCTCGGATAACAGACCACGTCTCGGCTTATTGGCATGGGAAAGTCAGCTCAAAAATTTACTTGGTCACAAACCAAAAACAACGCTGAGCTGAGCTGATCGTGAGAAACATCTGGAAAGAATGATGTGTGAGTTATTTCACAAAATTTTTCCAGATTTTTCTCGGCTTCTTTCGGGAAGAGAAGTGCCGACAATGACCCTCGAATGATGTCATTTTCCATGGGAAAGCGAGGCGGTGACGACATTGATCCTAGGTATGATTCTCTCTCTCTCTCTCTCTCTCTCTCTCTCTCTCTCTCTCTCTCCTTCAATCTCACCTCAATGATTCAGGATGATGTCGTTTTCAATGGGAAAAAGAAGCGCTGAAGACCCGAGGTAAGCAGGGAATACTTTCAAATATACAATATAATGTTTTTATGTTTTATGATGTGCCGGGGTTTCCAGAATCCTTCATGACTGTTTGATAGTTCTGTGTTGTGAAACCTGCTGCAAAGCGAAACCCGATTTAGAATTTTTTAAGTACGGATGTTCTTAAATTCTGAGATTCATACTTTCATGAAGAGGCTACAAAAAAGTATTGTACTTCAGTACTTCTAAACTTATGGTTATGAGTTCATATATAACCCCTGTTCTGAATCAGTTTGACTGGAGAATTATCACTCGACCGAACTAATTTTTTCATATAACAGAATACTTCTGTTTTATACTTCGGTCGAAGCGACACTCGCATTTTTACGAGAGTTTTTATAGACTGAAATTGGTTTCGCTATTTCTTAACAAAGCAAACGTTTAGTTACAAGTTACAAGATGCACTTTCAGAATGTACTCGTTTAGGGACCACAATGAGAATTTCAAATATTTGGATATGGTATAGCAATAAGTTCATAAATGTGGTCCATTTAAAGCTGATTTCAAAAATATATAATGCTCGTAGGGTTCATCGTTCACATTGCGCTCTAATTCCGCACGGCGCCGCGCAGCATAGCGCGCGCTCACATAGGGAAAGTGCGACAGAGGGCGGCTAGATCAAAGGATTGATGACGTCATCGATAGTTAAATAATGAACATATTCGTTTTTAATAGTACCACTAGGTTTTGTTTGACTGTAATCGATAAGTACTCGATGAAATACGTCTTTTATGTTAGCATTTTTCATTACTCACTTTGAGCGATGGCGGCTAGATCAAAGAAATATTACGTCATCGTATCACTTTTCACCGATTTTAACTACTTTACAGGGTACATGATCCCGTAAATAAGATACCGTTAGAATCAGCGCGAAATGGCGAATCGTTCTATGCTAATTAGAGCACGTCATGTGTCCAGTGAGAAAATGTTACATGATTTCGCCGGGCTCTCTGCAACTCACGTTGTGGTTCCTAGTACTCGTTTTCCATGGGCAAACGGAGCGAAGAAATCGATCCCAGGTTTGTTATTGTATTTATTATGAGTTGTACTTGTTATTCAAAACTGAAAAAAAACGAGATGTGTGTTAATTCCATTCATTTCACACGGACTAGATTTATACAAATAAATATCAACATGTTATTCGACCACAAATATTACAGGCTCATGTCCTTTTCTCTGGGAAAGCGCAGCAGTGACGATATCGACCCAAGGTTTGTTATTATTATATTGACAATACAAAAAAGTACAACTTTGATGTTCTCAGAATGATGTCGTTTTCGATGGGAAAGCGCAGCGTTGACCAAGACATCGACCCCAGGTATGAGCACCATTAAAACAGTCCGTCTCAATACAAATACGTTTCATCTTTGATTGTTACAGGTTGATGTCGTTCTCAATGGGCAAGCGCAGCGCCGACATTGATCCACGGTAATTTAGTAATATATTAGTCCGACTCCAGAGTACACCTCATCATCCCGACCTTCACAGACTACTGTCGTTCTCAATGGGAAAGAGGAGCGTCGACCCGAGATTGCTGAGTTTCGGCTATGGAAAGCGCGCGATCGGAGACGATCCGCGCTTCTGGTCCGCGTCGTTCGGCCGGAAGTGACGTCACTGGCTGACGTCATCTAGGGTAGACTACAAACTACACTGATCTCACCACCTGAATCTCTCAATGCTCTCTGATATTGTGTATAGGCGAGTCAAAACACGCCGTTGGAACAAATTTGTTGGAATAAACGGTTGCAATTGTGAAAAAATAAGTTTTTTTTGATTTGTCTTCTGTTTTAAAGGCACAGTGGCGCTTAGTTTTGACTTCGGAACATTGCTTGAGCCATATATACACGAAACAATCAAAGAAAACGCGAAAGAACGGCGTTTCCGCGTTACCTACACGCTTACCATCATGTGCACGTGCGAAGCTTGGTAAGGCGAATTCGAACTTCGCGCCGAAATGCTTATCCAAAAGTTGAGCTCTGTGCGCATCACGTCGATATGAGTTCGACAGCACATGTCGTTGTAGTGTTGTGGTAACTCTCACGTTTCACGGACCAAGCTACGTCGGTTCGATTCCCGCTACGTGCAATCAGTTTTGCCAAGTTCTCATAAGTGAATTTCGATCAACCTTGGTAACACTAAACGCCCCTGTGCCTTTAACTCAATTGTCCTATTCCATTCAGTGACACCTAATGTGGTAGTGGAAGTGAAGACTGCGTTACAAAATAAACTCAATTCCGTGACTTGTAAACGTAATATTTTGACGTCTATCCCTCACAAAAAATACTGCCATATTCAGTCAGACAAAGCGAGAAATCATCGATATAAGCCTTTTCCCATCTTCCTTCCTCAAACCTCGCACTCTATGATTACGGGCAGGGCGAAAATGACGGACCACTCCCCAGAGTGCGATGCATATGCCAATCCCCAGGAAGTGCACAACTTGGCCAATTCTAAAACAGAGCGAAGAAAGAGGCTGTGATAAATTGCGGGCAATCAACAAGTTGCGAGTTTGTCTATAGGTTGGAAAAAACAGGCGGACTGCACTTGCCAAATGAAACCAACAAAAATATGAACCGCCGTCAATATGGTATTTGTAATACATAGTTAACGGCGCTGATCCTACTCCTTCCAAACAGAGAACTTGTCATACATGTCTTACTTACATGTCCACACGGTTTAGCTCCAAAATTTGAAACGTAAATATCTCGAAAAGTATGGCCTGTCCTGCGCATTTGAAAACGGTTTTCGAAACTCCTAGGGTATCTCTGATATCAGTTTGGTCACCATCGGCTTCCGTGACCTCAACGACACTCCATGTTAATCTGCCCTGTCTGACTCACACTCAGTGAACGCTCAGAGTCCTCACCGCAGAGTGACAGTTGTGTGATTTACGGTCACGCGTTCAGCTGTCTTTCCGGGCGGCCTTACAGCCATCTTTTTCATCCCACCGCCCACGCTTCCGTTGGTGATTTACAATCAATCAAGCGTCAGTCCCTTCGAAAACATTATCCGAAATAATTCAAAGTAATTCGAAGTCGTCTAAAGTCGCTTGAAGTTATTCAAATCGAAAAGCAGGGAGTCATTTGAAGAGACTGGCCGGATAACTTGTTGACTTCAATAGTAATGGCCTATGAGTATGCAAATTCTCCCTCTCTCTTCTCACTAAACGGCGCTTTGTTGGAGTGGTCATTTAGGGGCGAAGAGGGTCATTGGAGGGGTGGGACGGAGGCATTATGTCAGTATACTACACCGCGTCTCATTTACATAAGTGGAGGGCCTTCTCTCTCTCTCTCTCTCTCTCTCTCTCTCTCTCTCTCTTCTGCGCAACAATGTCTATTGCTACGTAAAACTGTGTTGGTCAGCAACTAGCAATTTCTACAAGATGAAGGCACTTGCCACAGTGGACATTGCATGACAATACCCACTTACGACTTTTTTCAGCGTTCCCTCAATGTTTTTTGCTGGACTCGGTCAAAGGCCACTCCCGCTTCCACAAACCATGTTTCTCTTTTGCTTATGTGTTGTACATGCGCTCCGAAATTTGATATCCTAGCGCAACGAGAGAGAGAGAGGGAGGGAGAGAGGGAGGGGGGGGGGGAGAAATCGCGTGCTCAGCTAAAAGCGCATCCCGGAAATCTATGTTTTACACAGTGGCATGTTATAGATCACCTGAGTCTAGCAAAAGAGTTTAGACAAGCCGAGGACGAGTCAAAACGAAAATCTGTGTATCCTCATCTCTCTCTCTCTCTCTCTCTCTCTCCCCCACTACTCACCACTTGTCCCACTGAAGATTGCTTCCAGATGCGCTTTTTCGCAGCTCATGTGAATTGCGAACGTCATTTTTCGCCGTGTCTTTCATATGCAAAACCATACGTGTAATATTTTTGAAAATCTGAATTGTAAGGGCAGTAATTGTATTATACCAGTACACCCTGTGTACAAGTTGGAATCGGTGTCAGCGCCAGACTCATTGACCTTGCTCACCTACTACCAGCCGCGGCTCCCCGCTGAGAGTGGTTCTTTCATCACATCATTCTATTCTACTCTGTATTCTACTGCGATTCTACTTCTACAAATCTAATGATGAAAAATTGAATTACTGTTAGCTTTTCCCACCACAGTTTGTTCTCGCGTAGAGCACTGGAGTACTGTTCTTTGTGGAAAGAGTTGTTGATATTTGCCTAGGCTTCTTTCTAGATTTCAAAGATGCGCGATTCCCAGAGGAGCGGCAGGGGTTATATGCCCCCAGCCATATCCTAGCCCACCACAACTTGACGCTCACGCGCCTTTTCCCTCTCTCTCTCTCTCTCTTTCTCTCTCTCTCTCTCTCTCTCTCCCCTCTCCGGTGGCTCCCTTCAAAAATAACCGAGACTATGCTTTATCGCTCTTTTTTTGGTTGGAAAGCTGAACTTTCATGTTCATTCGCGTCACTCATCGAAATTGGACAATGTGTCATTTGGTGTCAATAACCACTTCACCCCAGGCTCTCTCATTCTCACTCTCATTTGCATAATGCGTTGTCCGTGATATGGGTGTTCATTTGGTGGGCCGTGTTAATTAATGACTCTAAAGGGTGAGATAACGAGATCTCTTGAATGCGAGAGAGAGAGAGAGAGAGAGAGAGAGAGAGAGAAAGAGAGAGAGAGAGAGAGAGAGAGAGAGAGAGAGAGAGAGAAATGACCAGATGACCGTGTCTGTTTCCGTTTGCAATATGCGTTGTGACACACTGCTTTGTTCTCTCTCTCTCTCTCTCTCTCTCTCTCTCTCTCTCTCTCTCTCTCGCTCATTCGCGCAAAGTCTCAATCTCACTTCTCACTCACTTTGATGCGAACCGACACTGTTCCGTATCTGCAATTAGCAGCTGCAGTTTCAATTTGACCCACTCACTTTTCCCATGACGTCGCGCTAACACATGTTCCATTGCAACATGCAAATGTCCCACTTCCGATATATCTACTACCGTCTCGCACTGAGAGAGAGGGAGAGAGAGAGAGAAAAAGAGATGAAGCATATTCAAACCGGACAATAGAATCGCGCGCTCTGCTCTGTGACATAGGACATACGGCACATTACTCGCCAGTAGCCCTCCCTATCTCTTTTCTGGATCTTGTCTCCCGAATGTCCGGATGTCTCGATGTTATCCGCAGGATTTGCGCGTGTTTTGCATACCAATTCCAATTAATTGTTTCTCAATCCTTATCACTTTTCTTTTTCCAAAAACGGATTTCCTCTATCCATACTCCCTCTCCCTCACCTTTCCCAATTCACTTCCAATTATGCGTATAGGGGTTATATAAGGCTCATAAAGTCATAAAGCGTGATTCCAAGGCCAATATCGGCGCGCACCCTCCATTGTAAACCGACACTCTCTCTCTCTCCTCCGGCAGGTGTGTTTGTGTTGCCATTATTATTTGCATAGTGAAAGGGCGGCTTAGCACCATATTGGTCCTTTTGTTTCGCAACAGCTCATGACCCACTCGAAGCTATACTCATTGGGTATAGGTAGGTTTGCATTGTGGAATGTGAGTCCTGTTTGACAAATGTTGCTTTACCCTGTCGAAACGTACAGTCTCCCCGTATCGCTTACCCGAAAGTCTCGCGCAACCCGATCCCCTCTTTCTCACACCTCTCTGACTCTGCCTGCTGACCTGAACAAACGGCTTAGAGAGGCTGTGAAACGCTGTGTTTGAACATGCAAATTTTCGTCAGGCGAGATGCGACTCGCATCTTCTCATCTCTCTTCTTACTGTCGTGAGAGGACTTCTGACGGCCTTTTTCGGACGATGGCAGCCTCGTTTTCTCGAGAATTGCCTCTATTCATGTGTGGTTTTGCGGGGAGAGGAGAGGAGAGCGGAAGGAGAGGGGGCAATGATCTCTCTCCCTCTCTTTCTCCGCGCACCCCCATAAAGAGACGGAAACTTCACATAAATCTTTCGCATCCCTCCTTACATGGCTAGCGCGTGCGGCTCTGGACAAAATATGGCCAGTCATTATTGAGCTCTGATCCGCCATTTCCTTTTCGGTGTGGATCTAGTGTCTAGTCTACCACATTTCTCTCTCTCTCTCTCTCTCTCTCTCTCTCTCTCTCTTCGATGGGAAAGCGCAGCGTTGACCACCAAGAAAGTTGCGATCTAACCTTGTTCCGCCTGATTTATATATGTTCTAGATGTTTATATATGTTCTAGATGTGAGAGAGTAGATATGTGGGAACCTTTTGAAAGAACTCATAAATCTATAGCGCAGAGAGATCTCTGGGATCGTTGCCAAGATATCGCGAGAGAGAGATCTACATTCAATCAATCTGCTTCTCTATCTCTCTTTCCGCATAGAGAGAGAGAGAGAGAGAGAGAGAGAGAGAGAGAGGGTCACTTGCCCGGAGGCGCGATCAGAACGCACTCTAGTGACACCTTACAACACGCGTGCCTCTCACTCTCACTAGAGACGTCAGCGAGTCGTATCATTGCGTAATTTGCATATAACAAAGTTTGCATATTTCATTTGTAGTGATTTGCATATACATACGATTGTGTTTTGATTCCTATTCTACTCGCTCTGCTACTGCAGAATGTTGTTCCAATGTTTTTGCAACTGCAAAGTCGCCGGGAAAACATTGATGACTTCTCTTCTTTGATTCCCCTCCTTCTCTCCGGCCATTGACGTCGCTCGGGCGCGTTTTGTGTCGATTCTTTGCGTCTCATTTGTTTTGTTTTCCGCCCGTCGGCGGAGAATGTTTATATTATCAAGGCGCGAAACCCTTCGGCGTAACCACTTTTTTCTCGGGCACTTGCTAATTAGGAGTGTGCTATAGCGCCGCCTAATTTGCATATTCACTATAGCATTGGATTACACGGCTGTTCCGCGCGCCTATCAATGCGTCATAAACCAAGCCTGAACCAGAGATAACCCTAAGAACCTGAGTGTACCGCGGCGGAATCTCTTTGATGTCGCAAATCGTGTCAGAACCGATCTTATTTGTACAACGTCTCGAACCTCATCCAGTAAATCCATCCTTTCCTGACCCCATATTCTCTTTTTGCGCAAACCTACCACTTTTCGCGAATGCCAGGTGTTCCGCATATATAAATCCAATGAACCATGACGTCATCAGCGATCAGCTGACCGCTATCGATTGGATCCAAGGCGATCAGCTGTTTCCCGTCTCGTCAGTGATTGATGTATGTTTACTGCGTGAGGTGTGAAGCTCTCACTGGTCAGATACACGCGACACTCGATCCACTCACTCTCGCACATTGCCTAAGGGGGGTATTTATAGATCCTGCCCTCGGGGCATATTTTCGGTCACTCTGTTTATCAAATTTTGGTTAAGCTTCTTGATGAGTTAAGCTGGTCTCCCCCTATGAAGTCCCCGTATCTACAGAACTGTCTCTCTCTCTCTCTCTCTCTCTCTCTGTTGATGAGCGAAGCTCCGATCTTGAGATGTTCTTTCCGTTGTCGTGATTGTGCAATTCTCTCTATTTGCCTCGGGCTATAGCGATTCAATCGCGCCAATTCTTTCCGGGTGTCTCTCACTCGCAGCACCCGCCGAAAATTTACTGAGTAACGTTGTCTCCAATTGTCTCTGCTCTCTCTCTCTCTCTCTCTCTCTCTCTCTCTCTCTGTCTCTTTCTCTCTCTCTCTCTCCCTTTCTCGTAAGACTACGGAGGCGTCAACACATTGTCACTACGAGTAAAGCTTCTCTGTTTTCCGCTGCCGGTCATTCGGCTCTTCCTCCATCCTCATTTTATTCGTCTATTCCGCGCGTTTTACGCTAGTCTCTCAGTCATTAAAAACGAAATGAGCTGGAAAAGAGAAACTTTGCGTAGGCTTTATGAGGGATACTATAGTATAGGAGAGAGAGATGGGGGGTATAGGAGAGAGAGGGAGAGAGAGAGAGATGGGGAGAGGGGGGAGAGAGGGAGGGAGGAAGGGAGATAGAGGAGAGAGAAGAGAGAGAGGGAGAGAGAGAGGAGAGAGAGAGAGAGGGAGAGAGAGAGAGAGAAGACGGGCCCGGCTAGAATTCTCAGTGCTACATATGTTGTGACGGCGTCTCACCGGAATTTCCATGAATGTTTGCTTACAGGCGTCATCTCGCGTTTTTCGAAAACACGCTTTCATGAATACATATTGCCCGAATTCGGTCGCGGCTCTGACTCATAAAGCAAGCCATCCTCCCTATCCCTCCTCTCCTTCAACTGATCCTCCTCGATCGCGCACTCTCTCTCGCCAGTCTTTCATGTCTGCCGCACTCGGCTTCGCTGCAATGGCAACAATATTTACATGGCGGTTTGATTGGAAAGCCGTTTCGAAGTGGAAAAGAGTGCAAGTCTCGTCAAACAAAGCACGCAGGTGTTCGAAAGAGACGTCCGTCCCGCATATTTCTTCCGCACAATCAATCACTTTATCGCTATTATGAGTGCATACATACTCTATCTCGTAATGTGATCATCACAAATCACTGTCACATGCAATCAATCACTTGTATATTGTGTGCCTCTCATCCTCTCTCTCTCTCTCTCTCTCTCTCTCTCTCTCTCTCTCTCCAGGCGCATATCTATTTACTCCAGTATCTCTCTTTTCTGCAACTAATCGCGACGACATTCTTTGATCTAGCGATTATCATATCTCGATTCTACCAAAGTGTCCGGCAGATGTATGACATCGTTTCTTTTTTTTGCGCGAGAGACAGCTGACCAATTCATTTCAATTCACGCCACCCCATGCTAATCCCGCGAAAATGACGTTATTTGATTGTGGTCGGTCATTCTCAGACATCTCCCACTGTTTGAGCAAGGGCTATTCGGCGCGATTAGGCCCGGATCACTCGAGAGCATTACCTCTTACCTCGAGTAACCCTCACATTTGCTCGAGTTACCTATATTCCATTCCGAAGAATAGACACGTAGACAACTTTGAGTGCGCGACTTTTCGACCGGTGAATAATGTATAATGGGGAGTACTCCCGGCGCGCTTCGTTGGCTATGCTTGAGTGAGTTGCGAGTGAGCGAAAGAAAGAGAGAGAGAGAGGGAGAGAGGGAGAGAGGGAGAGAGGGAGAGAGAGAGAGAGAGAGAGAGAGAGAGAGATGAGGCCAGTTTTTTTTCGTGAATCCTCTGACAGGGTGTCAAACAGATCCCCCCTATTCGATTGTTCGCGCGCAGGAAAAAAATGAGGACTGTTATTATAGATGTGGTGCGTGTCTGTATTATAGATGTGGTGCGTGTCTGTATGGATTGGATTCGCGAATTTCAATGTCACATCGGTCACATCTCTCCACCTCTTTTTGTTGCGACAACTTCCGTTGTTCTCTACTCTGTAGCACTTCTATCACCGAGGATGGTTTGATGAATTGCCTATACCAACAAGATCGCGCATTTCTTCCCTTTTTTATGTTCTTGCCCAAATTGCACCATCCTGGTTCCGATACTGGTTTCCCAAGTTGTCCTGTTTCCATATATCTTACGCAGAAAGCGTCTAGTTAAACATTAGACTTTTTGGCGGTTCGAGTTCTAAAGCGTTCTCGAGTTTCACTTGTCGGATGAGAGAGAGAGAAAGTGAGAGAGAGAGAGAGAGAGAGAGAGAGATGGGACCGAAATATCTCACGTGTGTATGCACGGTTTGTTCACTTGTCTGGATGGTCCTTGATTCTTCCGAGGCCCTCTACTCGCGCGCTAGGCTATTCCGAGATGCTCACTCAGAAGTGGGAAGAGTCTGCCCCACCATACATTTCGAATGACCTCTCTTTCCTCTCTTCCCTATTTTGCCAAATGGAAGCTGACCGCTGACTGCTGTGCATTAAAAAATCGCTGTTTTTCTTCATTCTCTAAACCTTACTTTTCCGTCTATTGACAATTGGCATTATTAACAGTACATTTTTGAATAGAACTGATAAACAAAAACCAGCCATCTCTTCAGATATGTCCGCCACATCTTTCTATCCTTTTTGCAAAGTGTCCGCCTTCTCTACCATTTCTCTTGTGTTCTTCCAAATATATCTATCCACCCAAATATTACGGTAGCATGTACTGTACATTGTTGCAGTTGCATCTTCGTTATTTATTGCTCCCGTGTATACCTATCCTAGTCGATTACGATACACATTACATTACATTACTTGTATATATTTCCAGATGTCGGCCACCCTGCCTCCTCCCAAGTCGCACTCCTCTCCCTTCCTCTCTCTCTTCAGCCGCAAGAAGAGGGTGAACGGAACCAAGTCCACGGACGATCTCAAAGCCGCGCATGAGAGAGAGGTACCGTAAATCCTGCGATGTTTTTGTGATCTTACCAAGCACGTTTCATGTGTTCGATATATAATTCCTCTTCTTACCTGTGGTTAATTTAAAATTGTTTCTCATCTTCTAAGAGGTAAGGTAGATCCGAAAAAAGTTTTTCTTGTGTAAATACGTTTCAAGTGTTCGATATAATCCCTTTTCACAACTGTGGTTAATTAACAGTTGTTTCGTATCTTCTATCACTAACATTAAAGGAACAGTGGCGACTTAATTCTGCAACTAGCTCTCTTGAAAGCGCATTACCACTCATGCAAAACATTTGCCGTAGACAGGACTCGAACCGGCGAGTTCAGCGCAATAATGGCGCACTCACGCATTGAGCCACATAGTAAGTGAACATGCTTCTTTCGTCTGGGATTACTTATGTATGTGTTCTCTCGCCATGTCTGCAGTATTGAAGAGTTCAACGGAATGGAAGTCGTGGTGGGACCAATTTTGAGGAGTTTGAAATAAAATGTTGCAACAGCGAGTTGCAACATTTGAAAGCAACGGATAATCGTTGTTCTTTCTCATAAATCGATTAAGATTTTGGATTATATGATTCTTTTAAACATTCCGAGTGAAAAATAAGTCGCCAGTGTACCTTTAAGTGAGATTCTGAATCAAACTATTTTGTTTTAGTTTTTGTTTTGCCTTCATTTCACTTTTCAGCTCGCCGCCATTACAGAAGACATCAACCGCAAGCTCTCGTTCAACGACCGAATGAAGCAGAGGAAGGGCAGGAAGGTGGGTTGTTTGTTTGTTTACCTTTCATTAAAAATGACAGAAAGGCGGGTTTGTTTACTTGTCACCTATGTCAATAAACGAAAGATTGTTTGTTTACAAATTCGTTTACTTGTTTACTTCAGGACAAGGAACCGACTTCGTCCACGCTCCCCTTCCGCCACAACAAGAGCAAGGACAAGGAGATCAAGAGCATCGAACAGAAGGTACGTTTCTTTTCTTGCATACGTTTCACTTTTACTGATACGTTTCACTCTCACTGTGATACGTTTCGTTCGGACGCGTTTTTTCCACTCTAATACGTTTCATTCTGATCTGATACGTTTTCTATACGTTTCAGGCGATGTCGATGGACGCACTGCAGGACGAGGATCCGGTGTACCTTCTGGAATCACTCGACATCCTAGCAGACACCCATCCCAAGGTGGCCAGGAGCATTCCCAAGGTATGTAAGCGCGAATCGCGTAATTCTGCGACCACTATGAGTAGTCGCGTAGTTTCGCGACAACCGAACATACATAGTCGCGTTTTTTCGCCACAACTGCGAATTATCGCGTTTTCCCGCGACCACTGCGAATATTCGCGCATTCCAGCACGCTCGCCCAGTGAAGCAGAAGGAGAACAAGCAGCTGAAGAACTGTCTCTTCGAACAGGAGGTGCGTTGATAATTTAAGTACTTTGTACCACTTTAGATACGTTTCAAGTGTTTCATATAACTGAATTGTACATATAATTGCAATACGTTTTGACTGGCGATTCGAGGTATAGAACATAAATACACAATACGTAAACGTAACCAATCCATAACTTCCATCATACGAATTTATGAATATTATAAATATAATACAGTGCCCTATTGAGAATACCGTAACCATCCCAGGTCTACGACGCGATTCCACATCATATTGACCTATATTAAGTAACTAGAAATATAGTGCCCTGCTGAGAATACCGTACTCCCAGGTCTACGACGCGATGCTGTCGGACTCCCTTCGTGTGTGCGACCTGCTCGCCTCCCATCTGGACGAGTGCATGCAGGAGTGCGCGGAGGAGTGGGACAGTCAGGTGGAGGCAGCTCTCTCACTCTCTCACTCTCTCTCTCTCTCACTCTCTCTCTCTCCTCTCTCTCTGTCTCTCTCCTCTCTCTCTCTCTGTCTCTGTCTCTCTCTCTCTCTCTCTCTCTCTCTCTCTCTCTCTCTCTCTCTCTCTCTCTCTCTCTCTCTAAGAATACTGAAGGTTCAAAAGCTCACCCCGTCCCTTTGCAGGACGGCCGCGACTCTGGCCGCGGCCTGTCTTCGTCGGCTGGCTCCTCCCACTCGCACTCCACCCTCTCCCATTCACCGCGCGGAGGGGGAGACAGTGGGGAGAGCAGGGTCGACAGTCCGCGTCTCAAGAGCTGCGTCCGCGCCGATGTCTGACGTACCTGACCCACCTGGATCAGCTGATCCACCACCTAATAACCTCCACTGATCTGATCGATCCTGCTTCCCTCTCTCTCTATGTTATCCAAGCACTATATACCGGTCTTTGATGATGAATATTTTTTCAGTTTTTGTTCGTTTTTCAGGCTTTGTGAACTTGTGTACAGTGAGTGTTGCTGATAAACTGTTTACTCAAAGAGTTGAACTAGTATTGCGAGAAAAGCTGAAAAGCGGTAGATCGGGAAGAAGAGCTAAGCGTTGTATAGTTGAACGTGCAAGTTGCCGTTGATATCTACGATGTACAGATCGCCTGCCAGAAATGAGCCCACAGAATTCAAAACAGTGTCTCCACATGCCACAGAATACGAACACTTGATCAAGTGGATTTTGTCCACGAAACAACACTGCTAAGCATATTCCACGCGGTTTTTGCGTGCCGTAAAAGAAAGGCTCCACATGCGGTGTCAGTCACATTCCGCCTTTTACAGTTGTCTTGTTTCGCGTAGTATGTACAGTGGCGGCCAGTCTAGCGGAGTCCTGCGACCGAATTCGGCCTAATGTGGCCGCAAAGACGTTTCTCGAATGTCCGTTGAGTTACTACAGTGCACATAGTTTAGCGGAATCATAAGGTCGTTTGACTAGCCACCATTGTACCACATTGTAGACTCGCCGTTCTTTCAAGTAGCGGTCAGTCTCTTCGAAACACTTTTCGATACTGACTTCGAAACACGTTGTTTGGTCGTGTATTTCGTAGTCAGTATCGAAAATGGATTCGAAGAGACCAACCGCTGCTTTTGAAACACGACCAAACATGTTTCGAAGCGTTTCGACTGAGCACACCTATTCAGTTGAGAGATGCGCCTTCTGCTCGGTCTCCTCGCCCTCTCGGCCGTTTCCCTCGGAGCGGTAGTGCCTTTCAAACGTGACGTCAGACGCATGATCAACATCAAGTTCCCATGAACACAACTCGGACTCGGCCTAGATACAGTTGCTACCATACCAATCGTGATAATTGATATTGATAAACTTTTTGATGTTCGAAATAATATGGTCTTGTGGGCTCATTTCTGGCTGGCGAACATCGATCGTAGATAACAACGGCAACTTGTACGTTCAACTATACAACGCTTGGCTCTTCTTCCCGATTTTCGCTTTTCAGTTTTTCTCGCAATACTAGTTCAATTTTTTTGAGTAAACAGTTTATCGGCAACACTCACTGTACACAAGTTCACAAAGCCTGAAAAACGAACGAAAACTAAAAAAAAACGTCATCAAAGACCGGTATATAGTGCTTGGATAACATAGAGAGAGAGGGAAGCAGGATCGATCAGATCAGTGGAGGTTATTAGTAGGTAGATCAGCTGATCCAGGTAGGTCAGGTAGGTCAGACATCGGCGCGGACGCAGCTCTTGAGACGCGGACTGTCGACCCTCGACTCGCCACTGTCTGCCGCGCGCGGTGAATGGGAGAGGGTGGAGTGCGAGTGGGAGGAGCCAGCCGACGAAGACAGGCCGCGGCCAGAGTCGCGGCCGTCCTGCAACAGGACACGGTGAGCTTTTGTACCTTCAGAAAAAATGATGAGAGGAGTTTTTTTCACCAACTCTCCAATTGTCACCAAAAAGTACAAGTCGGCAAAATGATGCGCGTCGACAGGGTGCGAACCCACAACCTGCAGCTCGAAGTACTCTATAGCCTGCGCCAGAGCGATAGTTTTCGATCTACCTCGCTTGCAGTTCGAAACACGGTGCCATAACCGTCTGCCTCTCTTGTTTTGCGCGCTATTGCCGAGAGCTGACTATCCGTCTTCCTCTGATCTACCCCACCGCGCGCAACTTATTGCGACCATAGATCTATATCATGAATCATTTTATTCAGCTTTTGAAATCGTACAGAAAATATCTAGCCGTTTCACAGGTATCACAAAAGAAATAAGATTTAAAAAAAACCTCTAATGGATTTATCAGGTGTATTGTTCATTTTTCGAGACCGTTTTATGTGGATCAAATCCGTCGTTGTTCCTTCCCTTGCGGAAAAGTATCAGGATTTCCATTCACGATATTAGGAACATTTGATACTGCAGTGAGCACTATTTTGTCGACTACGTTGGTTTGAAACGAGTGTTGAGGTATTGCAAGTTCTACTTCTATTATTTATAGCTTCTGCTACCATTACTATAAAGATCTTCAAATCAAAACAGCTTATTGAGAAAACATCGATTTTTCATTTGAATGATCTACATTTAAAAATCTTAATTGCCTTAATAACATCAACACGATGATATGAAATTATGTTTGTCTTTCAGGAATATACTGGTTTATGCGCACCTCCGGGAATGATGCTTTTCAAACAATTTTTTTGATCCAGAGAAAGAGTCGGCACTTTTCTTAAAGGTTTTATACGTTTATTAATTCGTAATCAATGCATAATCGATACTCACACTCAGAACTATCCAACACTGGCGCCGCTATTAAATCTTGAAAACGTGATCATAGCATTTCCTGAAAATAACTTTGTTTTGAAACTTGGTATCCTAATAATGACGTTGTTTCTATCTGGAAATGTTCTGTAATCGTAAAAATGAAGGTTATGTAAAAAAAATCGTATTTGATATTTTCTTAACGCAAATCTGGCATCAGCGAGAAAACACGTCAAATGCAGCTCAAATTTTTCGCATACACATCGATGCAGCAATCTTCGGTGGTGATTTTTGAACATGACTTAGGTTGCGGTGCCGCCGATTGTTTTATTCGTCATTTCTATTTCTGGATATGTATGTCGTCATTTTCGCACTTCTCATTCGGTTCTGCTCGCTTATGTGGAAAGTTTCTTCCAAGAAGGTAGATGTTCACGGAAAAAGTTCTTATTTAATTGGTTTGAGAGAAAATTAATAATTTTCACAATTTAGAGAGAGCGCAAAGTCGCCTCTCTTTTGGATTGGCAGAGACAGAGATATTGGAATAGATTAGACAGTGTCCGTCTGGTCTGCTTATCCTTTCCTCGAGCGTGTTTGTGCCGTTGATGAGTTGACTTGCACATCGCTCTCCACAGACTCCACCACCTCGCCGTCCATCCTTGTCACTCCGTCCGGGGTGAACTGAGTGCGGATGAACTGGGACTTCCGGTTGATGTGCGCAGTCCGCCTCGTGCGCGTAGTTCAACTGGTTCAGCATCGTCTGAAGTATGCCCGCTTAGCGGCGCTTTACCGGAGTTTTACCCGCCCGCTAGTAGCGGACATCTGTCAGTGATAGAATAATTTCGATCTGTTTCGCAGTGCGCGCACAATTACGTGCAATTATCACAACCGAAATTTTGCCCGATTTGAAATTGTGTTTTCGATTTTGTTTGTAACTTTGTTATTTGTTTCCCCTATAATAGTAAAGCTATGACGTCATGAATCAATCGATAGTTCGGGGCCGTGTCGTGCTTCGCCGTCTTGCAACCTGGCCTCGCTCGCTCGTTGCGCGCTCGCCGCCGCTCGGCGCACAAGTCGCCTCACCGCCGTGAGTATATGTTTTGCTGTTTTGGCGAAGAAAGAGCCATATCTGGTCATACAAAACAAGAACTGTGTTGAAAGACTACGCTCTGTGTTTACGGGGAGAGCCTAGACGGCGCAGAACGGTCAGGGGGAGAGACGCAGACTGCTTACGCGCGCGAAAACACCCGCCGGCTAGACACTTTCATTCGTTCGCGGGCCCGCCGCTCTCCCGCTGTTTTTCAATCGATCCGTTTCACTCGCCCACCGTTTTCTAAAAGATTAGATTGTGGAGAATTCAACAAATTGCGCAAAACAATCGTCATTTCCCGCGTTTTCTCGTTGTCTGGTGGTCCGTTAGAAGGCCCCATTATACTTTCACGCTGACGCTGACGCGACGCTGACCCTCCCGTGCAAAAGATGCAACTATTGATTTCGTTGACGCAGCGTGATCAAAATCGATAGGTGCATCTTTTGCACGGGAGGGTCAGCGTCGCGTCAGCGTCAGCGTGAAAGTATAATGGGGCCTAGAGATGTTAATGCTCCAGGCGCTGTATAAGCGTTTCTTTGTGAGTATTACTCCGCCCTCCCTCTGTCTTTATCTCATACGAGTCGATCCGACTTGTGCCCTGTGACGGTTCACTATTCATTCACTCATTCACGTTTCCACATGCTTCTCTTACTATTAGGCGTGCTAGCTGTGAGTCTAGTTATCTTCCTTTTTTACTTATACACATATTTTTAAGGCGCGCTCCCCGGTGATCGCCGTCTCCCATCCGTTCTCCTCCCAAAAGGTGGGTCTATCGATTGGTATTGATCGATTATCGATCACCTCCAGATGTCTTCGATCGAGATCGATCCCGCCACCTACCCCTCGGCCCGCAAGGACGAGTCGGTCGTCGACGACTACCACGGTGTCAAGGTGTGTATTACCGTATGCCTAACGTACCGTACCCCAAATCTGACCTATCGTACCTCAAATCTAACCTACCGTACCCCAAATCTAACCTACCGTACTCTAAATCTAACGTACCGTACCCGCTCAGATTGCCGATCCGTACCGTTGGATGGAGGATCCGGACGCGGAGGAGACGCAGCAATGGGTGGACAAGCTGAACGCCGTGTCGGAGCCGTTCATGGCCGCCGCGCCTGCCAGGGAGCAGATGAGGGCAAAGTGGGTTATCGATTTATTGATTGATTGATTGTATTCGATGACCTTTTTATTAGGCATTATGTAGAGTGTATTTTTGGTAGACCGGGCTCGCTTTCCCATCGTTATCATGTAATGAGCGCTTTTGAATGTTTAGAAACTGTCTGGTAAAACAAAACAAAAAACTATATGTGTTCAGTGGCATGCTGTGAAATGATTTATCGATTGATTATCGATTTATTTTCCCAGGCTGACGGAGCTGTGGGACTACGAGAAGTTCACGTGCACGGCCAAGCGCGGCGACTACTACTACTACAAGTACAACTCTGGGCTCCAGAACCAGTAGTGAGTCGACTATCGATTTTTATTGATTGATTTTGCTCAATCGGGTCTCTAAAACCAGTAGTGAGTCGGCTAACGACTAGTGATTGACGATATTGGTTCGCTTAATTGGGACTCTAGAACCTGTACTTATCGATTGACTCATCGATTGATTAAATGATTGCAGCGTGATCTACCAGCAGAAGTCGCTCGGGGAGAAGGGTGAGGTGTTCCTGGATCCGAACACTCTGTCCGCCGACGGGACGACTTCCATGGGCAGCACCGCCTGGACAAAGGACGGCAAGGTTTGCATCTTAATATTTGGAATATACTAGTTATTTATTAATTACGAGTCGCAATGAGAATACATCGATATGCGGGTATGCCTTGCTGCTACCGGCTGAATATATCCTATCATTTTGTTATCCGACTGCAAGACAGCATTGATAGTTGGAAACTTGTTCGGTGAATAGTGAAACGCATGGTTGATGGTGGAAGATTCACTGAAAATGAAAACTGATGTTTTTTAGAAATGTAGTTTTCCTATTTCAGATCCTGGCGTACGGTCTGAGCGAGAAGGGCAGCGACTGGGTGACGATCCACTTCAAGGTACGGAACTTTAACGGGTTACTGTGCTGTAGCGGATTACATGGTTTCTGTTACGGTTGCGGGTTACTGCTCTGCTCTGGACATTGTACTTGTGTTTGTTGATGTAAACGACAGATGAAATTAGGATTACTCAATTGCAACCTTCCTAAGAAACTCATATGAAACTAAGATGGTCGTAGATTTGCGCCGGCTGTAAGATGCGAATGACTGTAAGGTGCATACGCCTACTAGTTTCTTTTCAGACGGCGGAGGGCAAGCAGCTGTCCGACGTGGTGTGCGACGTGAAGCACTCGGGGATCGCGTGGGCGCCGGACGCGAGCGGAGTCTTCTACTCCAAGTACCAGAACCACAAGGTGCGCAATCGAGGCAAAGAGTTGTTTTCACACAGACAATGAGACAGACCATCGTAGTGGTAGTCGTCGTTATGAGACATGAGACCGTTATGAGTTATGATCAAGTGGTCATGAGGTGGGCCAGGGATGGTATAGTTGATAGATGTAGTTCTATTTTATCAGGGAATGAGACTGTTACGAGTCAACATGTTTCGCGTCTAACTGATTCGCAGCGTTGTATAGGTGTTTAGTTGTATTCTTATGTTCTGATGTCCAATTGGGGTTTTGAGACCGCTATGAGTTATGAGTCACAATGCAAGTCCGCCAGGTGGGGCTTATAGTATAAGCGAGGAGTTGTATAGTAGTATAGTCGCATTCTTGTTTTTAATACCGTTATGAGTCAACACTTTTCGAGTCTGATTCACAGGTCGAGCAAGATTGTATAGTTGTGTTCTTAAATGTTTTTATATAATTGGGGTTTGAAGAACAGAGTAGAGGAGCAATCTAATTGTGTATGTCATTCATCATGAACTACCAATTTGTTGTGAATATTATTTTTTGTGTTGTTTGGTAGACTAGACACTAACCACACGAAATTGTTGTGGTTCCTGGTTTTTACATCTCACATCACATTATGCCACGCGAAAGGTGTGGTGTGCATATGCATGCATTATATGAGATATGACATGTTGTGCGATGTATAGTGCTCGAATATGCCAGGTTGAAGAGCTTTGCTCTGCTCGGCCAGTTTACAAAACCTCAATTATATGAGTAACGTTTTTGAATTTGAGTAATTCGAACGGTACAGCGTACAGTATCTGAAAGAGAAAGCTGATTTCTGATCTTGTCAGGGCTTGTTTTGAATAGCCTTCCAATTACTGTATTATGTTCTGACTTCTCATTTCTTATATATACCGTGCGATATGCCTCGCGATTAGCCATCGAATTTACTTCGAACGACTACTTCGTATTACTCGAGCCTTCCAATGCCTTCGAATTATCTCTGACCTCTGATATGTGCAATGTGCTTGAAGAGACTGACCGCAGACCGCGCTCGCGAATTAAAATGCGATTCTCTATAACCGTCGACTTTGTGCCAGGGCGCCGCGTCGGGCACGTCAACGGAGAAGCACGAGCTGCATTCTGTGTACTTCCACCGGCTGGGCACGGACTGCAAGGACGATGTGCTGGTCTACGAGGACACGCAGCACAAGGACTACATGATGTGGGTGGTCCTTGTCTTGTTGTGGTTAAGGCATTTCCGCATTTATAACGAGACTCCTGCCTGATGGAAGGCTCAAGTAGTATGGTATGCTGCTAGGACTAGGAGTAATAATTCTGTCTGTCTGTAGTGGGAATTTGCGATTGAGCGGATGAAGAGTGTTCGTTGTGCGTGCAGTGTGCAGTCGAAGACTGTGAGAAGTGGTGTTTTCATAGGTGAAATGTTGTCATCATTCATATGGATACATTGAATTTTGTCTGACATTGCTGTAGTGGTGAAACAGATTTCATACGGGTTTGAATAAAAATTGAATCTAATACGTATATAATGGCTGCATAATAATTGTACTAGGTACTAGCTTTATTTGTCTCGTCTTTTTTGCCGATAGTGGATAAGTGGACTACGTATAGTGGATTGACGTTGATGTTTTCTGCATCGTTATTCTCTATCTTTCCAGGGGCGCGGAGGTGACGGAGGACGGGCGCTACCTGATCATTGACGTCTCGCGCGGATGCGACCCCTTCAACATGCTGCACTACTACGACTTCAGCGACGGACCGGTATGTGGACGGAGAGGGGTACTGTACTTTGACTATACGGTACTTTAGGTGACTGGCAAGATTGCCGCACAGCCGCTGTTCACCAAGCTTGACGCCAAGTACGACGTGAGTTCAGATTAGAGGATGGTAGTGGGCGTGGCCTAGATGGGCGGAGCTTGCAGGTGATCGACACGGACGGCGAGCACGCGCTGATCATGACGAACAAGGACGCGCCCATGTTCAAGCTGTGCCGCGTGAAGATGGGAGACGCGGAGGGAAAGATGGAGGAGGTGAGAGGGGGGAGAAAGTGGAAAGAGAGAGAGAGAGAGAGAAGGGGAAAACGTGATATAGAGGGAGGAGGGAGCGAGGAAGAGAGGATGATAATGGGAGAGAAGAAAGAGTAGGAAAGATGGAATATGTGACAGGCTATCGATATCATGAAAAGGAGTTGTGCGGAACGGAGTTTACAGTGACATCTTGTGCCTTCTGCGAAAAATTATGTCATTTTTGCATACCTGAAATGCTCTCTAAATTCCTGTCGCTATCCTATCTTTCACACTGTGCAGTGTTTGCATCATTATTATTAATGAACAATACATTATTTTGCGAAGCTTATTTTGCACGGATGCGCGACTCATGCCTGATTGTTGCAGATCATTGGTGAGAACTCTCGCAGCAAGCTGGATTGGATTGCGCCGATTGCCGGAGACAGGATGGTGGTTGCATATCTGGAGGACGTCAAGGTAGATCAAGGTTTATTCGGAGTAGCAAGCTTGAGCATACATAGAGACATGTGAGAAGTGACTCAAACTTTCCGTACGTAGGGGAAATCCCGAGCGGAGTTGTGAACCACTATCATTAGAACCACTATCATATCACCACCCAACTCCCAGACCTACCTATCGCACCACACAGCTAACAAATAGATCTGTAATTATGCATGAATTTATGTTATTTTATTACTGAAAGGTTAGTATTATCAGAAGTTAGATTTTTATTTGGTCCCTCTCATTTCTTTTTTGCTTTTAAAGAGCGTAAATTACTTCATTTGAGAAAAAATATCAAACGTACGAAAATTAAATTTTAAACCGGTGCATCACCCATGTCATCATGATTTTTTTTTAATTTGATACGTTCTCCACTTGTTACCAGTCCATAACTCCGCTCGGTTTTTTTTCCATTTTGTACGTAATAATCAAAAACATTATTTAGTAACTTCGAGATCATTTAATCTTCGGTACGTAAGTCATCATCAGGAAATTAACTTTTCAAAGCGCCGGGATGTATGAGCTTGAGTATGACATGTGCAAAACCCTTTGCACGTGTCATTGTCATTTTGCGATTCCGAATAAAAACAATATTATTGGAACGGTTGGATTGTCGGAGTGTTTGTGGTTGAACATGAAGATATCAGTTTGGCGTGGTAGGATTGTGTTCTACTATATCATAATACTAATATGGATACTCCTTTGCATTTTTCGCCAAACAACGATTATTGAATATTATGACACTTATCAATAGTATTTCTGCATTGAAACGTATATTTACTCAATCTCAATCTCAATCGTTTATCCGGAATCGTTATATCTGAATATGACAACACAATCATGATGATAGGAAGCATACAGTAGTGCCTAAGATCATAGGCTAACGCCGGGGAAAGACAGGTAGGCTGACGAGGTTAGTGGCGTGAAGACGATACTTGATAACTTGATCGGTAATCATTCTTGGACCATTAGAGTACTCTTGACGTGTAGAGCTCCGGGTTTTCCTTTGCTTCCATGCCGATTGGTATCTCCTCGCGCCATAGCTGCTTTCACGTGAGGATACTTCCCGCCGCCTAACTGGTTTCTCGGGAAGGATTCTTGTCGATGACCGAACATTCGGCGGCGGCGAGGCAAAATGAGGACCCGACCGCACGCCGCGGGGAAAAGAAGAAGAATATTTACAGAAAGTATATTTATTTGTTTTGATAATCTCAATCGAAATACTGATTTCATTGTGTTGGAAAAAAATGAAGTATCACGTATATATAAATTGAAACCTATAAATAAATGTGTTAATTGTAAATTGTGCAGTACGCGCCCTGCTTTATTTCAAATAGTATCATATACGAATACGAATAATGGAAACACCGTAAATAAACAAGTATAAGAATACATGTTACAGACGGCCCTATACGTGCTTAACCGAGAGTCTTTTCTACTATAGTGACCGTATGGAGTCGGCATGTGTGTATCTCTGGATCTCTGTCTTTCAGACGGCCCTGTACGTGCACAAAAACTGAATGAAACTATACAATTTTGAGAATACATGTTACAGACGGCCTATACGTGCTCGTTTCATATCGGAATAGAATGCGCTCACTGAATTTCTATGCGTGTATCTCTGTCTTTCAGACGGCCCTGTACGTGCACGACCTCGCCTCGGGCGCGCGCCTCTACCAGATCCCCCTCGACATTGGGTCCGTCAGCGGGTTCTTTGGAAAGAAGGACATGAACGAGGTGCGTTCTTTTTGTGTGCGCCCTTATATGATCGTTCAACTTCTCTTTTTCATAATCTCCATGAGCGAGATGATGTGTGGATATCCTCTTGCATTCTGTGGCGCGATTTGATATGACCGGGACTAGGGGATTAGGAGAGATAGTAGCTATATCAACACGTTTTATATTCTGTGATCTGTAACCTGGTCTGTGGTATTCTAAATTCAATTGCATGCGCGATGAAGAGAGGGGTTCCTACTGCCTTGTGTCATATGACATCCTTGTTTTTTTGCGGGACGGGACTAGGTGGTGGCAGAGTGGTGTCCATTTTTCATAATAGGATTTTGTGAAAAGAAGCAGCAGGTATGTACGAAGGAAACTGACGGTTATTCGTTGCAGGTGTTCTTCTCGTTCGAGAGCTTCCTGGTGCCGACGATTGTCTACCGCGCAGACTTCAGCAAGCTGCCCAAGGAGAAGCCCGTGGAGCTGGAGGTGAGGGGGAGGGAAGGGAGAAGGGGAGAAAGAGGCATATAGGTTTAAGTATGTCAAACAAGCGATTGCGGTGATTTTGTGTTACTTATTACATTGAGTTTGTGAAACGTACATAATCTGGGGATTCTGTGTAACTACACTTTTCGAGCATTACATGGCGTTTTTATTGTATTTTGTCTGTTGTCGATTATTTTTTTGTTGTTGTTGAAAGCTGTGGGTCAGGCTCAGGAGATGCTAAAAGGACAAGGTTGGTTGGTGGCAGACAGACGGACAAGAAAGGAAATAGGATGGATTGCATTGCAGGAGCTGCGTCGCGTGTCTATCCGCGGCATGGACGCCAATCAGTTTGCAATGAAGCAGGTGTTCTTCAACAGCAAGGACGGCACCAAGGTGCGTGCGGAGAGAGGGGGGGAATGAGATTTGAAATGTCAAGTATTGCGTGTCGTAGTGATTTTGTGTTATGTGTTGCTTTTGGAACGTATCATTGTCTTTTTAACGTATGGGGTTCGGGAGTGCATTCAACTGATCGCATAGATATTGTCGTTGTGAATAAGCAATACGTAAGGAACTTATTTTGTGTGGTTTAGAGGTATGTTATCTGGATTTGGTTTTCATTACGAATTCTGGAAATGATTGCATAGATATTGTCGTTGTAAATAAGCAATACGTGAGGAACTTATTTTAACGGGCACGTTGGGACGGGCACGTGTTTCACAAATTTCATCATAGAAAGTCGGGATTGACATCATTGTGTAGAGCGGGATTGACATCATTGTGTAGAGCACAACGAAGCAGGCATAAAATATTAGCACACAAAAAAGCGAAATGTAGACTTTCGATGACAGATGTTTCTGATGGGAAGATGTCGCGTATCTAGTATTCATACATAGAACTAATGTGAACCGTATAAGTTACAGCTGTACGTGAATAATGCCTGTCCCCCGATTGCAGGTGCCGATGTTCCTGATCTCCCGCAAGGACCTGCCCCTCGACGGCTCCACCCCCACCATACTCAACGGATACGGCGGGTTCAACGTCGCCGACACACCCTACTTTAGCATCGGCCGTCTGCTCGTGAGTGGAGGGGGCGGGGCGACGAGGGGCGGGGCCTAACCTGGTTGTTGCAGGTGGTGAAGCACTTTAACGGCCTGATTGCGTGCGCCAATCTGCGCGGAGGAAGGTGTGTGGGAGGGAGATGGAGGGAGAGAGAGGAAGAAAGAGAGGGAGAGACGAAGAGAGAGACAGACAGAGAGGGAGGGAGAGGGAGAGAACGAGAGAGAGAGAGAGACAGACAGACAGACAGAGAGTGATGGAGAGAGAGTGAGGGAGAGAGAGAGAGAAGGAGAGAGAGAGAAAGAGAGAGATAGATCCCATCTTCCAGCGAGTACGGCGAGGCGTGGCACATGGGAGGCATGCGCGAGAAGAAGCAGAACGTCTTTGACGACTTTATCGGCGCAGCCGAGTACCTCATCAAGGAGAAGTACACCAGCCCCGCCAAGTGAGTGGGGCGGGACGAGAGGGGGCGGAGCTTTGGTGTGGTGTGAATGGGCGGATCTTTAAAGGCGTGGTGTGACTGGGCGGAGCTTTAGAGGCGTGGTGTGACTGGGCGGAGCTTTGCAGGCTGGCTATCCACGGCGGTTCGAACGGCGGTCTGTTGATGGGCGCGTGCAGCCAGCAGCGGCCCGAGCTCTACGGGGCGGTCATCAACAGGGTCGGGTGAGTGCGGGGGCGGGAGGGGTACGGTAGGTAGTAGCTGCTGGTGGAACTATACATTGGATCACATTCGGTCTGGTGAAAGGGACCGAAACCGGATGTGTGCCATGCTAATTACATGTACTATTTCCTGTATAACTTTGTCTAATTATAGACTAGTGTAATATTGGGAGAGGTGGCAAACAAAAAGTGACTTGCTCTTTCAGTGTCCTCGACATGCTTCGCTTCCACAAGTTCACTGTGGGCGGCGCGTGGATGCCCGAGTTTGGCAACCCCGACGACGCCGACGACTTCAAGTTCATCTACAAGTGAGTAGAAGGGGGTACTGTAGGGGATATATACTGTAGTGATTATGTAGGAGGGAGAGAAAAGATGCTGTAGGTGTATACTGGAATGTCTATTCAGGTACTGTAGGGTTACTGTATATGTATACTGTAATACCTATTCAGGTACTCTCCGCTGCACCAGCTCAAGATGCCGGAGGGTGGTCAGTGGCCCGCGACGCTGCTCATGACGGCCGACCACGACGACAGGGTACGGTAGAGTGGGGTACTGTAGAGGGAAGGGTACAGTAGGTTGGATAACGGTTACTGTATGTGTTCAGGTGGTTCCCTCGCACACGCTCAAGTACTCTGCCAAGCTGTACGAGAAGGTGAGGATTTGGTATCTCTCTCTTTCTCTCTCTTTCTCTTTCCATGATCTCTTTCTCTGCCCTCTCTCTCTCTCTCTCTCTCTCTCTGTGTGTATTTCCCCCCTCTCTCTCCCCCTCTCTCTCTCCCTTTCTCTCTTTCTTTATCTCTTTCTTTCTATCTCCCTCTAATTCTCTCTTCCCTTTCAGTCCAAGGAGCACTCTATCCAGCGCAAGCCCCTTCTCGTCAGGGTCGAGGTGAAGGCTGGCCACGGAGCCGGCAAGCCGACCAGCAAGATTGTGGGTTGTTTGTTTGTTGTTTACCTTGTTTACTTTTGTTTACTCTTGTTTAGCTCTTGTTTACCTCTTGTTTTCAGATTGCCGAGCTGGTCGACATGTACTCGTTTGTGCAGCGCACCCTCGACATGCAGTGGAGGGACTGAGGAGGGGAAGGAGGAGGAGCAGGGATAGGATGAGGAGGAGAAGCTGCTCCGCCTGTCCTATAGTTGCGCACATTTTCCTCTTTTTCTAGATTGTCTAATTGCTAGATGCTGACTGTTTTATGTGCTGCAGAAACTGTGACTTTGTTGATCTTTCCCTTTTGTGCCCCCATCTGAGATTTCAATCGTGTGTCTTTGTCGGGTGTGCAATAATTGTGTGACAAGTTGTTGTAGAGATTATAAATTTTGTTTTTTTTTTGTACTTGATTTGAAGGTGAAGATGGGGTAGTTGTTCCATTCACAAATCGAAAAAGCTATCACTAGGGATCGAGTCTGAAGGGAGTTATTAAGTTTCGGAGTTTTCCCATCAGGAATCACAGAAGGATTTTTGGACTGTAAATAGAAAAAAAGAGAGCAACTACAAAAGAAATCGAACATTACAGATCGAAGCGTGAAAGGGAATTAAAATGAATGAAAATGAATGCCGGTAATGTCTACGAATAAAAAATGATGTTCCGCGGTGATACATTTTTTAGCAGTTTGTCATCTGCACAATCTGCTTTTCAACTGTTTATCACTAACACAGGGAAAACCTGAGAGATTCGCGTCAAAACGAAAAAAGTCAAAATGAAAACGAGAATAACGAATTATGATGTTATGCCGTTATGCGTTCCTTACAATTTGTGTTCACACGTCTCGTCTATCTGGATCAATTGAAAAGCTGAATGAAAAGTCATTTACATATGAAACACCTCTATACAATGGAATGCAGCGATCACATGTGTGTGGTCGTGTTGAATGACCGACATCGCACACAGGTTATGACTAATAACCATCACACTATCAATCACTGCCCATATGTCCATTAATCACATACAATAGAAACTTGCATAGGCGAGAGAGAGAGAGAGAGAGAGAGAGAGAGAGAGAATGGTCACATCTCATTCCCACTACTGGAGAAACGTCAATTCCCACAATTTCTAAGGACACCTCTCGGTTTTTATCGATTGTGTGCACTCTTCTGTCTACTGAACCCGCTGTACCTTTCCTACGTTTCTCCCATTATAGAGTTGATGTTGTAACATTTCTACAGTCTTCCTCTCAGACTTGATCCCCTTTGTTTCTCTGCTTCTCGCCTCGTTCCACACTCTCTCGCCGCGCTCTCGTCGTCTGCGGTGATAGAGGTCATCTGCCAATCACTATAACCCGTCAAGCTCTCTCTCTCTCTCTCTCTCTCTCTCTCTCTCTCATCAACATCTACGTTGCTTCAGTGATAACTCTCGCGCATTCTCCCCGCGAAAAAAAACCGTCTCTGTTTTGCACGACACTGATTATTACTATACGGTGAATGTGAATCATTCAATCATTTGTTGTGATTGCGAGTTTCTCACCGCAGCCATTCTGATGTTCGCAGTATGAAATTGCAACGCTCAAATACAATGACGTCTTTTCCGATCAAATCAAACGCTTTGTTTTGGTTTCCGCTTCGAGTTTGTTTTTGCCTTCAAGCGAGTGCGCGGGGGTGTGTGTTTGTTGATATATATCTCGTAGCGGGGCTTATATGAGGCATGTACTCCCGAATTGTGCGCTCATCTTTTGATGGAATGATGGAATGTCTATGTCTCACTCCCCTCCACTGTACCTTTCTTCCATTCCCGTTCCCTATTCAATTCACTCAAGAACGAGAGGGAAGTGGCGAGGAGAGAGAGAGAGAGAGAGAGAGAGAGAGAGAGAGAAAGAAAGAAAGAAAGAGAGAGAGAGAGAGAGAAAGAGAGAAAGAGATAGAGAGGGGGAAGAGAGAAAGAGAGAGAGAAAGAGAGAGAGAGAAAGAGAGAGAGAGAGCATTCAATTGTCCAATGATGATAAACACCTAATAGTTCCATTCAACATACTCTTTTAGAGTGCGCAGTCCGTTTTTTTCCCTTTTAATGACGTGCTGTGATATTAATACCGTAATTTTTAATGTAGTTTTATAGTGGCATCCTTGCGCTGCCATTTTCATCAAACACTACTTTACTCATTATTGATTTCATACCTTTTACGGTCCTTTCAGATGTCAGATGTAGAAAAGGTGAAGGAGAAAGAGTTGGAGAAGGAGAAGGACGGAGGCAAGGAGGCCCGACCCAGCTACAAGGCTATGTACACCTTTGCCGATACCAGGGACTATCACGTGGGTTATCGATTGATTTAATGGTATTGATTGATCGATTCAGTTGATGGCTATTGGTCTACTGGGCGCTCTAGTCCAAGCCATTCTCCCACCCTTTGTATGGATCAACATGGGCAATTTTGTGTCAATGAGCATTCTGCGAGAGGTGAGTGTTTTGATATTTTACTTGCGCGATTATGTGCTGTCATAACTGTTGCTTCGAGTTTCGAGTATCTATCATTCGTCAAAATGTTATTTTCATTGATGTCCGATATCATGATCATCACTGTTCTGTAGCAATCTGTGAAAAGGAGATCACGAATTCCTTACACACTCCCATCACTGACTCACCGTACCGGCGCTCTTTTACCGCGCGCACTTTTCTATTAAATTTCCGGGTCCGTGCCAATTTTCTTGTCAATTTCGTTAGTGATTGGTGCGTGTCTTTTTAACCGCAACACCCTTCATTGTTCTTTGAGAACTATTGGATGGACACAAACATTCTTTGGTGTGACCGAGACACGTACGCAGTACGCAATTCGATATGGCGGAAGTGTATTTCTTGATGTCAAATAGCCAGCATAACTCAATAGACGGCCTTGAAGGCGTCTGTGATTAACTGGCCCCCGATTAGCTCGTAAAGCGGGAATGCTATGGGAAGAGAGGTGTTCCGGTTGACACAATCCGATGAACAAAACAAAAATTTGTTTCTTAATAACATTGCACTCCCGATCTCATCTCTGGTCTGTTCCTGTGATCTAATAAGAGTCTCTTTTTAAAAGCATAAAAAAATTCACTTTAGGAATACATTGCTAAGAACGCCACAGAAGGCGCGTTGGATCAGACCAGCGCACTCCTCAATGACTCCACGCCAGACTTCTCGGACACGGTAGGAATCGAAATCAAATCAATTATAAACGTTTATTCGTGTTTTTTTGGTTATGATATGACACGTGTTTTTACGGTATGATCACCAGATCAATTAGCAATTGATCTGTTGAGATAATTTTCATATTGATCTGTTCAGGTGGATGACAACTTCTCAGCATCTGCCACTCCGGCTTTCGTAGCCATGCTCGTTCTCTCTATCTGCATGTTCTTTGCTGCCTTCATTCAGGTATCGATTTATTGATTTATTTACGAACTCTATTTTTCCATTTCAGAGATTGTGCTGGGAGTTTACCGCGATTCGGCAGGTGTTCAAGGTACGTTTTGTTTACTTGTTTGTTTACTTGTTTACTTTTACAGATCAAAGACAGCTACGTTCTCAAACTACTTAATATGGACGTGTCGTGGCTCGAGTCCAAGCACTCCGGACAAGTCGCCAGCATGATGAACGAGTGCGTATCGTTTTATTGATTATTGATTATTGATTAATATCGATTTTCAGAAACGCTGATTCGATCTATGCTGCTATTGCCGATCACTTGCCCATGCTTCTGTTTATTTTCGCGTATTTGATCGTCAATATTGCCGGTGAGAAATTAGAATTCGACTAATCAATAAATCGATATGAATCAATCGATAATCTGTTTCACAGTGTGCGTCTACATCCAGTGGGACGTGATGCTATTGATGTGCACCACCATTCCCGTTCTGATCGCCTCCCGAATAGTGTTCAGCAAGGTGGGCGGGGCATAAATGGGCGGGGTCTAACATGTATTTCTGGATGTTGTTAACACGAGAGTAGGAGGAGGCGCATCAATGTTGACTGTGCGAGAGAGAACGAATAATCGCGTCATAGTGTTAGGAGTAACACTTCAGGAGTTGTAGTGGTATGTATGTATGTGGGTCTATCAATAGATGCCGGATACCGAGGGACCACAAACGAACTATTTCTTCATAGCTACAACCAACCAATCAACAATCGATCAATACTCTTGCAGTGGTTCATGAAGACGATGGATCAGGAGCAAGACGTGCAGAACAAGATCACGAATATCGGTGAGATGACGTCACTTGCGATGATGACGTCACCCTTTTCAGTAAATGAAACGTTCAATTGCATCCGTACGGTGATCTCGTTCGGAGCGCAGAAACAGACACTGTTCAAGTGAGTTTCATGAAACGTTTTTTGAGATGACGTCACCTTATTTTTTTAGGTACGAAAAACTGTGCTCGGAACATTCACGACTCACCGAGCAGCGGTTGCGCTCCTCCACTGTCTATGACTCACTCACACAGGTGAGAGAGAGAGAAAGAGAGAGAGAGAGAGAGAGAGAGAGAGAGAGAGAGAGAGAGAGAGGAGAGATGAGAGAGAGAGAGAGAGAGAGAGAGAAAGAGAGAGAAGGAGAGAGAGAGAGAGAGAGAGAGGAGAGATGAGAGAGAGAGAGAGAGAGAGAGAGAGAGAGAGAGAGAGAGAGAGGTATTCTTCCAGGTTCTGATCACTGAGCTCATCTTCACTGCGGCCCTCTCCTATGGCATCTGGAAGGTGGAGAGTAGCGACGCCGGAAAGCTATGCGCGGTATCGATTGATTATCGATAGTTTGAATTTTTGCTTACATTTTGTATTATTGACTGATTTTTTCTTCTTTGTGGAATGATTCACAGAGTATGTCTTCCGATATTTTTCTCGTAAATAAGTGTGTGTGTAAGTGAAGAGAAAAGATATGAAGAAATTGTCGAAGTATCCTGCGCCACAATAATATCTCTAACACGAAACGTATCTGAATGTTGTTCGCAAAGTCGCAGTGTTCCGAAAACGATTATCAACTATACAATCCACGTTTCAGGTCGAATATGTACATGAAAAAGCGATGCTGGATAAATATTTGATTTGATTTGATTTGATTTGATTTCAGCTCGCAATCAACATGCTCTACATGTGCGTCACCTCCATTTCCATAGGATTCCACATGACCGGGGCGAGCAGCGGTAAGCCACGCCCGTTTAGGCCACGCCCCTTTCTGAAAAAATGCGAAGTTAAGATGAACGTGCAACTAAACATAAATACGAAATTCCAAAGATCGAGTTCTCGCATCTTCGAAGTGCATTATTGTAGACGCAAGGAGACAATTGAAAGTGCGACAGGGAGATGAGTGGTGTTGAGAAAACAAGTTCTTCTCTATTTATGAGTTCTCGAGACTCTCCCTTTCCTCTTTTCAGGACGGGAAAACGCGATCGAAATGAACAAAATGCTCGATGACAAGTCGGTGATTGAGGTGAGAGAAAAAGAAAAGGAAAAAAGAAACAATAACAATCGACAGAGAAGCTATGAGAAGAAGATGGAAGATCAGACAGTAGAATATAAGCTAGATACACGAGAAGTCCTGTTTAGACCTGCAAACAATGAGGAATGGACAAAGCAGAGAGAGTAGTTTACAAACAAATTAGAAGTAAACAAAACAAACAAGTAAACAAAAGAAGTTAACACACTATCAGGTCGACCCTTGCAACAAGTCGCAGAAGCCTGGGTTGTCCTTCGAGAACGGGGCGATTTCCTTCCGAGATGTGCACTTCAGCTACCCCAGCAGACCGAATGTCGAGGTGATCATTTAATTTATTTTTTAATCAATTTTATTAAACATGCGGTATGCACTATTCGTATATGATGAAGTGCTTGTTTGTATTAATTCTGATTCTGGAAACCGAAAACATTACACACAATAGGATAGGAAATTGTTGAAGTTGTTCAGCATGTGAAACGTATGCGTAAAACAGACGTGAACATGTACTGAAATCATGTGCATGTCGTCACATGTGTAACTATCTGACGTGAACGAGTCTGTCAACAGAACAAAACGGTGCTGCGCCGTCTGAAAACGTATGCCGTATGTCGAGAGACAATGTCATCATAATGATTGTTATATTTGGGGTTTGGTTTGCGGGAGTTCACTCTCTGTGTGTGCAATAGACTAAACAAGGACTGTGAATAACATTTATTTAAACGCTGAGACCAGAAACAAGATAAGAAAACAAAGGGTTAGAATTAGACTGAGGTCCTGGGGGTGTGGCGGCCCTCTTCTCTCTATCTCTCTCTGTGCTCTCTCCTCTCTCTGCTGGCTAGTTGTTACAACTGCCAAATGCTCTCGCGCATTCACACGCGACATCTCCCCCCTATATTGCCGAGCTCCTGCGAGGCGAGCTGGCACAATAAAAGGATAGGAGGAATGCTGGTACATACATTTTATAAAACTCTAACAATGCTGAATGCTCACAATTATGAATGAATACATGAGATGCTGGTAATGCTCAATGCAATAGATGCCTATGATGCTAAGAGGAAATGCTGAGAGGGGGTTATGCTTCTAGATTCGGGCGAGGCTGAGCTCTTCCCTGATCTGCTCATATGCTTGTTCCATGGCGTGGAACTCTGGGAGTACGTACTGATGTGCACTGACGTGTAGTATACACATTCCCAATTGGACATGTCCAATGCTAGACTAACCGGACGATTGACTATGTCACGCTGTCGTTGTCGTAGCCAATTCAAACTTACAACTATATTGTTGTTGAAAGTGGCCTGCTGGAAGGTGCGGAACAGCTGATTCTGCTTACGATGCTGCTAATACTGCTGCAGAAAGGACATCGGAGTCGCTGGGATGGGGAGGGGTGTTGTTAGTGGTGGGTGGGGTCTGGGTAACAACAGTGTAGGGGAGTGTGGGGTTTGCCGTGTCCCTCTCCTCGAGGAGGCCGTCGAATGACGCGAGCTTCTGTGTGGCGGCGTCTTCTTTCTGACCGTTAGACGACATCTCGGCTGTTAACTGGTGTCGGTGGTGTGCGTGAAAGAACTCGGCTCGGAGCGGTTGGTCGTCAAAGCGGGTAGACTTTGGGAATTACCGAAGTCGAGTATCACCTTAAACAGTCTTTGATCAGCGCTAGTAATGAGAAATGCTTGAATGCGATGGGGTGATGAACAAATTAAAGGATGAAGCGCGCCTTCGGCATGCAAATAGAGTGGGCTTGGCCTCACCCTGCAAGCAACCGTAAGACTCGGAGCTGGCGTTGCTGTAAAGTGCCAGGCAGGCACCAATGATCCCATTTGTCATGACCCTATTGTAATCCCTGCGCGATGCTCGAAGTCGGCTCAGATGAATGGCTCTCGCGGATTATTGATGTGTCAGAAGGTGTATCGCTATTTGTCCGTCGATCTCGTAGTGTGATCGGGGATCGGCAGCAAAATTGCTACACATCTGAATGCTGGGAGATGCTTGATGAATGGCTAACTACGATTACGACTGCACGTGCGCGCTAGGATTGCACTGCAGTTACCGTATGCCATGACTCACACTGAGATGCTGATCGAATTGAATAGACTAGAGTTTTTGTTAGTTTTTTGGAATTTTTGGTTAACCTTAAGACAGTGGCACAGAGAGGGCTAAGTATGTTGGATGGATATGAGAGGAACGATAAAGTTAGAGATGGAAACGCATTGCAGTTTACGGTTAGTTGTCATGGAGTTCACGGAATCACGGAATCACGGAGTCACGGAATCACGGAATCACGGAATACGTTGTTCAGTCAGAGGTGTTGATGGAAACTCTGGAAAGCACGAAATAGATTTAGCCCACTCTCTGTGCGGCCACAAAACAGTAACTGTACACTATTTACAGTAAACACGGCACTCATTTTCACACGTCGTTCGAAGAAAAGAAGAGAGACAAGATAGAGAAGAAAGAAGAGAAATGCTAGAAAAATGTTTCATTGTCAGTTAATCTATTGCACTAGAGAGAACCGGGATCCTCCATGTTATATTTGGGGTTTGGTTTGCGGGAGTTCACTCTCTGTGTGTGCAATAGACTAAACAAGGACTGTGAATAACATTTATTTAAACGCTGAGACCAGAAACAAGATAAGAAAACAAAGGACAAAGGGTTAGAATTAGACTGAGGTCCTGGGGGTGTGGCGGCCCTCTTCTCTCTATCTCTCTCAGTGCTCTCTCCTCTCTCTGCTGGCTAGTTGTTACAACTGCCAAATGCTCTCGCGCATTCACACGCGACATGATAAAGAGGTATCAACATACTACATACAAATCAGATCAATGAAATCAATGTTGTATAGGCTCTCCACGGTAAGTCTTTCGGCATGAAGATATTTGTCGAAAATCAATGGCCCATATTGGCATCTAGAAGCCATACCAATCACCCTTTTTCAGGTTCTGCGCGGTCTCTCGTTCGACGTGGAGGCTGGCGAGCACCTGGCAGTAGTCGGCGCGAGCGGCAGCGGAAAGAGCACACTCACCGCTCTGCTCCTCAGGTTCTACGACCCAGACAGTGGATCGGTGAGTTATGTATATATTTCTCTTTCATGGATCGTCAAAACTATTCTTACACAGAATATTCAACTTGTTTTCCTACTATTGTTTAGGTTGAGTAGAGTATTAATCAACATTGAATTGAATTGCAACTATTTGAAGTGATCGTGCTTCAGATCCACCTCAACAAGACCGACATCCGCTGCATCAATCCGGACTGTCTGCGCGCGCACTGCAGCCTCGTCAGTCAGGTACAGTGCACGCAGCCTCCTATTGACGACTGACTACTTTAATGAAACTGTCTAGTATATCTAGGTTTCTGGAACTATGTAGTATATCTAGTAATCTAGGAGAAAATTCTTGCACAAAAGACTGTGGCGAGAGCGCGCGTGTCTCTCCATTTTCCATTGTCGCTCGCAATAAGTAGCTGGCCACTGTACCCCTCTCACAGGTCCTCCGCCAGGGTTAGCGCTGAGAACATTAGTATTTTGTGTTTCATTTGTTGTACGTCGAACCTAGCCAAGTTGTTGCGTGACTTTGCATTCTGTGTAAAAGATCGGGGTGAAACGTATCTCAACGGACTTACTTGAATAGTTTTGAAAGGACTATTTTGAAGAGATTGGCTACACCTTACGATTTCAATGTACCCCTTCTAGGAGCCGGTGTTGTTCGACGGGACGATCAGCGACAACATCCGGTATGGACGGTTGGACGCCACGCAGGTGGGAACACTAGTTGATGTCAAACTCATCTCCAGTAATATCCGTAGGTTATGAGTAAGAATCGTTCCGTTGGCTGTGATTTTTTCTGCGAAGTTGTGCGAAGTTTGGATCTCCTCTGATAATCTCTTTTCAATAGACCCATTGAAAACGCCTTCGGAACACAGTGTTTTACTCGCAGTGCGAAAACAGTATTGAAGGCCATTTGAATACCGTTCCGCTTCCATTTGCAGCAAGAGGCGAACGAGGCGGTTATAGTTGAAGAGATACATGTTATGAGTTTGGATTTCGTATATCCCACGGATTTTGTATATCCCCTTGCAGCAAGAGGTGAACGAGGCGGCGCGGAAGGTGGGCGCGTGGGAGTTCATCGGGGGGCTGCCCGATGGAATGCAGACGAGAGTGGGGGACAGGGGACTACAGCTGTCCGGTGGGTGGCGACTCTCTCTCTCTCTCTCTCTCTCTCTCTCTCTCTCTCTCTCTCTCTCGCTCTCTCTCTCTCTCTCTCCTCTCCTCTTCTCTCTCATTCTAACAATCTCACAATACAACTCCAACAAGTAAATTTGAGTGAGTAAAACATGTTGTGGAAAGTTGAAACGCGATTGAAACGATCTCTGTTTTGAGTAGAGGTCAGGCTCAACTTTGCTGGCAAACTACCCTCAGAAAGAACTCATTGTCAGAATGGTCGCGTTCACTCAGAAAGATCTTTAAAAAGTGCCTTATTGTATCATAAAGTGGTTTTTGATTCATTAGAGCGAGGTCAGACTCGATTATGTATCAAAAACCGCTTTATGATTCAAAAAGCCACTTTCTGAGGATCTTTCTGAGGGTGGGGCGCGTTCTGAGATCTTTCTAAGGATTTGTCTGGGGATCTTTCTGAGGGTGCGCGGCCGTTCTGAGATATGTCTGAGGGTCTTTTGCCAGCAAAAGTTGAGTCTGACCTCTACTTAATTGATGTGATCTTGCTGTTGTTCGCAGGCGGTCAGAAGCAGCGCGTGGCCATAGCTCGCGCTGGCATCCGCCGGCCGGTGCTCATGATATTCGACGAGGCCACCAGCGCCCTCGACCAGGTGACGTCATCAATCGATAACAATCGAAGGAATCAGTCGATAATCAATTACAATGAAAGTAATCATTTGATAATCAATTAGAGGTCATCACGTGATTCACTATAGATGATGTGCTGTGATTTTCGATCGATAACCAATCAATACCTTTTCAGAAGCACGAGGAGGAGGTGCAGATGGCGATCGACAAGGCGTGCGAGGGCAGAACAGTCATCACCATCGCCCACAGGTAGCGATTTATTGATTTATTGATTTATCAAAATCTTCTTAACTCTACTAAATTTGCTCTACAAAAAAAGATGGAACATGCTTTCACTGCGCACTGTGCGTATTATCAAAATGTTCCGCCGAATAAGTATAATTTACTGGTGAAACGTAAGTGTAGTGTACTATTCGTCGTGCAACTTGGTGCAGCACCATCTTCTTGCAGACTCTCCACCATCAAGACAGCCGACCGTGTGATGGTGCTGAATGAGGGGAAGATCATCGAGATCGGACCGCTCGACGAGCTGTTGCAGAACAAGGACGGACACTTCTACAAGGTACTGTAGATTATAGAAGTAATGTGCACCCTTGTCGTGTGCTGAAAAACATGCAAACGTTCTGTTGGTAGATACTGTAGATATTACTGTTTACTGTAGATATTCTCTTTCGAAAAGTACACGAGTAAAGAGGAGTGGTTTGTTTTGATCTAATTCAACAAAAGCACATGCATAAAATCTCTTCGCAGCTGACTAAAATTTCAAAACAAACCTGCTCTTTCGAACGATGTTTTAAAACTCTAATTGTTTTCTTGTTAGCATGTTGAGTTCAGGTATTCAGGATACTGTTAATCCCAACAAGTAACTTGCAACAAAATGTATGACACGATTATAGTGCATACTATATTTTTCATCGATCAGAAAGAGCAGGTTTGTTTTGAAATTTTAGTCAGCTGCGAAGAGATTTTATGCATGTGCTTTTGTTGAATTAGATCAAAACAAACCACTCCTCTTTACTCGTGTACTTTTCGAAAGAGAATGGATGTCCTTTTCTCAAATTTCGAAGAAATTGTTTTTCAGGTTGATGTGCCGAACATGTTATGTATACATATTCGAAACTTTAGAAAACGTATCCTGAATATGGAAACGCACTGCTTTGTCGAATCGCTCGTGCGCCTGCCAATGCCAGTCTCTCATTGACACGCGCTATTTCGCGTCTCTCTCTCTTACCCACTCACTCCGCTCCGCACACTCCCCTCCCCCCACAGTTTTCGCGCCAAAACTGGGGCGGTGGCCTGGACGGCGAGCCGACACGAGAGTGGGTGAACGAAGGGCGGGGCATGCGCTCAGCCAATCAGAGTGCGCACGCAAGAGAGCCGAGCGACCAATGAGCGCAAAGTGCAGTGGGCGGAGCTTACGTGATGCACACCGTCGTCGCCGCCGCCGCCGCCGCCGCCGCCGCCGCCGTCGTAAACACGTTTAGTGGCAAAGCGGGAGAGAGCAAGAGAGGGCGGTTTTTGGATGCCGCAACCGATATTGGTTTCACGAATCATACTCATAGGTCTTACAAAGTGATATTCTAACAAATAACGCACACTAATTAAGTATATTGTATTAGAATAGAGAAATCGTGTGTGCCTTGGGAGTGGCGTGTTGCGCGCGTCACAGCTCAAAACAAACGGGCGCCGCTGCGCGCCGCCCCTAATTACTGTATTACTGTGGCGGATCCTTAAAGGGAGTGTAACCTCTGGTTTTCGAAGTTGCATCGGAATGTGAAAATACATTAAAAAAAGTAAACACTTTTATCAATTGGACCATTTTCCGCAAATGGCGGAAAGTTGAAGAAACCATCATCAAACGTGCACGATTGTGCACATTTCTGCACACTTTTCTCTAGAAAGAGCGTATTTTCTTTTTTCTTTTTTCTTTTCTTTAGAAAGAGCGTATTCGAGCGCAAATTACACAAACTTAAGCGACTTGAGCATAACTTTTGAGAAAGTACGCTATATATGACATAATTCAATATTCTGATGCTGCTAACTCAACTTCGAAAATCAGAGGGTACCCTCCCTTTAATCAAGGTGAACCAGGGTGTGTGTAACGTGTGAGTAATGTATGCCTTAATAGTACCGTACTGTTTTCAGATGTGGATGGCGCAGCGCATGGACCTGGTAGCTCCCTCGCCCGCCAAGCCAGCCCTCATTCCCACCCTCTCGTTCTCGCCGGCGGATAGGTGAGTGGCATGATGTCCAACGATACAGTTTGTACGACAGCCGAAGCTGAAGCACGGATAGCCAAGTAAAGAAAGGAGGGAGTTTGTCTGGCGACGAGCGCTTAACGCACTCATTCGTTAGGACTACAACTCTCGAGAGATCTGATCTGATTTCTGAACTCATTCATTTTGATTTTGGATGGTTTTGGCGACTTGGGTGCTTTGGGTAATACATGACATCATCTGACGCAACCGCGATCCTCTAACTCGCTCTCGTTCCAGCAAGAAGTTCCTCGACAAGGACTCGCAGCGCAAGGCGTGGGCGCGCTCCTCGCTGGGTGGGTGATTATGTTTCAGGATGAACATATACACGCAGCCGGGTATGTTTCGTTAATAGATAATTTATGTGGAACGATAATGATTCTAACAATCTACACTTTAATAACTCAATTTTCTTTATTATATTGATTTTGATTAAAAAATAACCTTTATTATATTGATTTTGATTTAAAAAAAAATAAAAAAAACTAACGCGGACTTCACGCTTGCAGGCGCGCACAAAAAGCTCGGCAAGTCGTTCTCGATTCGATCGACCGACGGGCGGAACCTGCCCATGAGTAAGGTGAGATTGATTCGTCCCTAATTGAGTTGCCTGAAATGATTGGTAAGTAATACATCTAGATAAAACACAGAAACAGACACAAGTTGCATCGGCGGAGGGTACCATGGGAACTCCTATATCTCCTATAACTATACATACTTCTTGTCATTAGAGACCTCTCTTTTTGGCTTAGGATATGGCTCGCGCCAGAATTTCCAAGAAGCGATATTCATTCTGGTTGCGGGTGTTCTGAAAACTGTGTCAGAAGTTACAAGTTTTTTTTTCAGAAGCGCTCTGCCCGGCTGGATTACAAGTACTCGATGAACCTGCACTCTGTGGACGTACACCATGAAGATGCTGACAGCAAGCTGGACGAAGAGTTGAATGTGAGAAGGGGTTACGGTAGGAGAATAATTCGACTTGCTTCTTTCCCTTAGGATTACGGTAAGAGAATAATTTGACCAGCACAATCCGCGTTCTGTATTCACTGCCGGCGATACTCCTCTGCGAGCTACAGATTGTGTGAAAGACCTCGGTGTCTGGATCACTAACAATCTGTGCTTCGAAACTCACATCTCCCGCATAGTCAATGGCGCGCTTTGGTCAATAAACAACTTTCTGAGGGCATATCAAACACGCAATCTCACTGTTCTAGTGAAAGCTTATGTAACATACATTCGCTGTTGAATATTGTACAGAAGTGTGGAGCCCATCTAGCGTGCGCATGGTGAACCTGTTAGAGGGCGTGCAACGCTATTTTACGCGACGCATCTGCCATCGAGCCGGTCACCTCTCCATCGGGTATTCTGAGAGGCTCCGCCTGCTGGGTCTCGAGACACTTGAGTCTCGTAGATTCTTGAATGACGTCACTTTCCTCTTCAAGGTTGCCCACCATATTTCACCGTTTGATGCAGATGGTAAATTCAATATCATCCCAACATCAACAAGGCATTCACATAAGATGCGAATTATCCCTTCTTTTGATCCTGCGAACAAACTACTCACGAGCATTCACAGAGCCTATACCTACTGGAATAGCCTTTGTTCTGATGTGGTGGGAGTGCGAAGTTCGGAGCGGTTCAGGGAACTTGTCAGAGCTCGATCTGGCGGTTTCCCGTCGTCTCGGATTCGTGCATCGTGACTGGAGAGTTTGGACGTCTCTCACACGTCATCTCTTTTGCACATGTATCTGTGTCCCCACATTCCATACGTTTCATTTTGCCTTTGTCTCCGCCAGTACCCTTGAGCAAGGCGCGGTAGTAGCTTATTCTGTTTTACCCCCCCCCCACACGATCGTATTATCACTGTAACGTCTTTCTGCAACTCGCACATTTTAATTTTTAATCACCCATGATATGGTATGAGAATAACTTTAACAGCTGCGTTACCTTAGGGTTACCGTAGGAGAATAATTCGACCTCCTTCCTTCCCTTAGGATTACGGTAGGAGAATAATTCGACTTGCTTCTTTTCCTTAAGATTACGGTAGGAGAATAATTCGACTTGCTTCGATCCCTTAGGGTTACGGTGTGAGAATAATTCGACCTCCTTCCTTCTCTTAGGATTACGGTACAAGAATAATTTGACCGGCTTCGTTCCCTTAGGAATACGGTAGGAGAATATTTCGATCTGTTGCGATTCCTTAGGGTTACTTTAGGAGAATAACTCGATCTGCTTCGATTCCTTAGGGTTAAGATAGGAGAATAATTTAACCTGCTTCGTTTCCTTAGGATTACGGTAGGAGAATAATTCGATCTGCTTCGAATCCTTAGGGTTACGGTAGGAGAATAATTCGATCTGCTTCGATTCCTTAGGGTTACGGTAGGAGAATAATTTGACCTGCTTCGTTCCCTTAGGATTACGGTAGGAGAATAATGCGACTTGCTTCGTTCCCGTACGATTACGAAAGGAGAATAATTCGACCTGTTTCGTTTTTTTTTCAGAGTTACGGTTCACTTAGGATTACGGTAAGAAAATAATTTCATTTTGTTTCAGCTGCCCGGCAAGGAAACAAACTTCCGGTCGATCTGGCTGCTCATCAAAGGTAAAGGCTTGTTTTTAGTATTTGAATTAATTAACAACTACAGGACCGCAGATTGACGTGTTCTCAATTCGATGTTATTCATACAGGCGTGAAACGTATCTCACAAAATGGTACACGCGCAAGACAAACTTCTACGCTGTCAATGCATATACCAATGCTCAGGCATAACATACTCAGGCATACGCAGGCATAACATGGCTCAAGTCAACTTCTACGCAGTCAATACACGATACTCTGGCTACCTACGCAGTCAATGCATGACACTCATGTCACCTACGCAGGCAATACACTGATACTCAGGCTACCTACGCAGCCAATACACTGATACTCAGGCTACCGCGCGGGTTGGGCGCAACTGGCGGCCGCCATCCCCACGACTATCATCCGGTCGTTCTTCTATTTGCTCATTTGCTTCGAGGTGGCGTCGTTCCTGGAGGTGGGAGAGAGATAGAGATGGAGAGAGAGAGGAGGGAGGCAAAGAAAAGGAGGGGGAGAAAGAGAGAGGTAAAGGGAGGGAGAGAGGCAGAGCGAGGGAGGGGGAGAGAGGGAGAGGGAGAGAAAGAGAGAAAGAGAGAGGGAGAGAGAGGAAGGGAGAGAGAGAGGGAGAGAGAGGGATGAAGAGGGAGAGAGGGAGAGAGCGAGAGAGAGAGCGAGAGAGAGAAAGAGGGAGAGAGAGAGAAACAGACACACAGAGAACTCTCTTCAGCTCGCAGTGGTGCCGCTCGAGGATCGCCCCGACCAGATCTTCACCGTCGCCGCGGTGTACATGGCACTGATCATCATCAAGACACTTTTCGAGTCACTGGGTGGGTGGTCTCTCTGTCTGTCTGTCTCTCTGTCTGTCTGTCTCTCTCTCTCTCTCGCGCTCTCTCTCTCTCTGTCTCTCTCCCCCTCTCTCTCTCCCTCTCTCTCCCTCTCTCTCCCTCTCCTCTCTCTCTCTTCCTCTCTCCCTCCCCCCCTCTCTCTCTAATACCTCTCTTCAGGCCGTCTCTTCATCGCTCTCTTCGGCCACGGCTTCTCCGCGCACATGCGAGGACAGATGTTCAGGAGGTACATTCATGGCTATATAATCTAGCATTCTTCACTTCTACTACTGACATTTTTTAAACACGACAATGGTATTCTTCCCTTCCACTACTGACATCTCTCCAAACAGAAGAGCGCTAGAGAGACAAGGAATCATAGAGATAACGAGAATTTGCTCAGGGTGCTCCGCCACGGCGCGGCTTTCTTCGACGAGGAGAGGAACAGTCCGGGCCGCCTCGTCAGCAAGGTCATCAACGACAGCAGCACACTCAACAAGGTTGGCTCGTGGTGATCAAGAGTATGTGCCGTGGCAGCAGTGGATGCCGGCAAGTGATTCTCCGTCCATTTTTGTGTAGAAAAGCATTTCTCAAACGCGATTTATGATTACATACGTTTCACATAATATGGATAGATTACATAACACATTTTCGACAATATCTAGTGAGTGAATAAAAAATAGTAAGTGAACACGAATCGGCAAGAGATGGATAACGAGATAGATAGATAGATAGATAGATAGATAGATAGATAGATAGATAGAGATGGCAAGAGATAGATAACGAGAGAGAGGGGGGGGGGAGAAAGAGAGAGAGAGATGGATAGCGAGATAGAGATAGAGAGAGAGAGAGAGAGAGAGAGAGAGAGAGAGAGAGAGACTGCCTCTCTCAGATCATCGGGGACAAGCTGGACCTCCTTATCCCGGCAGTGATCTGCTCCCTCGCCTCCATCACCTGCGCCGCATTCATCAACTGGAAGGTGGGAGGAAAAGAAAGAAAGTGTCCAAAAGTATCCAAAAGTATCCAACAGTGTAAAAAAGAGTCCAGTTGACTGTATCAACTGGAAGGTGGGGGAGATGGAGGAAAAGAAGTTCCGATGATTCTTGGAGATGTGTGCTATGTTTGTGGTTCTATACTGGCTTTTCGGTTCGAAATGGTTAGAGGCCTTTCACGGAGCCTTTCTCACGTTTAGTTTTTTTTGTTATAAACTATTTCAATTAATTGAAAATATTAATTACAACCAGCGCGGCAGCGCTGGATGGTTTGTGTTAAAAATACCCGCGCGCTAGAATCCGCAAGAGGCGATTGAGAGAAAGGTTGATGGAATGATGCATGAGCTTTTGTTGCATTACGTCAAATAAACTATAACACAAACTCTACTCTTACGCCAGTCCTTTTTAAAGATAATGATTATTTAATTAGTTTTAGACCTGTTCAGTCTCTCACAAAGAGAAGCTGAAACGTATATTGTAATTGAAACCAAATAAATAAATAAATATCCGGTTTTCCAGATGACGCTTCTTTGCGGTTTCCAGTTCCCGGTCTACTTCATCATCCGCGTCGTGCAGATGACCGAGGTGAGTGATGTCATTCAGTGACGTCATCTTGTGAAGTCATTACGTCATATAATTGATGTCACACAAATCATTGTTTGATTGTAAGATTACGATAAGCTCCAAACACGAATAATCACTCTCAGACTCTCGGATGCTGTCTAAAGTGAAATGACATCATGACATGCGACAATTTCGATGTTATCATTATCACTCCCCGCGCCGACAACATTACAACCAGCGCGGCAGCGCTGGTTGGTTTGTGTTAACCCTAGTCGCGCGCTAGAATCGGCAAAAGGCGATTGAACGAAAGGTTCCTTAGAATCTTTACGAGAATAATGTGATGCTGATAGATGTTATCAGGATGTTAGAAAATGGTTAAGTTTCGATTTTGGTAACGCTAGCTGTTGTAGGAAGCGAGATACGCGCGCGCGCCCCCTGAGGGGCAGGCAATCCCCCGTGTACGGAACGTTTTCTAGGGGGGGGGGGGTGGCGCGCACCGGCTGCCCCCAGCAGACAGGAGGTGCACAATCCGCACTGCCTGTGGATTGCACTGATATCGTTTAGATCGCGTGCTGTGCCATGCGCACAGTAGTGTTGTGGTTAGCGATTGCGCCCGTTGAGACACATGGCTCGAGTTCGGTTCCGGCTGGCGGCAAACCTTTTGTAATATATGATTTTACATAGAAATGACATTGGAATTGTAAATTTTCCCATCAGCATTACCTAAACTATTTTTTTGCATATTTTATACAATTTTGGACTCAACAAGGTGGGTGAACTGTTGGATTTCTTTTAAAAAAAAATGTTTTGTGGTTCATGTTAATGTAGATAGATTTATATGAAATCCAATAAAAGTACATTCATTATCTTTTAAAAGGACTTCCGTAAGAGAAGAGTTTGTGTTACTCAACGTAATGCAACAAAAGCTCATGCATTTTATCAATCGAAATAGTACACAAACCTGCTCCAATAGTTCAACAAGTTATATATAATGATCGGATACCGAAATCAATTTCCCGACATACAACATTTGCTCGCATTAGTTTTTATTGCAGAAAGAGCAGGTTTGTTCACTATTTCGATTGATAAAATGCATGAGCTTTTGTTGCATTACGTTGAGTAACACAAACTCTTCTCTTACGGAAGTCCTTTTAAAATATAATCTTATCTAACTTACTATTCATGAATGATGAATCATAATATGGATTAGTCTTTATCGGGGTTTTATGACATCACTCACAACACGTGCAATGCTTATCATGCAGAACTAGTAGAGATATTTATCATTGAAATCGAATCGAATGAAATCAAATGTTTTTTTTTACGAATTCGTAAAAATGATCATGACACGTACAAAAAGAAATCACTCATAGCGACCTATCATGTTCGTAAATTTTTGCGCCTAGTGGAAGATGCTGGTTCACTATTAGGACTCATTCTTATTCACAGAGGGCAGTAGTCTTCCATACATGTACCATTGAACCAATATTGAGGTAGATGTTGATAATCAATGATATTTCAATAGCATGAGGCATGATCAAATACATTCATCACATAACATCGTTGAAGTGTATTCTATGACGTCACTTACATTTTCTATGACGTCACTCTCAGGGTTCGCGGCGGCAGCGCAATATGATGGAGGAAGAGAGGAAGACGGCCAACCTCGCATCTGTAGTACTCCAGAACATGATCACCATCAAGGTGGGGCAGCTCTCTCTCTCTCTCTCTCTCTCTCTCTCTCTCTCTCTCTCTCTTCTCTCTCTCTCTCTCTCTTTCTCTCTTTCTCTCTTTCTCTCTCTTTCTCTCTTTCTCTCTCTTCTCTCTTTCTCTCTTTCTCTCTTTCTCTCTTTCTCTCTTTCTCTCTTTCTCTCTTTCTCTCTCTTTCTCTTTAGGACAATTCACAATATTCCAGGCTTATAACCTGCAAACGCACTTCCACGCCGCGTTCACCGACGCTCTAGTGCCGCTAGCGAGGTGAGTACACGAAGTGAGTCAACCGGAAGTGACGTGTTGCAACTTGCATAACAATTAAATAAATAAATAAATAGTTTCTTACCGTGTTGAGGAGTACTTAACATGTGCATCATAGGAATCATAACAGTGCTTACGGTAGGATAGTAAAATAGGAAAAAAAGAAGAAACATTCAAGAGTAGACAATAAGCAAACTCCAAATGTCGAATTTTAGACATGGGATACAAATGGAAAATTGTCTACTAAGTGGGATTTCACGTTACTGGTTCTCGCAGATTCAACAATATCAGATGGAAGTGAGTTCCAAACTCCATAATTTCTCTGAAAGAACGCGCTACTCCGCAGAAACGAGTCATATGATGGCAAAAGACGATATTTGTGAGATGTGCGCGACCGAGTTGGGACTAATGTAAAAGACCAGAATAATTAAGAGAGGTGGTTTTAGTAATAACCTTGTGAATGAACACTACATCATTTATAAAGCGGCGTTGTTCAAGAGTTTGAAGGCCAAGAAGCTGGAGGCGTTGGGGATAGGTGAGCGAGAACAAGCCAGCGCGACGACATATTCGGCGCGTATAGTATCGCTGCACTGACTCAATCAAGTTCACTGATCCCACATCCTGAGGGTTCCACAATTTAGTACAATACTCTAGCTTACAGCGGAAATATGTTGTGTAAGCGGTGTCAAGACCCTTCAAGTCTCTTGTACGATAAACTCTCAGAAAATCATTTATGGCATTTAGGGTGCCTTTAACAATGTTTGCAAAATGGTCTTCAAAAATCAAGGACCCACACATAGTCACACCAAGGTCCCTTACAGAGTTAGCAAGTGCGAGCGTAGTGCCATGTGCTGTATACTCATGTTTGGGATTTCGGCGACCTATGTGCAGTCTGCAGTATCTGCGTTTTCTCAGTGGAGATCTGCAGACCCCATTCTAAAGCCCACTTTGCGACAGCGTCGATTGATTTTTGAAACATATTTTAGCCAAAGCCCGGATCAAAAGCGATGTATATTTTCAAATCGTCTGCGTATAGAGCACACTCGACATAATCAGGCACACACTCGACATACTCGGCATAATATTACATACATCTTAACCCGTACTGATCACTGGTAATTAGATAAACATGCCAACAGTTTTAAAAAGTTTTTTATAGTGTAAGAATGCTTTAATTACACATGCTAACTACACACAACCAAAGAATCATAACGTCCACTGTCACTCATAGAATGATTCAATAGAGGTTCACAGTGTTTTATTGGATACAACATGTTGATCTTTACAATAACGTTTCAGTTTTCAGTGATCTAACAGCTGTGGCCTGATAACTGATGAACTGATAAACTGATAACTCACCCGTTTCAGGGCGATGAAGCACCAGTCGGTCATCTCGGCGTTCGTGTTCGCGTGCCAGAACAGCTTCACCTACATACTCATGGCCATCACGCTGTACTTTGGAAAGGTGGGCGACGTGGGTGGTCCGGACGTCGTGGGTGGTCCGAACGTGGTCCAGACGTCGTGGGTGGTCCTGACTTCGTGGGTGCTCTGATTCTCGAAGCTCGAAGCGTTTAGGATGGTCTTTTTATTCGTAGCTATACTGTATTATAGGAATGATGTAGGAAACGTAACGTCGTGGGTGTTCCAACACTATTTGTTTAGGTGATGATGGTGAACGACGAGATCTCGGTGTTCGACTACATGCGGTGAGTGTTGGAAACTTCGTGGGTGGTCCCTTCGTGGGTGGTCTCACCTCTCTCTTCCAGTGTCGTACTACTCACCCAGTTCGGCGCCAACTTCTTCGCGCAACTCGTCGCCTCGGTGACGGATATGAGCAAGGTGGGCAGTGGTTACAGTATAATATGTGTTTCTAATATATGTAAGTTTCCTGTTTTCCACTGAAAAATACAGTTTTTCCCGAGGAAAAGTGGATATGTAGAGTAACGTGTTAGGACACGATCATTGTATCCCTCATGTCATTTCTCACATGATCGTACTCCCCTCGCACCATATACCGTATACGGTACGAGGAGAAGTATCATACCGTATATCCATTACCATACCGTATCCCCAGTACCATACCGTATTCCCAGTACCATACCGTATTCCCCAGTACCATACCCATACCGTACTCCCTCAGGCTCGCATCGCTGCGGAGAACATCATGGCTGTGATCAAGGAGCCTTCGGCTGATATGGACAACCTCACCGAGGAGGGACTGCGGCCGGTGGGTGAAGATTTTGAAAAAAACCAGGACGTTCTCTGAAAAAAAAATCCTGGACTTGCTGACATGCATAAGATGGCCTATTCGAAACATGGTGACTCACTTAAATCAGGAGAACAGAACAGAATTCATGTACACTGTAAAACAGAAACTGAAATGATATGTCGGCATCTGATGTCTACCACGAGTAGAATGAGGAAGACGATCTTCACCACTTCACTGACGTGTCTGTGCCTTGCAGAAGATCCAGGGCTTGCTGCACATGAAGAGCGTCGGCTTCCGCTACCCCACCCGACCCATCGTGCCCATCCTGCAGAACCTGTCCCTGAGGATAGCACCGGGTAGGAGACGCTTTTACGCTTGTGACTGATCGCGGTCATCAATAACTTTGCAATCAACTGGCCTAATTCATTCAAAAACATACTGAAATTTCGATATCATCTTGGTAAACCTGATCACATTTCAGGTCAGTCAGTCGCCCTCGTGGGCCCGTCTGGCAGCGGCAAGAGCAGCATCATCCAGCTGTTCCAGAGGATGTACAGCCCCACCGATGGACAAGTGGTGAGGATTGCTTGTTCTGTGATTGTGATCCGCATGATGAAGTTTATAACATTTTACAATGAACAAGTGCGCTTTTCAATAAAATTGGAAAGTCGGAAGTAGTTCAATACAGAGCACATCACCAGTCTGTCCTTCAGATGCTTGACCGGTACGACGTGCGGCAGATCAACCCGGCCTACCTGAGGAGAGTCGTCGTGGCGGTCGGACAGGAGCCGCAGCTGTTCTCCTTCACTATAAAGGTGCGTATCATTGTCATACCGTCTAAAAGAGTGTGGAAACTTTCACCATAGTGTGTGAAGTGTTCGACACGCGCAAAAATTAACAGTTCAAATCAACATAAATGTTCATCCACTCATTCAATGTAAAAGTTGTAACGCACCTAAACTTGATAATGATTTTAGAATAATGTTTTTTTTCCAGGAAAACATCGCGTATGGAATGCTGGAGGCGGAAGCAACATTGGAACGAGTGATGGAAGCGGCAAAAGTTGCCGATATCCACGACTTTATCATATCTCTGCCAAAGGTACGTTTTCGTGGCGAAGTATGTACCTCACATTTCGATACGTTTCACAACTTTCAAACAACCCCAATCGGTAGCCTCACTTTTTGCGGTGCCAGCAAAACTCTCGCAACGAGCAGGGTTCGAAACTACGCGGGCAATGCCCATTGGATTTCAAGTCCAACTCCTTAACCACTCGGACATCGTTGCACGCAGCGGAGCGCCGTTTTGTGCGATGTCGTGTGCGCACACAAACAGCTGATATAATAATTGTGTTTAGCCGGTTGAATCCAGGTCATCCTAGTCGAGAACAATATGGGGGTTATAATGTTTAGGGATGTTTAGAGATATGTTAAAGACATTTGTATTTAGGGATACGACACAGAAGTAGGCGAGTTTGGAGCGCAGTTGTCAGGCGGTCAGAAACAACGAATCGCCATCGCACGAGCTATAGTCAGGTGAACATTTTTTTTCATTTTTTTTCATTTTTTTTTACAACGTTTTTATTTTAATACATTCGCGCTCCTTTTCCGTGGTTGTGTTTGAACATAGGCACACTATTTGTTCACGGTGTATCTAGTCTAGTCAGGCCTCATTTGTATATGTCTGTTTTGAAATGAAAACGGGTGACATAATTCGTAGATAAAAATCATACACGAAAACATATATGAGAAGCAAAACAACATGATCGTGCTGCAAATTTTGCACAAACATATACATAACATTGTGCTAGTGAGGAGACTAGAGATTCAGCTTCAGCGTAGACCTAAAAAGTCTTTGCAGAAACCGTTCACGTGCAATGCTGCAATGTTAGCAGTAGTGTGTCGGTCAATCGAGCCGTGAAAAGTCACAGGATCCCCTCTACCAGAAACCTTGCTGGCCTTATACTTTATATCAATAATCGCACTCCTAATGCGACTTAAACGCAAGGATCTTTGAAATCGCGTTATGAGTTATTGAGAGATCATTGGCTTACGCGCTTATCGCTTACGCGAAATTGTATTGTTGTAGCCCATTCCTAAATCCTAAAGAACAAGAGACGTTTTCCATGATTTCCGCTCTTCTGCAGTAAGAGTAGAAACGGAGTATGTAGAAAATTAAGAGTGACTCTGCAGATGTGAGTGAAATAAATATTCAGTATTTAAATGTGATAATAGCTCAACTTTTATCGCGAACTTTTACCACACAGTTTTTGCCATACAAAAGTATTATCACTTCTCACTTCATAACAACGTTGTTTTTTTATATTATTGCGTTCATCTTACTACTGATAGAAAGCAACAAATAGATAAATATTGTTAAAAAAAATTCATTTGCAGGAAGCCGCAGATTCTTCTGATGGACGAGGCGACTGCGGCTTTGGACATCGCGAGTGAGAAGGCAGTGCAGCAAGCGTTGGAGAAGGCCAGCAAGATGTGCACATGTATTCAAGGTACGCGATTTGAATAATTGTTCGTCAATAGTAAACATTCGTTCGTTACATTTTGCAGTGACTCCCCCAGCTTTAGCTAACTAGTCTGCAAATGTGAGAATTTCCGAGATCAAAACAAATTACCAGAAATTTGCCACCCGCACATTATATTTTCTCAATTTTGATAGCCGTCGGAAGAATTAATGAATTCGAAAATTGTGTTTGTTGTGATAAGTGATACGACACTTCCCTCGAAGATAGTGGTCAGAACACGAAACACTTGAAAACATGCAGCCGCAAAACTTCGCGATAACAAAAACAATGGGATTATCTCGTTAGCAACATTCGCAAAGCGTCTTATCCCTCTGCAAGAAATGAAGAGAAATGACACAATGCCAGATCATCACTCGTTTTATAACTTCATTTATCTTTGAGCAGTGTTTGCATTACTCACACTTACTACGAATCATGAATTCTGGAAATCTCAAAAGGATTTACAAAATGTTTATGTTATGTGTTTTAGTTTAGTTTGGCATCTCTTCATTAATAATTATGTTGATATTTACATTAACTACATGAATAAATTGCGGTTTTGTAGCGTGGTCGAACCTATCGAACTTCCTTAATCGGAATACAGTATACCAGTGAGCAACGCAATGTTATGCATACCCAGACGCCAGACAAGGAACAAAGCTGGGGCAGACTGATTAGTCACATTCAGACGTTTTGTTGCGTCTATGTTGTTCTCAAACATATATGTACGTTGTGCCACATTGCACGCCCGAAGTCTTCGTCTGCACTCTGATGGTTCATCCCAAAACTCAAAACACAAACGCCGCGCTTTTGCCTTTTGTCACGCGTTTGTTCACAAAACAAACACACGAGTGCATGACAGCATTGCAAAATATCACGTTCAATTATATTTATTATTAAAACGTCAGAAACGATATTTTTGCGTGTTTCAATCTAAATTTAATCGCTCCCACGACAATTGTTTTTCGCGAATTGAAAAGCGTCAGGATAGTTATAGTTGTGCTTGAGTCACGGCAAGCCGAAGTTTATAAAGTTGTAGTGTAGCAGTAGCTCTCTATTGATTGCGCTTTTTGTAGCGTGGTCTCAGAGATCATACGTGTCAATTCGGTACGGAATGCATTACCCATTACCCGCAGGTGTAACAACTTGAATCGTGCAGTATGAAATATCGGTTTCAAACGCTCGTTACGGTCACGCAGTCAAGAGAACAAAACATTGAGAGAACGAACACTTTCAGTGGCGCATCGCCTTTCTTCGATCCGCAACGTCGACAAGATCTTCGTAATTGTGGACGGGCGAATCTCGGAGGAAGGAAACCACGCAGAGTTGATGGAGGAGAAGGGACTCTACTACGAAATGGTCAACTCTGTGTGAGTTAGCCCGCGACCCGCCGAAGATTCTTACGTACGCATGCAATTCTACCTTCCCTCGTACTCTCGTTATGTGTTTTTTTCAATATACATGATTCATGTATGCCTCGTTCCAGACTTCTCACAGATATTGTTGCGTGTGTGTGTGTTGTTTGTAAATAAAGACTTCATATTGATCAGAATTTGTGTATCCGCAAATGGTGTACACTCTGATTTTTTGATGTTGAGAACCAGAATGTACAAATATGGATGATGAAAACAGTGAACAATGCGATTGTGTTTTGGAACTGCCTGCAAAGTGAGTACTTTGGAACCTGACCTCAATCGTCACTAATTTTGTCATAATTTGAGTTTTTCCTCCACGACAGACCTTTCCGGCATATTGTCAAAACATATAAAATCATATTTACTACACATCATAATGCTAATTGAACACTGAAAACAAATATGTACATTCCCTCTGATGTCTCATAATAACGCGTTTGATAAACGATTTGACAGCACCGTCAGTAGTATTCGCACTAACAGACAATCACTGGGCTGACATAAGGCACTTCTACGGACACGACTAGACGTCGACAAAGTGTGTACTACTAATCACATACTAGTACACGCATGTACCGACAATCAGTCACGACATCATACATCAGACACTGTGACACTGATATTCAAAATACATGTATACAGACACAATTAATGTAGACGGCGACACTGCGTGTGCTTTTAACATCCACCGACATCCCTCAATCTGGATAATAGGCGACGCATTACACACATCACTCACAATGCATAGGCATATTAAGAAATTATTCATTACCCATCAGCATTAAACCAATGATTGCACTTCCGCGTTTGATAGTTAGATGTTCTTGCCTTATCCTGATAAAGAAGTGGCACAAATATGTATAATATGTGATGTATGATGATTTAGACTAGAGACTCTAGAAATGTATGGAAGAGAACACAATATAATGCCACAGCGATCATCGAACAGAAACATTTGCACTCTGGGTCGAGTGTCAATTGTGTCAATATACTTAAAGACACTACAAGATCAAAGTTCTGATGTCATAGCCATAGTGAAAGGCCTATTATATGATCCCCGCCATTTCACCACACTCTTGGTCGTTGATCGCACTGATAACTGATAACCCCTCCCTTATCAATCGCTATTCCATTTCCACGTAAGCAGAAGACAGTAGAATAATACTTTATTATTATGTGCACATTCTGACAAACTTTTAGAAATATACACACATAAAAAATAAAACTATAAATACCGAGAGAGAGATAGAAAATGTCACCGTAGACCAATAAACCAAAAAAAACGTCAAACACAACACGAACATTCACGCACATACTGGCTAGAGTTGAGAGAGGGAGGAAGAACATACAAAACGATTACTGCTCTTAGGGGTCAGAGCGTGATGAGTAACAAAAGTGTGTGTACCCGCCATGGAGTTTTGAAGCTTCACCTTCCGATTTGCACAGCGGTCAACATGACCGAATCGGGACTGTCGGGGGTCCGAACGGGGCGCCCGCGCTCACGACATGAACACCTTGAGTGGTGAGGCGGCAGAGATCATGGGGAAAGCGGTCGCGGGCTGGGAGAGGAGCGGAAAGGCCGTGGCGGCAGTAGATGCCGGCATGAACAGAGGCAGCAGGTTCATGATAGCCTCCCGGTTCAACAGCTCCGTCGAAGCGGATGGCGAGCCGGCGGACAGCAGCGGAGACTCGCTGCAATCATTGAAATTAGTCCGCGAATCATCAAGACGTTTTCATGTTTCGTATGTGGAAGAGAACACCGCTGCGACGATTATGCATGATACGCGGTATGGCCTGTGTGAGTCAGGTGTAATTGCATGCGATTACGGAAGGGAAATCGCGCTGCACAGCTGCAAAAGCGCTAATCTCCTAATCTCCACCATGTTTCTGATGCTTCATCTTCGGTCAATGTATTTTAATAGAATCAGCGGCTCACCTCTTAATCGGGTGAATCGTGGGCGAGCTGTCCTTGCGCTCGATGGTCGGCGAGGGAACGGACACTCCGAGGGACACGGGACCCATGGGGGCGACCGACGGCGCCGGGCTGTTGTTGTTGTTGTTGCCCTCGCAGCAGCCGAAAAGCTGGCCGAGAGCCGTGGACTCAGCGAGTTGCGAGGAGACAGCCTGCAGCGCCGGGAGAACCAGGAGAAGAGAGCTGAAAACGGATAAGTTAGATCGTTACACAAAATACATACTCAATATGATTGTAGCTATGCATACGCACGCGGTTTGATTGTAGCGCATGTGGCTATTTGTGCACTGCATTAGCATGGTATAGCTATATTGCTGGTAGCTTCTCGTGCTGCGTGATTACCGTATAGCCGCTCGGGAGAAATGAGTGTGTGTGTGTGTGTGCGTGTGCCCCGTCATCTTTGATCTTTACAGTAGTCGCGTGATGACAAGGGGAGAGATATGCTCACCTGACTCGGAGCGAGGCCTCAACGGCGCTCATCGTGCAAGCCAGATGCGAGAACAGAGCCTTGAGCAGGTTTTCCCTGGCTTCGCGCAGCTTCTCACGAGTGGCGGCGGAAATGCCGTTGAAATCGGGCGAGAAGAGCAGGAGAGCCTGAATGTGATAGGGTTAGATGATGTCTCGAGAGCTTTGGGCCTCACCTTCATTGCGCACATCTCGGGAGCCTCAGCATGGACGCGGCGGAGGGGCACGATGAGTTCATCAACAACTCGAGCGACGATCGACGCGAGGTCCGCGGAGAGGGCAGAGAGGGGAAGTAGCTGGTCATTGGGCAGCACGAGGTGGGGGAAGGGCATCGAGCGTTGCACCGTCGACAGCAGGGCAAAGGGCGCCGACGTCTGCTTGAGCAGAATGATCTGCAATGCGTCACCGTTGAACCTTGTCCGTAGTTTTATTTCATCATCTCTTCTCTTGCTCGATCGCTTCGGCGTGTCTTATCTATTGCGCGCTGATCTATTGACGAGCGAGTTGAAGGATCGGGGGATCGGCATTGCGAAGCGCACGGTTCGCTGATAGCCGGCGATAACGCCGGCACGCACGCTGATAGGGCCTTGTATGTCGCCTGTCAGAGAGAAGCATCGCCCCATAAGCTATGTTACCCTATATGCGCCGCAACAACACACACCCTCACGTCAGCCTTTGCATGTTAGTGCAGCTGGCTACTGTCATCATGTGTGTATTGGTGTGTGGTGTAGAGAGGCTGCTGTCTAGAGTGCATGCCCGGCCATTCTAGTCTACGGCAGACGGCTCGCTCGACAAAAGTGCAGCCGGCCAGACCTCGTCTCCGCCTGCCGTACGCACGCTACACACCACAACACCACAACAAAACACATCTCACGTCTGGACCGCTGCGAGAGTAGTGCACTTTGCCGCATTCTATTATGGTGATTGCGAGAGAGAAAGAGCGAGCGAGACGAGAGAGCGAGAGACGCATAGTCCAACGACTCATGCCGAGAATAGTAAAGACTACGGTAGTTGCTGGCGCGCCGTGCCTCTGATCTCTCGAGTGCGTCCTCACCTTATCCTGAAGGGGAATGTCCGGCAGGGGATGGAGCATGTTCGTCCATCCGATCAGCTGGTTAACAGCGCGTTGACGAGACGACGTGGAAGATTCGCTATCCTCGCGCAGAAGAGAGTTCATGTTCTGATTGCCGATCACTCGGTTCTCAATATCCACCAGCATCTCGATGAAACGACGTCCCGCCGTCTGCGAGGCGATGTCCTGCAAAATACAACGTCATTGCCGGCTCCACGATAGTGTTGTGTACCTGACGCGGCGAGGTGGTTCCATCACTGTCGCTAGCGCCGTCAACATGTCCGATGCTGCGCTTGCGGTTGCGTTTCGTCGATCCGATCCTATCACGCTCGTTCTGGATGGCTGAAATGCAACAATCTCTGTATGTCGCACTTGTAGACATCAAATCGTCTGCGTCTGCGCACGCCACTCTTATATTTTTCCAGTGCTCTGCACTCTCATCGCTCGAGCATCTATCGCAAGCACAATGTGCGAGACTACAAATTACCGTACCTTCGGGCTTCATGCCGTCCTGCAGGCACTTCTGGAAGCGGCAGTAGCGGCACGCATTCCGATGGTCCTTGTCGATGTTGCAGTTCTTGTTGAAGCGGCACGTGTACTGTAGGTTCTGCCACACACTGAAATCGAGAGGTTACACACCAGCTACCGTAGACCACACGCATCAACGCGCAGCAGCCGCCGTAGCTGCTGCGCGTTGATCTCCGGTCTAACCGCGCACACCTGCGTCGGAAGAATCCCTTGCATCCGTTGCAGGCGACAGCGCCGTAGTGCTTGCCGATCGCCTTGTCGCCGCAGACGACGCAAAAGTCGCCCTGCTGCTCGCTGCTCGACGGCTGCGTGCCGTTTAGGAGTGACTCCATCTTGAGAGTTTGAAAGTCCTGCATCGCTTGCATCGCTCTGCAATGAAATCGTAAATGGATGCAAGCATGTAAAAGGATGCTAGCAGCGACGCGGTCAAGTTGCAGAACGAGTGTGGGGGTGTGGTGTGCATTCCCATTGAGGGGTGTGCCACTAACTGCCAAACACGGCACATACACATATATAAACGAAACTATATGCGAATGGGATAGAGAATGCGGGAGGGGCGGGCGATTGAGCTAGATGAGGGAGAGCTGATCGTGAGTCACAGAAAGTCTCAAAGAGCACCCGGCAAAAACGGCAACACACACACACACACATGTAGACGCCCCAACCAACAACAACATTGCCGCCGAATGCGGGGCGGGGCCAAGTGAGGCACACACATCACCCTACGCCAAACGAGAGATCATAGCACGAACGAACATTGCATGTCAGAGCGAGTGTACGGTAGATAGAGAAAGGCTGGTGTGCAGAGAGACGAAGCCAAGGTGCGATAGACGGGCGAGTGAAGATGGGAGGCTATGGGGGCACGTAGCGCCTGATAACGAGTCACGCAGGCAAGATAGCGGAAGAGAGATCCAGAGAGCAGCCGGCCGCGCACCGTGCACCGATAACGGCCCGAATACACTGCGGGCGGAAGCGGCGGGGCCGAAAATGGCGTGTGCGCGCTCGCTGGGAGATCATCGTCCGGCGTGGTCTGCGACGTCACGGCCTATGGTCGGAAAACGAGTCGACGAGAGAGCGCGGCGATCATGGAGTGCGCAGACGGCGCGCGCGGCGGCGAGAGAGCGCGCGACGGGAGGTGAGCCAGACAATACTGATCTTCCAGCGGCGCACGATCAAAGTCTGTACGTCTTTCGAAGTCGCATTCGATGATGATGTGTCGTGAGAGAAAGAAGGAAAGAAAGTCGACGCGCGAGAGAGATGGTTGATAAAGATAGGCATGCACGGGATAAATATAACGGGGACGATCAGTGTATTAAAGCTACGTTGGCCGAACGTTGATTCTACACGTGCCACGTCATGCAACATCACTGATCAAGTACCTCGCGGAATGACAATCATGTGATACTGTGAATACGAGAAGGGAATCGAAAGGCCAGAGTGAGAGGGACGCGAAATGTGTGTGGTGGTGGAAAAGTGCACCCGCCAACAGCACACAAATGTTCAACGTTCAGAGAGTGTCGCAGACATTGCACTTATGTTGTGACAGTGGCGAATGCAATCGGCCAGACACGCTCGCTCGCTCACCCCTCGATCCACTTTGAGAGATGCACTCTCCGGGAAATAGAGAGAGAGAGAGACTGGCGGGAAATGGAATAGTGGCCGTAGTAGGGCATTGAGCTAGCATATCTAAAATCACATGCGGCTATGCACACAAAGAGGCCGCAAATGGTGTGTTTGCACGTAAAGCATGATTAGCTGAAGGAAGAGACAATGAATAATGGAATAATGTGTGTGCACAGGTACACACATCCATACGAGACAGTACTGGCTGAGCCTGGCCAATGTCTCACTCTCACTCACTCACTGCGAGTGGGCGGGGCCGGGAGGGGTGAAAGGCGGTGTGGTGTTCAGAGACCAACGAGCAAAGCGAGAAAGAAGGAGGAGAGAGAGGGGGAATCGAGCACGCCAATGACTAATAGGAATGAAGCGGCCGAGGGCCGACGGCTCTCGCCAATATAGGCTCACAATGAAGAATGATTGTGCATACGGTATGGTATGGTTGTGTAATGTAGTGCAATGAGAGAGAGAGAGAGAGAGAGAGAGAGAGAGAGAGATGCTACAGTACTGTGAACAAACGAGACGTGGGTCGCTCGCGCTTGATCAACGGTCTATCAGTCGGGTGTGCACACATTGAGCTCACATCACTCGCAACAGAATAGAATCAAGTGATAGCGGAATGATTTGTTGATGGAGCGATCACCGCAATCATCGACCAGGTTCACGTCTCACGTGAGTCCGAGTGTCTAGTATGATTGTATGATGTGTTAAATGTTTTTCGGTCGGGACGATACAACGGCTCTGACAATCTGATATTCGCACACACGCTCACAAAATAGCTCCGCGTTCAAATATGACGAACAGTCAGTGAAAGGGAGAGAAACATGGTTGTTAGCGGAGCAAAACACAAACATCCAAGTGGAGCGAGAGAGCAAGAGGGGGACGGAGGCGATCAAAACATTGTTTCGTAGAGTGTAGATGTGTTTTCCTCTGGCTAGAAGAGCGATTAAGTTTTCAAGATAGTAAAACAAATGCCGCGACAATTACGAAAACTGCTGAAATGTCAAAGGTGTTTATATGATTCATTCTTCATTTCCGTGAACTTTACTAACTCCTTAACTCTTTCATAGGCGGTCAGACATCACAGAGAGTCTTCTCGCTATTAGGTGAAGAAGAGTCGGGGGTCGTCGGTCGCTCGGTCGCTCGGTCACCTCGCCTCGCCTCTTTTGCGTGAGGGGGTGAGGCGATCAGTGATCAGGGTGTAACCCCCATCTCTCTCTCCCTCTCTCCCACCGCTCACTAGGCGATGCTCGGTGAGCGCGCGCTCGTCTCTCACTCTGTCTCCCCTCCCTCTCCCCTAGAAAAAAGGGGTTCACCAATCACCTCCTCTCGCCGGTCTTTGATCTGTTGCGACGCAGCAACGCAAATAACGGATGATCAATGTCTAAGAGGTGAGGAGAGAGAGAGAGAGAGGGAGAGAAAGAGAGAAAGAGAGAGAGAGAGAGAGAGAGAGAGAGAGAGAGAGAGAGAGACGGGCGGCTCGCGCGCGCGCTCGCGAGAGGACCACTCATCAAAGGATTCGCATCACCATTTGCAAACACATTCATTGAAAGGTGGCTGTGCCGCTCGATTATTGTGGGGGTGGGGGGAGGGATGTGTGCGATCGCGAGATGCGCGCGTGCTTTTCGCGACTTTTATCACATGTGTGAGTCATGCGCGCGCCTCTCGCCTATCAAAGATCACCAGCCCCAATTACGCCCTGAGGAAGTAGAGGAAGAGAAGAAACAGCTGTAAACGCGCGCGGCGGTCTGCAAATGCCAATTAGCCTCTCTCTTCCTCTCACTTTCTCGCTCCCTTTCTCTTTCTCTCTCGCTCGTACAACTCAACACGGAAGAGAGAGTGCGAAAGCCGGCATTTTGCATCAGTCGCTGTGCTATTCCCCCTACGGTTCAGAGAGATCAACGACCGCTGCCGCGCCGCGCCATACACGCGACGCGGCCTGTGGTCTTTTCGCGAGAGAGAGAGAGAGAGAGAAAGAGAGAGAGAGAGAGAGAGAGAGATGGAGGGAAAGAGAGGGACATTCCCGGAGTGCATATATCCTTCGCGGGGCTTTGGTGTTTGGTCGGTGAGTGAGCGAGCGCGCGCGAACGCGGAAGTTGCAGAGACGGGGCAGCTGCAGGCGCGAGAGAGCCACCAACGACCAGCGCCTAATACATGCGCGCAGCCTCCTCTGTAGGCTATACGTGAGACGAGAGAGCGAGGGGGAGAGCCAGATAGACAGTGAGACAGAGAGAAAGAGAGACAGAGAGACATACATAAAAAAAAACAGAGAGGGAGAGAGAGAAAGAAAGAGTGAGTGAGAGAGAGGGAGAGAGACAAAGAGACAAAGAGAACAAAAACAGAAACATTAATCACAGCGCGAGTGACGGAGAGTTTATTAGTAGTGCCCCGGCAGCCATAAAGGCTCGATGTGCGGTCATCGCCTCACTTCCCTATCGAGGATCTCTGAGAGTTGAGGAATCCCGTCGGCTCTCTTTCTCTCTCAAATCCAATACCCTCTCCCGGAGGGGCAGTGAAGACGTGCTAGCCTGAACTTCCGGGTTGACGAGAGAAGCAGCGAGTCCCCAAATGTGAAGTTATTCAGATGTCGTTCATTTGCATTTTCGAAGGAAAAAAGTTTTCGGCAAGCAATTGCGCGCAGAGCAAGATAGTTTTATCGCTCTTTCATGAAAAACAAGTAGTTCGGTTACCACCTTGCTCTGCGTGATTTGTAAATGATTGTGGATTGTGGCGGTGGAACAAGGAGGTTCGATAGTGACGGGGCGACAAGGCTCTCGTTCTATCCTCCCCTCTCCCCTACCCTCTCTCTCCCTTGTTTGTACCGCATTCGTCGTTGAGACATCACAGTACGCGTCCTTTTCTGGCACACTCACACTCGCGTAAAGTTCATGTCGCGAAAACAACCCCCCGCGTACACGTGCCACCACAACACGAAACACAGACTCGGGCATTGAGATGGGAGGGAGAGGGAGAGAGAGGGAGGGGGAGAGAGATAGAGAGACAGACAAACAGACAGACACATAGAGAAAGAGAGAGAGATCCTTGTTTGGCACACTTGTTTGGCATTCACGTCGTTGCGGGGTGATTTTTAGAAGAACGCTCTCTCTCTCTCCTCTCACCACACTCTTTCACTATAGACTAGCGAACGGCGAGGCAAGCAGAGTAGTATAGAAAATCGCCGAGAGAGTGCTGGAAATTCGGAGAGACAGACGGCGCGAGCGGGGCGAGATGCAGCGTGGCAGACGGTGAGACGAAGGCGAGAGGATCTTATAGTACACCTCATATTAGGGGATGTCGGTGAGTGAGGGAGAGAGTAGATGAAAATGAAGAATGCCGGCAATTCATAATTCTGTCCTCGTCTAACGAGAAGGCTAGACGTCCTGCACTCTGGGCGGACTATCGGGGGAATCCACACACAAACGAGCAGAGAAGGGAGCGAAAACAACTCTGTTTTATCCAGAGAGCCAATTAGAGATAAGCTGCACAACACATCTACGGAGAGAGGGGGGAGATGCCGGGAGCGACCCGGAAGTAGCGAGACTCACGTTGCCAGGCGCGCGCGCACTATGCCGAAAAGAAGAGAAGGAGAGTCTAAGGATCAGAGATCCGAGACGAGGAAGTAGTGCGTGTACGTGCAGCGTGCAACCTTCCGGCTCTCGCCTCCTCGATATATGCAATTGCAGCGCGTCGAAGAGAGGCCAATTGCGCATGCGCGCGCATGCTCATGCAACCTTCACGCCCCGCGTCACTCCGGGATTGTTTAGTCCCTGATAGGTAAGGCACTTTTTTCCCGGGGGGACCGAGACTTTCTGCAGACTGCACGTACCTAGCAATATATGTAATGTATGTATCTGTGGTCCCGTAAAACCAATCAGCCGGCTTATAAAAAATAGAAACACATGTATTTATCTGCAACATATATACAAAATAGAAGCATTGAGCAATTTGTGCAATCAGATTACGAACTGTGCGTATTAGAGTTATGAACTGCAAGAGTGAGGTCAGGATTTTCTGGGCTACAGTGTAGCGTACAGAGAAAAACTAAATGCGAGCAGTATCAATTAATATTCACGATTGAAAAAGGCGGAACCCGCGCTATTCTAGGACTTTGTCGTCATCTCATACGACTCGTGTGCCTTTCGTCCGTTGGTCTTTCCGCGGCGCAGTCCAAAGCCATACACCAGGCAGTTCTGCAGGAGAAGAGTGCCTGAAAAATGTAGTGTAATAGCACACAAATAATAACATGAATAATAATATCAACAACATTGTTGCTGTACTATTCCATTTTTCGATTTGCGTACATGTCATAACCACTTATGAATAAACTATTTTATTCTACTCTATGAATGCGATTTTTGTGCAATGTACCAAACAACCAACAATTTGATCTTTTGCCACCGCCCTATGATGATTGTTATCAGTCTATGTCTATTGCCATGCATTTTCGAGACTCGAAACTTGAACAATATGGTGGCCTATGAATAGTACTGATTTATGTGTCTGCGATTTGTCTGCGATAATACATGACACATGTCTATTTCCGAACAATGGACTCATGGACGTATTTTTAGCCCTATACTTACGGTAATCGCGGCCACGTTTCCAAAGTTCGCACATATCCAACCAATAAACAGCAATCACTGTACTTCCCCCCACTAAACCCCGATCTCCTATCTTTGGTGTCGTGCGATCGTCGTATAGAGTTGTGTGTGTATGTTTTTCCTACTCCTATTTCCGTGACTGAAGATCAAAACATATGGGGCACCAAAGTGGAGGGGACGCGATTTGATGTGTTGTTATCATTGTTGAGTGAGTCTATGACAATGTATTAAAACACACCAGCGAACATCATGTGCGAGCCGTAAATAAATGCGAGTTTGTTATCGGTTATCAGCAGATTTACATGCGTAAGCGCGTATGCACCGGAAAATACTCTACAAAAAGTTTTTCGTTTTGTGTTTAGAAAAAGATTACCAAAATGATCCTTGATCACTCATTTCGTTGTTCAAGGATCACTGTACTTCCCCTTTAGCTTTCACGCCATAATTGAGACCTCACGGATTGAGTTAGCACAAGTCTTGATGAAAAATTCGCTTTTAGTAATCAAAAATCCTGAAACCGAGAAATTGATGTGCACAAATCGGATTAGTAAAAATTGCAAACATCCAGAAATCTTATGATATCCTTCAGCGATTAACATGTACGTTTCGAGGGATGAAACGTCTCGATTCGATTTCTTAAATCATGTACGCTGAGTGAGTTTGTGAGTATGATTGGTGTATTTCTAATTCGATCAGACAGTGATATTTTATGAACACCATACTTGATCCGGACAGTGATGTCAAATGGTCAAAGCTTGTAGACGTAATAGTAATAAAGTGGGAAGAATACGTGCGGTTCGCAAAAGTGCAATGAAATTTCCATTCATTTCACTTTTTTTATTAACAAAAGAATTGCTCACCAATAAATGTGATGAGTGCACACGCGAACGCAGCTCCGAAAGCCCAGATCATGTTGTTTTCCTAGAAATTTCGATGATGAAACAATAATTTGAAAATTATGTATTTTCACTTTGGTTCTTTCATGAGTGTGTTTAAACGTTGATTTTTGATGTGTGACGCAGACTATTAATGCAATAAATTCATTCATATTTTGTATGCAATTCACCTTGGAACATAGAAGTTGTTTCTTCTCTGCACACATCACCATATCGACCTTCTGAAAGCATTAATAATTAACTATAAAAGTAAACCCGTAATTTCAGAGTTACCGTAACCGTAATGTCAATAACCGTCTATAGTTTGATTGCACCTATTCTATCCACTCTATACAAATAATATGTTCTGTGAACATTTGAGATGGAAAAAAATTGTATTATAGCGAAACATTGTTGAGTGACTTGCACTTTTTGATACGACCAGAGACCATAGCTGTTCTCTGAAAGATTAGACCATTTAATTATTATCGAGAAAAAAAATCATGTCGCAGGTGTACTTAGCGTACGGCAAAGATCTTCCGGTTAAGAAGTAAACATGCCCTTTTTTATCTCGCTCGATTTTTCCACTCGAATTTCCGTTAACAGATTGTCGACTACGGTAGCAGTGTAAGCGAAGAACACTATGATGTACTGTAAAAGTGCGCTGTATATAATCGATGTTAGAAGAAAGAAGATTAAGTAGGCTTTTCTTCAATGCAATCGTTTTACGCACGTATTCCGTTTTTTTTACTGTCAGTGTTTTGTAGCCTATATAGTTTATGGCCGAATACGAAATAACAATACCTTGTTAGTGAAACGACTCATAATAGCCGGAATGAGAACCGAAAAGTCGAAACACTGCTGGTCCAGGAGAGCGCAGAAACTGTAGATGCCTGGAAGGTCATGGGTGAAGGACACAACAACAACAACAAGAGAGAGAGAGAGAGAGAGAGAGAGAGAGAGAAAGAGAAAGAGACAGAGACAGAGACAGAGACAGAGACAGAGAGACAGAGAGACAGAGAGACAGAGAGAGAGAGGGAGAGAGAGAGAGAGAGAGAGAGAGAGAGAGAGAGAGGAGGAACACATACCTCCGATAAAGAGGAAATAGACTAGCATAAGTGCGGAGACGAGGCAGAGTACCAGCACCCAAGCGACGAGAAAGGCTGAAAGCATACCATTACCACATCATCATACTACATAAATTCGCAACCAGGAAATGCGCCGTCGGACTCTCTTTTTTCCCACGGTCCGAAACGTGAAGTGGAGAGGGTACTTATTAGGTACTATAAAAGAGAGATCCGCGTGCGGCGGCTGCTGGGCGCATATCCAAGGAATCCACGGGAGAACTCACTGATTCATACGTTCATTGCAAATCTACTCTGTTCACGATTTTCGATGTGTATCTGAACTACACAAACAAAAAGTCATCACAACAATTTCGCGTATTACTTATTAGTAATTGCGCTACAGTATAGCGGTAGATTATGTTTTTTTTCTTTCACCTTCCTTCGATCTGTGTGTGAACACATCCAAGTGCATGGCTTTGGCTATTTTCTCATTCGTATGCGTACTGTGATGTTATTATCTACTTCTCCTACAAAGCGACCAGCGTGCTTTGTGTCTGCCCTTTCAAAGCATAACGTGTGAGTACTCTCGTAAATAGCCACTAAATCACGAAACAACACCCGATTAATAAGCTTCTACTTGTGAACTTGTGGCTTGTGGCTAAACTTTCGTGGGAAAGGAAAGTGGAAAGAAGGGAGGAGAGGGAAGGAGGGGGACTCGCTCGCACCTTGAGAGCCGAAGGATGTGAAGAAGAGCACGCAAGAAGTGCCACAGCCTCGGAGGAAATTGGTGAAGAACCTGGAACAGTATGTAATCTGAGAATCATTATTTATGAGACGACATGGAAGAAATAGAAGAAATTAATTCCTTTTTTCCTGAATAAGTTCTAATTTATAGAGATACTGCATGAGCGATATACCACCCCAATACTTTCTGTCCTATTGCCAACAGCAGTTCACTCAACCGTAGAGTTCCGGGAAACGAAAAAATTCGCGCTCAATTCAGCGCAGTCTATTGATCGTTTTGTAATCTTGACATTGACTAATAACTTAAAATTAAGTTCATGAAGTTTCATTCTCACCCAAAAACTCTTCAGTCAGTGTATGTTCGATATCCGTGAAACTGAAAACGCACTTAGCACTGGCTAGGTTGACGAAGCAGACATAGAGTATGAAGGCGACGGAGAGGACGGTGACGAGACCCTCCAGGAACAGCGAACCGAAGTCGCCCACTTGAACGAATGCGTTCACCTGTAAAGGTAGAGGTAGTAGCATCACTCTCACTTTCTCACAGTTTCTTTTCGCAGAGCCATTCGCAGCGGAAACACCTCATTTTTTCATGTTAAATTTCTTTTTCCCACGTTGTGCCAGAGATAGTTGGGCGTTCCTTGTTGATTTTCAAACTATGTTCACATTCTTTGCGCTTTCTACTCTGTGAAAAAGCAACAATCTTCTCTCACCCACATTCCACCCCCATTTGTAACCTGTGTCACCCTCTACTGTAGGTAATCTGCGTATCAAACGCATGGTGCCACATAGGTGTGTCACTCACCTGCTTGCTGAATCCGTCGAGCGCCTTCTGGAAGAATCCGGTGAATGCGATGGTGGAGACGATGGTGATGCCAGTTGAGATGAGCGACATCCAGACGGAAGGAGAGGAGAGAGCGGGACGCATGCTCACACAACCCTGCAGAAAGAAGGCATTCTCCATGTTTCCTGCTTTTATTTAACGCATGCTAACATATTTAATGCTGACACAGGGACACAGCCTGCAGTGAGATAAATGGTTTAAATTTTTTCACAAAATCATCGTTTTACCAGGTTTCGGCAACTCTGCAAAAAAGTAGGTGTTTGCATTGTACACGAGTTACACTTGTTTTTGAGAGAGAGAGAAAATACCAGAACGCATGCTGAGGGACACAGTCCTGCAGTGAGAGAAAGTGTTTCCATTTTCGGAAAGTTCTTTTTACCAGATTGAGTTGAATTGTGTACTAATGAACAACCTGTTTCATCCAACAACTGGTTAGATTGCGCGAAAAAAATCTTTCAGAACGCATGTCGTGACAGTCGTGAGGGTTTATGTTCATTTTTTTGTTATTGATTATCTAACTATGAAATCACTTATACATACGATCTTGTACGGATTGTGAATTGATTGGAATCCCGCTACCTATGGGTGCGTACCGTATGTGAATGTCGTTTTTGTCTACTCAAAACAGATAATCTTCAACAGAGAAAAACAGCGCTGATCGATTCGTTATTCACTTTTGCAGACAATATCCGGGTATAGTGAAGCCAATCAAAAAATGCCATGTGACAGCCGGTCACTTTTGCTCGTTCTCGGAAACGTGTCTATTCTGGCGATCGTTGAGCGCCACTGTATAGGGTATAATGCAGTAGACTATAGTCGCTCGTTGATTCTCAGCTCCTTTTCGCGTCACATTGCGTGCCACACAACACAATGTTATATAGACCCGGAAATGTGGCACACATACATATTTTCCACACGAGAAATGAATGAGCAATCCGCTCAAAGACCAAACCACGAGGAGAGAGAGTAGAGTGTGTGGCGGTAAACAAGGCTTAGACAGCACGACAACACCACCACATCAAGCAAACTATGGTTAGTCGTCAACCACCAATTCACGCGAACGACCACTATTCACGACAATTATGTGACTGTGAGGGGGAAGTTCGGAAAAAACGTTACCTGGGGACGGCTACTGGGATTCAGGGGCTCTTCTTGCTCCTTCATGCCGAATGGAAATCTAGAGACTAACCATCAAATAAATTCACACGACGACGGCGGTACATCAGGCACTTGATTTTAAAAGGGAGAAGAGTTGACAAAAGCTTACCAGCATAGTGTGGGGTGAGGGTGGGGTGAGAGACAGACGATCAATGAATTCGAGAGAAAGGGCGAAAGACACGACTGTTACAAAAACACAAACACTCAGACTCGACGAGAAGGGAAAAAAACCGGTTCTACTCATTTACGAAATCACAAACGAGGGAAACAGGGCGATAAATATTACTGGCGCCTAAAAATCCAAATCGTGACTCCACCCCGGAGTGCCAAAGTGGTGTTTTCATGTGTTTCTTTTTCAGAAATCGATTTGTATTGTTTATAGAATCAATCTATAACTGTGATAAGACATTTATAACTTAAAATATCTGAGTTTTATACAAGTTGAAATTTTCATGAAATTTCAAACTTTCATGAAAGTGAAATTGAACTTATCAATTATCTTCCAAATACCATTTGAGAATGTTTGGAAATCATTAGAATCAAAAATATTGACCTAGAAAGTTGTAGTGAGCAAAAGTGTGGAGTCACGATTTGGATTAATAGACGGAAATATAAATATTGGGTCATAGCAGTCTGCAGTGAGTGGCATGTGAGATGAGAGAGAGGGGAGAGAGTGTGGAAAAAGGAGAGAAGCAGAGTGGCGAAGACACAAACACGCTAAAAATCGATACGCTGTTGGCGGGAAACACATGAGCTAGTGAGTGAGAGAGAGAGAGAGAGAGAGACATGCGGAACAATAGAAACAAGATACCGCTCGCTCGTAAACGCGACGGCAAAAAACTTCAATGATAGATCAATCTCCAACAATTACGAACAAAGTTTATTTCCTATGTACATATCACATGAATATTCCTGGATCTGAACTCTCGAAATATAATATACACTGGATTTCACATGCAAGCTACACAGACTGCAAGGAGTCGACTCCGACCGATCCTCCTTCTCTTTCCCTTTCTCTGTCCAGCACACTCCAACACCGCAATGTCCGGTCTGTGGATGTAGTGGCAACGCGGCAGAGCGAAGGGTGCCAACTGAAAACGTCGCGTCACCAAATTGTCATAGTCACCTCACCTGTCCCCGTACCAATGCTCGACACTCAAGACTCAAAAAAAACTATTTCGATTTCATTTTAATAAACAAGAACATGCGGAAGATATATATATATTATTTATTTATTTATATATATATATATATCCTTTAACAGTAATTGTGTAAATTTCAAGACATTATACAATAACGCTAATAAGTATGTCACACGCGGCTTTAAAAATAGAGTCCTTGTGATAATGATAATGACCTTATTCGCTATTTAAAATGACAAATGTTGAGTAGAGACTATTAAAACAATCAGACGGTATGAGTAGTCAGAATCAGCGTGTTAGACATTGGCTATGCGCCAAGTCGACGCACGCGGATGGTGGACACGCGACGCGGACCTGACCGCGCGCGCGCGCGCGCGCGAGAGAGAGAAAGAGAGAGAGAGAGAGAGAGAGAGAGAGAGAGAGAGAGAGAGAGACATGCAGCGGACTGTCTGCTTGTGAGTTCAATTGAACTATCTATTTCCAGGGCGAGTGAGAACTAATAACGATGAAAGACAAGCATATGTGTGGATAAAGCTAACCCTAGTGCTGTCTATTTGGGTTGATGAGAGGGTGAGTTCCACGCACTCTGCTGTACTCCTAGTCCACGCACTACTCTCGCCACGCAGCATAGCCACGCACGGTTCCATCACATGCGTGCGCGCAGCGTTTTCCAAAGCAGTGCACCACTCACCGCACGTTCGGTGATAAAATATATAGTTGAAATCAACGAGTTATCTCTTGGATTTGGATATGCGCTTGAGAAGAGAGGACAAATAGCGTCTCTTGGAGAGAGAGAGAGAGAGAGAGAGAGAGAGAGAGAAAGAGAAAGAGAGAGAAAGAGAGAGAGAGAGAGAGAGAGAGAGAGAGAGAGAGAGACATGTACATGTGTCTGCCTGTCTAGTATACACCACTCACCGCGCATTGGTAACCATGTCAAAACAAGCGAGTTAGCCCTTTTACAATTGAATATGCTATGCGCTCAGGCTCTCTGTCTCTCTCTCTCTCTCTATTGTGTGCTCTCTTTGAGTCTCTGGAGAAAGAGATTGCGAGTAAAACATACGAGTTGACTAATTACTACTCACCGCACATTGGTGACGGACTTGAGCATTGCCATGTCCTTGGAGGAGTGGTGCGTGAAGTCGGCCAGGTTCGTGATGCGCAGACTGCAATGACGTCTTTATATGAAATATACTTCAAACACAAAATTTTTGTCAGGGGTTGGAACAGAAACGTTCAGCGAACCATCGTTTTAGAGCTTTATGATTGTGATGCGCAGACTGCAACTCAATTTTCAACCAGCAACATTAGTTTGTGAGTGAATTGAGTGTAATGGTCTCGTGCACTCATGTAGTTAGTTATGCCGTTCTGCGGTCATTGTAAACTGTTAACCAGGATACGGTAAAGAAATCGATATGCCATAATTCTTCTATTTTCTGCTGGAATAACGCTACGAATGTGATCCGGATTGAATTTCATCAGGAGTTGATAGACCTTTTTCGGTTATGAAAAACTGCTCGAATGACTCACGTGTCGGCCTCGGATGAGACAAGGAAGCGCATCTGCTGGCTGAAGCGGAGTGTGCGAAGAGGCGAGAAGTGCAGTTGAAGGTCCGTGATCTGCCATATCACTTACTTATTAAACATTATAGCAATGATAGTATAGTGAAATATTGAAAAGGAATAGTTCAGAAATCTGCAGAGAACACTGTTCTATAATCTAAAAGAAACCACAATTCTACCCACATGCTTCCTGGCAGCTATATCGTGGATGGAGACTGTGCCGTTGTCTCCGCTCACCGCCAGAACCCGCCCCGAGCGGTCCACATCGAACAGGAGACGGGCTGAGGGTACAGGGTACAGTATGCGAATACAGCGAGAGTTCATCATCTTATCAAAGCGCTTTTTTGCAGTATTTGCGAGAGATTTTTTTTAACTTACTTTTTTCCTAGGGCTGCGAGTTGGTGATACGTTTCTCATAGTTTTTTTTCATCGTCGAAACATTCTTCCAACAACTTCGAACCACGTAATTGATAGCTTTTCGAAAGCAGTCAGTTGCGGTTGCGAGATGCTGAACGCTACTTCATACTTATTTGCAATTTTTGTGAGCGCTTTTTCAACGGGCAGACGGGCTGTGAGGTACTAGGGGTTGTCATTGAGTGCATCCTCTCTCTCTCACTCTCTCTCTCTCTCTCTCTCTCTCTCATTTTTATAATTATCAGCTGTATGGTGTTGTTTTCTGATGATTGGAGTACCTACGGCAGGAAAAAAATTATCGGGATGAATAAAGTTGTCAAAACAATGTACAGTTGCTGAAACATACATATGTCATATGAGAAAACTTCAAAAAAACACACACAATTTATGTTTAAAAAACTCACAACTCGATTTGCCACTGCAGAACGCAGAGACCGGCTCGCGCACCCGCACATCCCAGATCTGGACAGTATTGATTTATTGATTAATGGATAAATCAATAATCAATATTCAATCAATACCTCGACTAATCTGTCCTTGGTCGACACCGCAACCATGCAGCCGTTCCAACTGCGAATCGCCAGGGCGCCGGCTGGAATACGGTAGTCATAATACTGTAATACAGTATTTATATGTTGGTACGGTAACCAGTAATCCTAATCTCGATTTTGGTTCAGTAATCTTCAGAAAGAAACAAAAAACCAACCTTTTGAATGCAGCTCCCTGTACACGCATCCGCTCTCCACATCCACTGTTCGGATGCCTCTTCTTGAACCTGAAAAATCTAGGTACAGTAACCCGAATCGCAACTACCGTATACCTATCAGCAACAGATTCTGATCGTTGGCGACGTCCTGCATGAACGAGACGAATGTGGGTATGTCGGGACATGCGATGTCGGATGGCGCACCTGAGAGATACGTTTACGTGTGCACTGGATAGGATACGTTTCAGCTCACACGTTTCTGCCCGAGTGGCGTGAACGAATCAATTTGTGAAGCGAGTTTCCATCTCCCAGCGACATTTTTGTAAACTTTACCCAGCTCACCTGTGTTACGGGTACTTTCGGTCAGAAGCCATGTAAACACCATGTAAACACATGTAAACAACACGCTCACCCAACGAATGGATCGCAGTGACTGGCCGCTTTTTTCAGGTGAATAGTGGGTGCGTTTCGAGTCAATTCATCGCATTCATCTTACTTTGAAAAATACTTTTTGACTACATCATCACTGTTTTACTTCTGACCTTGTTACAACAATATTTTCCATCAATCAATAAAGGCGCATCAGCCAAATCAAAAACTGTTTCACGAAATACATTGAATACGTTTCAATCATTCAATCTACGCGTAAATGTTGGAATCGTTCATGCAAAGCCAATTCCATTCCTGTCGTGTCAACTGATAGAGCAAAACAATCGTGCGCATCAAGTTCTTTCGTGAAGGAACAGAAATGAACTTTCACTAAAGCAGCTTGCCACAAAAGGTAAAAGGTGAAGGTATCCCCCCGATTCAAGAGATTTACTCTGCGGAGGGGGTCGAAGGAGGACCATGGCACTACACCATAGCCCAACGATTTTCCAACGACGGTATCTGGCCTATTTTGGCAATAATGCGCCCGTGGGTGGCCTACCCGGCGGGTTACCTTCGCAGCAGACTGCTACCAATTTATCACCTTGGTACGGTCAAGCGCCTTGCCAGCAAAACAGTCCAAAATACTTGAACCGAAACCTGCGGGAAAACGACGGTATTTTTTCTCGAGTAGCTTGCCAGCTGCTTTCGACTCGTAGCACATTTCGAGTTTTCGAGTAGTACTCGAGTAGTACTCGTAGTATTACGAAGTACGAATACGATACGCAATATCACTAGTACGAAGTACGAAGAAACCACCCACCCAGATGCCCTCCCGGGTCGCAGTCAGTGAGTGTGACGTGCTTCGCTTCGAGCGAAGTGGCGGCAAACAGACGGCCTGGAGAGGGCGATCTCTCTCTCTCCCCTCTCTCTCTCTCTCTCCCTCTCTCTCTCCCTCCCTCTCTCTCTCCCTCTCTCCCTCTCTCACCTGTCTGATTGAATCCCATTGAAGTGATTCTCGAGAGTCGATCGCAGACCTGGACAGTTTGCGAGATGGAGGGTGAGGGACTGGAAGGAACGTTAGATCCGAAATGCACGGTACACAAGTCTGTCATACAATATTCAAGTCAGCTCAGTCGTGTGGATCCGCGGAACCATACAATACGCACCACACACCATTCAGATTCGAAGGCAAACAAGGTCATCACCCTAACCCACTTTTCCATCGCCCACACGTCTAACATGGGGCATGGAATCCGTGTGGGATCCACCATCCGCACAACTCTGTCCTCACTACTATCACATCACCCACCCCTCCATGGCGCACACCTGCTATTTCACTACAACTATTTCACAGACACCACAACTCCTGCATTCGTACGACGTCCGAACACGAAGGACTCACCCCTGCATGGCGCACACGTGCACCTTCCCGTCCAGTGTCCCGCACGCGGCCGCCTCCCCGTCCGGCGACCACTCGACACAGGTGAGGGCATCGGACTGGACGAGGGACGAGCACTGCCAGGAGGACTGGAAAAATAGTCGTGGCAAAAAGTCGAGTGACGACTTTTTGGTTGTTTTTGGTATACTTGGAAACTTGGATTGGATTAATAGAAGGGAGGAGGACTGCCAGAAGGACTGCAACAGAGGATGGAATACTTATCATCATAGTACACCATGATTTTGCGTTTAGTGTGTTTCCGTGCGTTTTGATACCACGATGACTGAAGGAGATAATGAAGCATCGGCATTTTAAGCATGCATGCAAGCATGTTTGTTTTGATGTTTGGTCAACTTAGATTGGATTAAAGGGAGTGTACCCTCTGATTTTCGATGTTGAGTTAGCATAAGGATGTTGAAATATGTCATAAATAACGTACTTTCTCATAGAAAAGTTTTGTTAAAGTCGCCATGAAGTTTGTGAAATTTGCGCTCAAATACCCTGTTTCTATAGAAAAGTGTGCAGCACTGCAGCATGCAGAAATGTGCACAAACGTGCACGGTTGATGATGGTTTCTCCAACTTCCCGTCATTTGCGGCATATGGTCCAATCGACAAAAGTGTATCTTTTTTTAAAAAATGTATTTTCACATTCCGATGCTAACTCAACTTCGAAAACCAGAGGGTACATACCCTTTAATAGGAGAGAGCACGACTGCCAGGAGGACTGGAGAAGGAAATCGTTCACTCGGGAACTGTTACGCACCAATTTCAATGTATTCGTACTTCAATGTTCAATGTACATAATGTGGACCAAGGACAGATCAGTAGGTATCGATTGAATATTGATTTATCGGGTAATCAAGACTGTCTAATTATGGTATGTGCGGGTGCGCGAGCCGGTATCCGCGTTCTGCAGTTTTTTTGAAACAGAAATTGGGTAGTAAATGTTTTCTCATACGTTTCAGCCACTGTACTTTCATGTGTCAACTTTGTCTCGAACATTTGTTCTGTATTACTTTCACTGAAAAATCTGAAGCACTAAAAATGAAAAACACACCACGTCAATTTGATATACATGCAGGCATTTTGGTTTGGTGTTTGATTTGGTCCACACTCTACACTACAGTGAAAGGTTTGTTGATCTATTAGTTATATCACGGCTACTCAATTCGAATAAATTCCACGCACCTTGTTGAAGTTTCTGTGTAGCTGCTGGAACTCTGTCGACATTCCTGTGAGTGGCTACTGATTGTACTGATTAGGAGATAAGGGCGAACCGGACACGGTGGTCTGACGTCATAGGAAAGGAGAGAATAATAACAACCAGAAAACGATAATATAAAAAAATAATGTATTGGAGAACGCGCATGTTCGAAAAGTGCAAGCAGAAAGCAGAAATCGCAGAAATCGCCGCGCCATCTTCCTTTTTTTGGAGACATGTCACAGCAACGAGCGTGGGGAAAGCGACTGGTCTGAGTCACGTCTCTCTCTCTCTCTCTCTCTCTCTCTCTCTCTCTCTCTCCTCAGCACAATCTGGACAAAAAGACGCGCAATGCGCAGCTGCACTCATAACTGCAGTTGCAGTAACACAGTGTCCGCAAAGAGAGAGAGAGGGAGTAAGAGATATCCTAACAACCACGAATCGGATTTCGAATATCCGCCCTGATTTTTGATAGCCGCGTGCACAGGAGGGATAATTTATTACACATCAGCAGGAAATTAGGGGTGCAAGACGTGAGTCACTAGAGATGTAGGAGGCTTATGAGAGAGAGAGAGAGAGAGAGAGAGAGAGAGAGAGAGAGAGAGGGAGAGAGAGAGAGGGAGAGATCGGAGCGATCAAAATTAATATGAAGTTGCAGAGGTGTGGTGGGAGAAAGTGGGAATGATGTCAGACCATGGGAGCAGAGAGGTGCCTGGATGATTGATTATCATCATGCAGAATCACAAGAGCGATTGATCTACGCGATTTCTGCAAGCCGGAAGAAAATGAGGAATCGCGGACAACTGAGAGAAACCGCGAGGACTCTTTCACTCACCCGCCTCTCGTCACTCACACAAAGTGATAGTGATAATTGATAATTGGCACGCAACAACACACCGAGTGAAACCCGACACCATAACAGAGGTTTCGCGGGCGGAGAGAAAGTTGGGAAACTCTGCTGACGAAACCCAAACCGAGAGAATGACGAGTGAGTGAGTCAGCCGATCGATCGGGTATCATGCAAACCTCAAGGTAAACAGACCGGAAAAGGGGTGGGAGAGTCTTTTGAAGATAGCAATACTGCGTGGAAAGGTGAACGTGTTAGTGAAGAGATCCTGTAGAGGAGAAAAAAGATTCTATACGATGACGATCGAAGAACGAATGGAACAGGGAGACAGTCCCATGGAAATCGATGCATGTTCGCGCACATTAAATCGGATCCGCGATTTCGGAAGAAAGGGAGAGAGAGAGAGAGAGAGAGAGGGGGGGGGGGGGGTGAATCATATATTCAAGGCCAGCGCGCATTACTCGAACGCTCCTTATCTCAAATTGCTCCAAATCGAGATCACTCACCCAATACCGCCTTGTGTAACGAGGCGTAAAATTAACATTAACCACTATCAGACTGCCAAAACACGCAGAAAATCACAGGGTGTCAAAATCAAGGAAAGCTCTAGTGAATCCGCTTAAGATAAAGACAGGACGCATCGATTGCGTCCCGGCAATCCATCATTGTTTTATGGCGCACATCAAAGAAACATAAAACAACATAGCAACGTGTGGGTAGAGGAACGAAAACAACGCATATATTGTTTGAATTATATGTATTTTTCCACGTCCATTTCACCAAATGTACATACATCAGAATCATTATACAAAATCGCAAACATCATCGCGTCACGCACGAGATACGACAGAACCTGCGCCATCACCCTCTTCACTTCCCCCGGACTGTCCTCCTCCACACTGTCCCCTTGCTCATTCTACAAACCGTTTTATTCGGAGTCGAAAATATGACAGTGGCGGGTGCAAGATCAATGTGAACAACGTACGCTTCTCTTCTCCTCCCGGCCTGTCTTCCTCTCTCCTCACCGTCTCCCCGCCTCGCCCATCGCATAGCCGAGTGCGAAGCTGTACACCATCGCCTCGATGTGCACCTAGAAAGAGGCGTTGAGAAGCCACCAGTACAGTAGAGCCTATGCTGATAATACTCTACTCAACTATACGGTCGAGGGAAATATCTCCCTTTTAAACGCCTTCGCTGTTTGCCATCTTTGCTACGAGGTCAGTTTGTGAAGAAATTGACCATAATAGTAACATAGTAATGTGATGTCGCGAAACAAACAATTGAGTGTCTCGTCTCGCTCCTTTCCCTTTTCCACCGCACGTCAAGTTCGAGTAGGACAGCGCATGGTGCTGTTGTCCTTTGCCAGCAAAGTGCCCAAAAGTGGCGCTCCTCTCCCACCTCCACTCACCTTCTTCTCCATCTTCCGCAGCTCGCGCATCACGTGCGCGCACTCCACCAGCACAACGTCGATCGACTGACGAGGGATCTCTCTCTTTCTCTTTCTTTCTCTCTCTCTCACTCTCTCTCTCACTCTCTCTCACTCTCTCTCTCACACACTCTCTCCCCTTCCTCTCTCTCCCTCTCCCCCTCTCTCACTCTCCCTCTCTCTCCCTCCTTTTATATCTCCCCTCTCTCTCCCTCCCTCTCCTCTCTCTCTCTCCCTCCCTCTCCTCTCTCTCTCTCCCTCTCTCTCTCCCACCTCCTCGGCCGCCAGCCTCTGTTCCGGATGCGCGTTCTCCGCGCTGTCACCGTCGATTTCCACCTGAAACACATGTTTCGGAAGTTCGGAACGCACAGCAAGGTTCGTATGAGTGATTTGTTTTTATAACGTGTCATGATCCTGTTAGCGATTCGAAATGAACATTTGAAATAGCAAAGCATGAGATCAAACACGGAATCGCAAAAATATGAAAATATAATTGTGACTCACCTGCACAAACTGGATCGAGTCGTCGGTGAGGCCGGGGTCGAGGCCCTGCATGCCGGAAGACCTGGAGGGGGAGGGGGAGAGGGTGAGAGGGAAGGGATAGAGAGAGAGGGGAGAGAGAGAGAGAGAGAGAGAGAGAGAGAGAGAGAGCAGACCCACTTGGAGATGACTCTCGCCGCAGTGTACCCGGTCTCTTCTTTGAGCTCACGCAGCGCCGCCACTTCTACTGATTCGCCAGCGTCGATTAGACCTGAAGGTTCTCTTCTCTCTCACGCACTCTCACTCTCTCTCTCTCTTTCTCTCTCTCTCATCTCTTCCCCCTCTCTCTTTCTCCCTCTCTACAACCTCTCTTCTCTCTCTTCTGTCTCTCCCCTCTCTCTCTATCTTTCCCTCTTCCTCTCTCCTCTCTATCCCTCTGCCCTCTCCCACTCTCTTTCTTTCTCTTTCTATCTTCCCCACCTGCCGGGAACTCCAGACAGAACCCGCCCATCGGAATGCGGTACTGCTTCACGAACACAAAGTATTTGACCCCAGCCTGGAAAGAGTCTCGCCTAGCCACGCCCCTTCCAGCCCCGCCCCACCTTGTAGAGTGTGGCGATGATATCGACGCCGTCGACCGGGCATCCCGCGGGTTTTGTGGTTCGGTGCGCAGACTGCCAGATCTGAATGAAAAGATATTAGTATCAAGCTATGTCAAGAAATATTGAAACATCGCAAATAGAATACAAACCACTTGTGAATATGTGCGTGTGTGCACAAAAAGTCAAATGTATGTTTGAAATTCTAGCTCAAGAATTGGATGTGCATAAAAACTAGATGATACCAAAAAATAGAACAACGAAAGCATGGGGGATCACTATGCTCACAGCTCACCCCCTCCTCCCCGGTCTTGGTGCGGAAGCGCACCTGCCGCGTCTTCAGCCACCGTCCCGAGAACACTGTCTGCTCGTCCCACAACTCGTACGGACACGACATCTGAACCTCTCTCTAGGTCTCCCCTCCCCTCTCTCTCTCTCTCAATAAGTACTTTCAGAGGTGGCGATCAACCTCTACACAACACCAACAAAACGAGTGTCGACTCGTAAACCACGTTTATCTCTCTCCCCTCACATTGTCGAATCAAACTCGAATCGCAAAATCAGCGGCGGGGGCAGAAAAACATTCTCGGGCACTAATCGATCGGCACTCGGATCAACAACCGAACAATGCCTTACAAAGTGTCATGCAAATACTCGCTAACTGCACTCGCACCTGTCTTATCTCACCTCCGTATCTCCCTGTCCTCTCCGCCTGCTATCAGCAATCAGCGCAATGAAACCTGTCCGATTGGGGCACAGCACTCTCACGCCGCCATTCAGAACCACATACAATGCGGTTACACGCCGTCGCTGTGAGTGCTCACTTTTTGTAACGATTGACTGATCGCGTATGTTCAGCTACTGTTCCTCACCCTCTGCTCCTGCTCCGTGGCTTACAAGAAGAACGACGATTATGTGTCCGGATGCTCCTCACATTGCGCCGTGGAGTTCGACAAGGTGAGACATGTGTCGGCGACCATTTACATAACTATACCCTATTTTCTCAGAAAACACGAAACTGTCATATTTTTTTTAAATATTATATATATATATATATATATATATATATATATATATATATATATATATATATATATATATATATATATATATATATATATAAAATTGGTCCTGCCGGCGATTGAAGTTGCGATCAAATCTCACTTCAGGACCTCACATGCTGGAACAAGACACTCCTCTACTTTGAGCAGATCGTCGTCGGTGTGATGCGCTCGTACGTGTCCACACAGGTACTAGATCCATTACATTACTGGTAACTGGTAAAGGTGTGGTCATTTCTTGTCTCTTCGGAAAGCAACTCTTAAGTATTTCGAAAAGATAACATATGTCAATGGATTGTGAAGGTATTTCGAAAGCAATTCGGGAGTGATCTGGGAGTGTTTCGAAGCGACTGACCGCAACTTATTTCAACTACTGATCCGCAGGCCACCATCGCCACGCTGCTCAAGTCGAGCGGCAAGGCGGTGCCGTCCGCTGATGACATGGTCGCGCACACCATACATTCCATGGGAGAGGTGGGTGATTGAGTCCTTCCGCCACCACACTCCCCTCCAGACCACCCCACTCAACATCGAGGACGAGGACGATCTCTATTCCGCCAACGACGCCAAGCCCGTGGTCGAGGAGCTCGTCAAGAGAGCGCTCGTAAGTTCTATTCGAAAGTCCTTTCTATATATTCGATCTACCCCACTTGCAGCTCGAATGCGGTGCTCAAATTGTCCGAGTCTGAATCTCTTGTTGTACGCCATTGTCGCGAAATACAACCAGAATAGAACCATATCCTAAAATCCTCCTCCTCTCCCCCAGGTGGTCACCGCCCTGTCCCCGTCAGTCTCCTCGCTGCCTGTCGTATGCCCCACGCCCTGCGAAAAGTCGCGGGAACCATGGTGAGTACAACACTACCTCATCAATCAGAGTAACAACAAATCCAACTATGAGCCCTCATTGTACGCGTTTGGGTGAGAAATGTGTCCAGGATACCGATATCCCATACGCATGTCTGAACGCTCTATTGCAGGCTGTGGCTGTTCCTCGCCTCGCTCTCCGTCAACCTGCTCCTCGTCGGAGTCGCCACTGCGCTCATGCTATTCAAGTGAGTACACATTCCATCAAAGACCATTCCTCTCATTTCTCTGCCAGCGCGCGGTCGCGTGCCTTCCCCTGTTATTCCCCCGACCCCTGAACAATGCTGTGCGGCGGAGGACACTTCACTAACTGGACTGGTACTCGATTTTGCTACTCTCTACATCTACGGCATTGAGACTGGAGAGAAATCCTCGAAGACGATGACACTCTCGGAGACGTCTCTTCGCGATCGATCGTTGAAGCCCGGATCTTCCGCCGCTGAGATCGAAACTTCCTCAGAAGCCGCGAGCAGGGGATGACAAGCATCACCAACAACGCGTACGCACCCACGGGACCACCGAAACCCGTGTTGTTGGAACTCGCAGTAGGCATTGTATTATTGTATTTTACCGTATCCCACCGTAATTTACGTAATCGATAATGTGTGCTACTTGATTCGAGATGAATATTCTGATTCTGACACATTCCATCTGCCTCGCTAACATGTTCTAACTGTCTCTTTTTGTTTTCTATTATTGTGGGAATAGAACTTCATGGCGCTTTCAGCACCCGCCGAGACGAGAAGCAGGCCAAGCGCATTCTCAACGCGCACATGCCATGCGCCCAGCCGCTCAACACGCAGAAGCAAAAGTGATGTCACAGAATTGCATTTTAAGTTACCCTTTACCTTATAAAACAAATTCAAATGCGTTCATTAGTCACTTTACATCCCTCCAAAGAAAAATCACCTGATCCATATCATAAAGTATATTCCAATAAACAAATATGTAAAACAACGTGAGGTCAAAATGTGAGATGCGAGTGTGTGTGCAGCGTGATAGATCATTTGATGATATGTTGTGTGTATGATATAGGGAGCCCAGCGCCTTTCTAAAGAAATACAGGATACAGGGCCGATTTCTAGAAATACGGGGCCCACCGCCTTTCTCAGACGCGGCTTCTCTTGGGGGTGCTGGCGGCGAGGGGCGGCTCGACAGAGAGACGCTTTGAGCGGCGGCGCACACTGTTCTCCTTCCCGTCCTCCTCCTTCTCCAATGTTTTCTCCGTAGCTGCTGGCGTCATCTGCACCAGGTGCAGCACGTTGTTGCTCGACGTGTCAACGGGAGAGGGACAGGTCTGCAATGGAAACGTGTTTCACACAAACGTACAGTAGTATAAAAACGTACTGTTACGCACCTCATTGAGCACCTTGGCGGGGCGGCGCGACGAGAGTGGCTGCAGCGGCCTTCCCTCTTCCTCCTCCTCGAACGTGTATTCGTCTATGGCCTGAAAACAATAACCTCATTCTAATCAGAATGAATGTGTACTCACCCTCCTCTCGGCGCGTTCCTTCTGCTTCTTCTCGTAGCTGTCGTCGCACGTGCCAGTGCGCCACATGTTCGACACGTTCGGGTCAACCTCCTGGAAACAGCGAATATATAACTACGTTCAAGAACAAAGTCAAAATCAACGTCAAAGGTTTATCGAATCAACCAGAACAATACGAAAAAGTTAATAGCACGCACCTCTATGGTGAGCGGGAAGTCGTCGGCTTCGTCGAGTTCGGCCGTGATCTGCGACATCTCGGCCAGGTCGTTCTCGTCAAGCTGCGGACGGAGCTGAACAGCAATATATTAAGTGTTATTCTTCGGCAAAAGTAAGTTTGTATCGAATTGTTAAGCCAATGACCCGGGACTTCACGCAAATTGGTGGAACAAAAGCGAAATCGCAGCACTCACCGACTCCGCCACGGATCCGGTGATGTCTATGTCGGCAGTGACATCTGCGGGATCATAGGGCGACGAGGCGCGCGAATTCGAGACATCCAGATTCTCGTCCTCCACTTCGTTTATGTGTTCCTCGCCTTTATCGCTCATTGCGCTGTAAATAGAAAGGGTCGATAGTGAAGAAACGTTTCACAACGCGTGGACAATGATGAAGTTACTATTCAACACAAATAAACACGAATAAAACGAATTGAAAGTTCAATAAATAAAGATCAAACGAACCAGTTGAAACAGAGCGAAACGAGAAAATTCGAATCGTGAAATTCGCGCCATCGAGTCACGAGCTGGCGTCCCACAGCGAAAGTAGGGTCCCTCGTCGGTCGGGAAGAGAGAAATGTGGGTATATCAGCCATACGCGATCATTGTTATTACTTGTCAAGAACTTCATCAACATGTCTGGACGCGGAAAGGGAGGAAAGGGACTTGGAAAGGGAGGAGCCAAGCGCCATCGCAAGGTTCTTCGTGATAACATCCAGGTATGTGCTTCAATTTTTCAGTTATTCATGATCTGATGACATAATGACTGCATGTACTTTGTGATTGATCTGTGGAGTTTGTTGATAGTAATAGTACTTTGTTTTGTCACATTTAATTCGTGTTTGCAGGGTATCACCAAGCCCGCCATCCGCCGTCTTGCCCGCCGCGGAGGAGTGAAGCGCATCTCCGGCCTCATCTACGAGGAGACTCGCGGAGTGCTCAAGGTTTGTTTTGTTGATTATTAATTTGTATTGTCATCATTTTATGAATGCATTTGCAGGTGTTCCTCGAGAACGTGATCCGTGACGCGGTCACCTACTGCGAGCACGCCAAGAGGAAGACTGTCACCGCCATGGATGTCGTCTACGCCCTCAAGCGCCAGGGTCGCACCCTCTACGGATTCGGCGGATAATTGTTTCCTCAACCATGCAACAAGAATTGCTGTTTCAAAACCCTGTATTGTTTTTTTTTATTCTCACTGGTTGAGCGTTTGTATTTTGAATCCCGACTACTCATGTACATAATCGTTTAACCATATATTGTGTCGACCACGTGTTGTAGTGTTGATAAACTATTGATTGCTTTGCGTTATGGTGCTTCATCAATCAACCAGGAAGAATACGAAGGGCGAGTACAGTAGTCGCATGTGGGAATGCATTGCTAGTTTTGCAGTTCGGCCTCGTTCTCGCTTCCCTCTCGGTCCAAAACCAATCGATACACGACAGGGCTGCGCACGTCGTAGCAGACCACAGGTCACTTCCGACGCCTATTCAAATCGCCACACCATCTACCCGCTCACCCGCTCATTATCCCCCAATGCAAACAAAGACAAATGATGGAAAGATGTTTATATACACGTGTTATTACGAAATAAGTTAGAATACATAAGTGGTAGGCGCAGGGTGCGCGAATAGGAGATCAGTGAGTTTACTTGGAGGAAGTGTACTTTGTGACGGCCTTGGTGCCCTCTGACACGGCGTGCTTGGCAAGCTCTCCCGGAAGGATGAGGCGGACAGCGGTCTGGATTTCGCGGGAGGAGATGGTGGACCTCTTGTTGTAATGGGCCAGACGGGAGGCCTCGGCGGCGATGCGCTCGAACACGTCGTTGACGAACGAGTTCATGATGGACATGGCCTTGGAGGAGACACCAGTGTCGGGGTGGACCTGAACAACTGATTAAAAAACCGGAACAGAACTAACTTGGACGAATTGAGGTCAAATACGCACCTGCTTGAGAACACGGTAAATGTACACGGAGTAGGACTCCTTGCGGCTCTTCCTCTTCTTCTTGTCTCCGGTGCGGGTGGTCTTCTGCGACTTGGCGGCCTTCTTGGCTCCCTTGGCGGACGGCTTGGGCGGCATAGTAGTGTGGGGAGAGGGTTGCGCGACCCTTGACCAGCGACCTCATTTATACCCCCAGCAGAGCGCGCCCCGCCCACAATCGATTGTAGGCGGGGCCAGCTCCGCTAGGGGTATAAATACTCGTCGGCCGGTTCATTTGCGAGCACATCGTTATCGTTGTAACTTCTTGAATTCGTCATGTCTGGTCGCGGAAAGGGAGGAAAGGCCAAGTCCGGAGGCAAGGCCAAGTCGCGCTCGTCCCGCGCCGGACTTCAGTTCCCCGTTGGTCGTCTCCACCGCATGCTTCGCAAGGTAAGTCATCGTTCTTATGATTTTTCTTCATTTTTGTATGAATTCTAGAAGTTTGCTGTTTTCGTGAAACTTTGTACTGTTTTGATTGCCTTTAGGGCAACTACGCCCAACGCGTCGGAGCCGGAGCTCCTGTGTACCTCGCCGCCGTTCTCGAGTACCTCGCTGCTGAGGTCCTCGAGCTTGCCGGAAACGCCGCCCGCGACAACAAGAAGACCAGGATCAACCCCCGCCATCTGCAGCTCGCTGTGCGCAACGACGAGGTTTGTTGTACATACTTTGACGAGGTTTTTTGTAGAGACATGTTCTGTGCCCTGTGCATCATATTTTTGCATTTTTCATGTTCGTTTACTGTGCACACTTCACTTTTTGCAGGAGCTGAACAAGCTGCTCTCCGGCGTGACCATCGCCCAGGGAGGAGTGCTGCCCAACATCCAGGCCGTGCTGCTGCCCAAGAAGACTGGCGGTGACAAGGAGTAGATCATCTGAATCCCCGATCTCAAGCCGTTATAATACCGATTCACCCACTCGGCAAGTTGTGCAACATGTACCTACTGATTCCTGTATTTATTTATTGTTTTGTGTAACCACGTTACGCGTAATAAACCTTTGTACATTACATTGTAAGGGTCTGGACGTGAGATTTTGAATTGGGATAATGTGGTCGTCTAGCCGAAATTAGATTTGCACACCATGCGCCGTTCGCGCCCCGCTCGCGGCGCTGTCATTTCGTCTCCCTTGCGCCGCGGTTGGCTGCCGCGCTCTCTCTCTGCGATGACGCTCACCGACACTCTCTTCTCGCACATCTTCCCAAACAACCGTGCGTCCTCCTCCCTTTCTTCCCCCACTACTTCCCCCTGCAGAGCCGTCGGTCCTCTGGCTGTCCGTGCCCCTCTCCATCTCGGGCTACCTCTATCTGGGAGAAAGCCGCGTCCTACTGGCCAACGCGCTCTCGCTCGCACTCGCCGCCGCCGTCTCGGCGCGCTGCTACGACAAACCGGCCGGCAAGGTATACGGTAGATTACCGTACCCCGTACCGTTGCCCAGGTGCACCTTCCGGTGTGGGCGCTCGCTCTCTCGGCAGTGTCGCTGTCGCTCGTGTTTGGCGGTCAGCAGTGGTGGCCGCTGCTGCAGGCTGCGGTGATTGTACCCACCCTGCTGGCCGTCGACCACCTCTCGTCGCGTGACCGCCCCGCCAAGTCGCGCTCGATGCACTCGCGCCGATCCGCCAGACAGCACGTGGGTTACTGGTTGGGTTACTGTACTTACGGTGTGGTGTGGTGTGGTCAGACTCTTCTAAAACCATATTCGGAGTAGTCTTAAGTGGTTTGAGGGCTTTCGAGGTGGTTTGAGGAAAGTAGTTGGAAATTAGAGGCTATTCGGGATGAATGAAATTGGATAAGAAGTTAGAAGACATTTTCCAAAGCATGTCGGAGGTTGGAATATGTGGAAGAGTATTAGGACTTTTCCGCAGACGCCGTTCCACTCTCACATGGAGGAGCAGGCGGAGCGAGCGGCGGCGGCGGCGGCTGCGCACTCGCCCGCCAACCCCTTCCCCTCCGACGTCGACACCCTCCAGATGGCAATCACGAGTGGTCCCAGCGACTACCACGACGGACTGGCTAGTCCCATGCTGGTGGGTGTTGTAGCTATGACTGTAGCTAAGACTATGACTGCTGTGACTGTACTGTAACTATGAAGCTATGGTTTTGTTGATGCGCTGCAATACTACAAGAGGGGGCAGCGTACACCTGTCTTCCATACAACATCCCTTTTAGTTGTCGGAGACGGCTCTCTCGGAGCGCACGTATCCGGGTGAGCTGCGCGAGTTGTACACTCGGCCGAAAGAGGAGCAGATGGGAGCCAAGTGGGCACACGGAGACGACGGAACTGCGGTGAGCGAGAGATGTTCAACACTGTCCGATCATGCCTTGATCGCTAGGAATACAGTAGGTTACATTAGAACGGATCGGATCATGTGCGTGGGGGTACATTCGATGATCGGACAGTGTTGAACATGAGCGATAGATGCTCAACACTGTCCTATCATGCCTTTTCACCGGTACCTAGAAATACGATAGATTACAGTAGTACGGATCTTTATGGTTATTGATATGATGCTATTGATATTGATATATGCTATGATATTTAAGATTACGGGTCTAATATTACGATTACGATTACTTTAAGATTACGAGTACGGGTCTTTCAGATTCCGGTGGCCTCGTCTGTGGCGACTGCCAGGCAGGTGGAGGAGGAGCAGCGGATGACAGTGCTGCTGCGCGGCGGACTGCCCGATGCTGTGCAGACGGTGCGGGGGGGGGGGAAAGCACGGTAGATGGTAGACATCCTGACACGATAGACAGAAGACGGTAGGGTTGGTTTGAGTGATAGCCAGTTGTCTCCGATACATTTATAATTTATAGTGTGAGGAAGCGAATGTGAACAGTTAGCTAATGATAGATCACTCACCGGGAGTGCGAATCGATAGGGAGCACTCTGATTCTCGTTTCAGCTGGCGTTCTGTGGGGCGCGCAAGGAGCGCTCGATCCGGCTGCTCAACGTGAACAACTACCCGGTGCTGTGGGCGATGAAGAGTCCGAACAAGGACAGGCGGTGGATACACGCCAACACACCGTACGGCATGCTGCGGCCCGCCGAGTCGGTCATGGTGCGTCTCTCTCTCTCTATTCCTCTCTCTCTCTATTCCTCTCTCTCTTTCTCTCTCTCTCTCTCCCTCCTCCTCCTCCCTCTCTCTCTCTCTCTCTCTCTCTCTCTCTCTCTCTCTCGCTCTTCCTCTCTCCCTAATGTGTCCACCTCCAGCTCTCATTCTCCATTGATCGCTCCGCCCCCGCCTTCTCGTCTCGCATCTCTTTCGATTTCACCGCCGCCCTCCGTCCCTCCTTCAACTTTGACGACTTTATCAGTGCCGCCAAGATCCAGCAGGATCTCTCGGTCACCTACAACATGTGAATACTGTAGAATACCGTAACTCTCCAGTCCTGAACCTCTCCAGTCGTCTTTTCCTATCTCGTTTCCTCTTACAGCCTCTTACATGTTACTCGCTGGTGTGAACAGTTCAGTTATGATTATTTTGCGTGCCAGTGCTGGGATAAATGGTGTACAGTTTGTCGATTTGTTTTTGATAACGGAGTTGATGTGCGAGAGACACTTCTGTCTCATGTTGCTCAATTGCACTTTGCACATAAGGAAAAACAACTAGAGGCAATCGAAAAAAAGTTTTCGGTACCGCTTGATCGTTTTCCCGTTATAGAAAACACCAAAAAAAAAAGAAAGTCCACTCTACTCTCAACTCTCAACTTCAGATAGGTGTTGTGTTACCGAAAGTGGCAACAATTGTACAGTGGGTGGGCAAATCAGTTTCCGCCAGTAGAGAGCGCAGAGTGAACAGAGTGCGAGGCGGCAAAAATCGATAGACATGCGAGAGCACGCGAACAAATTGACATTCAAACTTTCGCGCGCGCGCAACTTTCAAATGCGAGACGGACGAGCGGAGTGGTGGCGGAACTGAATATTCCCTGGACTGTACCAGGTAACACATATGGGTCTGTAATGAATGATAATGAAAATAAATGGTATTTAAAAGTATTGTAAATTAATGCTCTCACAAAGAACAAGTAAAGTGTGGAACAATTTATTAAACATTGCACATTGAAATTTCGTTTAACTGATCGACACTGAAACAACCTTAGTTTTCGTAGTTACACTCTTCAATGTGTTGACTCCGAAGTTTTTGATCAAATGAACCTTCTTCAACACTGCGTCGCGAATTTTTCTGCAATAATGATAAGAGTGAGCAGTTGAAAAGGAAGTCTTACTTGTTGAAGATGATATAAGAGATGGGGTGGACTAGAATGGATGATATCGTGATGAGCTGCATGCTGAACCAGTAATGAGTATTGTGGTCGGCGTCCGAGATGATTACTTCCAGAAATGTCAGTAAAGACATTACTAACTTCGAAATGACTATTACAAATATCTGAATTGATGTGTTTCTAACTATTTAACATACAATGATCACCTGCATGGTAACGAACAACTCCGACATTGATAGCACTAGTTTACCGGAAACCGAACATTTCTGAAAATCATGATGCGTCAAACAGAATTTCGGTGGTGACAATGTTCCTTTTCTCTCGTAAGTATGTTACTACAATGAATTGCACTGTGAATGGTGAACATTCGAACAAAATCTTATCAGCCTAGGGTTAGTCTTGTTCATCCGCATATTTTTCATGCTTGCCTTTTACCGTTATTACTTCTCTCCTGCCGTGGAAATAAACATTTCAATACAAAAGTGCCGAAATGATATCGCATATACCTGTTTGATAGCGGACACAACAATCGCCACGTAGCTGGCGCTGCATAGGAAAGTGCTCGCGTATGTGGCATATGTCATGAATGATTCGATGAATCTACGACAATAGAGATCTTTCACTCTATAGTCGGTGGTACTGAACGAAAAGAAGTAGTAAATCTACAATTTTCGTAATTAAGGTTAAATTGTTCAAGTTTACCGCGTAACGATATTCGCAATAGTTGAATTGGATAAACATACATACGCTGAGACCGAATACTGCACAGAGAAGTACATACCCCTGGAAAAGTGCTGTTTAAAAAAAAACAGCCGAGTTTACCATAGCAAATCTCATGGTGGTTAGCTTCATCAGTTTGCTTAGACCCGCGGAAAGAATGAGACGATGCAGACATAAAATCGTGAACAGCATCAGAGCAGCTATGTCGACTCCACGGTAAAAGGAGTCAATCGCCTGAAACACTCATTCAACACAGTCATTCCACTAAAGTCCTCTCCAATTCTCGAAGAGCACGATTTGTGCGCAAGCACGTTGTATATGTTACATCAAACATTTTACGAGATCCACTTCATGTTAGATTACTAGGGCATCGATCAAGAACTGCTTTCGTATATTCCAAATTGCGCTGCTTGCGCGCGACCGGTGCATAATCGCCATTGCGCACGAATGGTGCGGGGGGGGGGAGAATTGGCGGGAACTTTATCACCATCCCACCATCATGTATTTCTCCCGCAGTCGTCTTCGAATCAGGGAACTGAATCCGTACAAGCAGAGTATAAACAGCGCAATACAGTGAGCCACTCCGAGAAAGAACATCAAGCGAAACGCCGCGTTTTTCCACCGCAACGGATTAGCTTTGATGGTCTGGACATGATATTGTAAATTAATGAAGATTCACAAAGTACCATTAGAACGACGGCATAGACAACGCCGCCGATCAGGGATACGGCGATCATCGCGAAGCTGTACGCAAAGTGGCTGGGATGCTGTAGGTGAGTGTAGTGAAAGTAGTACTCGTAATAGTCGTAGAATACGTAGAAACCCTCCGACTCCTTTTCTTCGTACATGTTTGGTGTGCACGAATGGAGCATTTGCGCTACGAATCTGTGCGTGGTTTCGATTTTCACCTGCTTCTAATTGGCTTCTAACATAATGTGCGTCATTGGTTATACTTCCAGCTGAATCTCATTCTTTTCCAATGGCGAGGTGTAGTTGGCAACGCCTCCGTACAACAGCTGCTTTTCGAGCACGCAAAATTGTCCGCGACATTTCACCTGCAATACCGACGTGGCCACAGTTATCGAGATGGTTTGGTCGCCAGTGAGTAGCATCGATCATATCATGTAATAGTAAACATATAGTTTACACCACTGACAATAACATTACAACAACATAACAACTCTGCATCTGGTAGTTCGAGGGCAAGGGGAGAGTGATCACAGTTTTGAATTTTGAATTTCAATTTTGTAAACTCACCGTTGTTCCTTGTGCCCTCGTAGTTCGGCGGCACTCAATCTCCCCATCTTCCACAGGAAATACATCGACGTGTTTGTTGCAAAATAACTACGAATTACAAATTGTACTGAACAAATTTAACTTACTGTATCGCAGCGACACAGGGTTGTTGGTTCCACCATGGTCCACTGAAAAGTGTATGTACACGATTCAATCAATAACATTATTAAAGTGACAATTTTATTGATCCGCAAACGGAAAAATTTTGAATTTGGAACTGGCGCGCTTTACAAATTCTGGCTATAACTATTGAACTCGAGATGCATATCACATGTTTATCAGCCTGATTTCGACATGTACATACAATGGTAGCATGATGGGTTATTTGGAAGCACACACAATCCTACAGTGGGGTATTGGGGCTCCTTGGCTGGAACAGTGCGGCGCGAGTCCTGACTGTTCATGGTAGATGGGCGTGAACATCGCGAAGTGACCAGTTCCGGATGCGAGGCGTGGTAGAAGATCTTGAAAGACAGCCGCCGCCGATGGTAGGGCTCTCAGAGGGTGAGAGTGGGTTCACGCGCCCCACCGGGAGGTAGTGGAATTCGGTAGAACAATTGTCCGCGAGGGGAATCGAACCAGCGACCGTTCACTTCAAGCAAGCTGTGACGCTATCCACTTGGCCAACCCGGCCCAACATATCACATATGGATGTGTTTATCGGCTTCTACGACTTCAGTTCATGCTAGGATCTGAATTTCATCTCAAAATTTCATCTTAAACTTTCTGTCATTCAAGACGTTTCAGACACTCACTCAACTGTGATGTAACTTCACTTTTTTACCCACAACGCATTCAAAATCAACTCTTTTTTGCTTAAAAAAGTTTAAAATCATGAAAAAAGTTCTAGTTTTCAGGCTTATTAGATGTTATTTGATGTTTCCATCAACTTTTTATAAGTACATTATCATTTTAAGTGAACTTGTCACTTTAATGTACAAACCTTGTAACAAGCGTTCATTCGAAACGTATGCGAACCCATGCCTCGGTCGCAGCTGCGTATGTGTTTCAGGCGGAACTGAAATGAAACAATCACTGGATGTCGGTCGTCTACATACTTACGATATTGAGAAGTTTGTTCTCCTCCCGTTTCTTGTATACTCGAGTGAAACACGATATGTTATCACAGTAGTCGTGTTCGCGAATGTGATCGTCCAAATACCACGGAACGAACTCTTCCAGATTGTGGCACGATATCTCAAAAACTTTTTTTTTGATATTTTTGTCTTCGTTTGTTTCCAACTTCTCACCGGAAGTGGCTCTGGCGCTAGATTCAAACGTCTCCAATTGTTGCACGTGGTCTTACTAAATCGAGATTTTGAAAGTTAAGTGAGTATTCTCTTACTTGCAAACGCAATGAATGAAATCGCTGTTCAATTTCTCCGAGCATCTTGTGGGTTTTGGAAAAGTCACATTTTCTCCGGCGGTTTCGATAGAACCTTGTCCGCAGCGCTAGAATACTTTATAAATGTTAATGTTCAGCAATCTGCATACCATGGAAAGTGTAGTTTTATGAGAATCGAAATCGTTGTAGTAAAGTATACAGTAATCGCCTTCGCATGTTTCTGCGGGTTCATCAGGATATTCACCGGAATAACTTAAAATGTATTTAAAAATGTGTTTATCACAAACAAACTCACAATGTATGATGTTCATTGAAACATTCAATGCCATGGATCGACTTTACAAACATATGCAATAGTAAGATAATCATACTGATAACACTAAAGATGGCGGCGTTACCAATGAATCAACACTATATCTAGACTAGACGGGAAAAGTTGTCGTTGTAATCTGTCGGTACTTTCAATTCACAGTGTCGGTAGTCGTGGTTGCAAGCTGCAACGTGGACTGTGGATTGCATGTGTATGCATGTCTCACCTGTCTCCCTTTCTCTCTCGCCACCCTCTGCCTGTATCTCTCGATCGAGGCGAGTGCTGTCTCATGGCTGTCGTTGCACAGTGGCTCGTCACAGATGATCACCACGGTAGAGTAGTGGTCCACGATACCCGGCTGAAGAGGAGAACCCTCCTACGTAGTAGTGTAGTCTAGTGTAGATCCTAGTTTAGTCTGGTAGGATGACTGCATTTCAACGTTTTCTCGATTACAACCATATATATGTAGTAGAACTGTATGCCAACTTGTCAACTTGTCAAACCTATGAGGAACAAAGTCGAAATCATTTCACTGATGATGAAGGGTTTAGAAATATGTTTTGCTGCAAGGGTACTTCTTGACATGAAGGCTTCATGATGAAGCATCTAGAATTCACCACCGTGTCTCCATCGGCCGCGCTCTCATTGACACTGAGGCATCCATAGAATGGGAAGTACACTGGATCCTCGTCGATGGGAGACGTGTACTTCCCCTCCTCCTCCAGATTCTTGGCGATCACACAGAACGTGCCCAGACAACCCTGAAAATTGTTAATATCTAGAAGTTGTCTAGGCACCCTCGACAGTCACATCTTTTGTCGACATTGGTTAGCAACCCACCGTGGTCAGTATGAAATACGGTTACCACGGAGTGTCTAGGCTCAAAGGACTGGCACACTGATGTCTTTCGTCACACTGTCTGTCGACATACAAACATTGTACATAATGCAACATTGCAACGTTGCAACATTGCAAACATTGCAACATTGCAACATTGCAACATTGCAACATTGCAAACATCTCAACCCACCATGGTCCTGGTCTCGCCCCACCCGTTCATGCCGCGGTGGCATTCGATGTCGCCCCGCTGCACCGGGTACGGCTGCCAGTCCTCGTTGCAAAAGTCCTAAGTAGGGTTTCAAGAGAGGCGAGGGGTTCGAAACAAGATTAGTATACCTCCCACAATGAGTGTTAGCAACACAGGATGACAACCCACCATACAAACCACCGAATGGACAACCTGTGTGAAACACTACCCTAGACATTAGACAAGTGGTGCTAGTGTGAGATAGAAACATAACGGTTCAAGTGACGACTAGACAAGTGGTTGCTAGTGTCAGAAAAAACAGAGATTCAAAAGAAGACTAGACGAGTGGTGCTATGTATGTAGTGTCAGATGACACTCACCGTATCGCAGCGACACAGCACTTCTCTGTGGGTAAGATGCCACTGCAAACATGACAATGGTTTACTCATACAAAGCGTTTCGAATGTTGTGCTTTATTCTACATGCTGTAGCTGTTTGACATGAAACAACGTAACTCTATGAGACCATCACGTCGGATCCAGACAAGAAGAAACCATCGGCATATACATACTTCAACAGATACGAGTTTCATTTAAAGCAACAGTGGCGACTTATTTTCGACTCGGAGTATTATTAAAAATCATATTAACCTAACACATTTGCAGTTTTAGCGAAAGAACGACGATTCTGCGTTAGATAGATAGATTTATTACCGATAACATGAGAAAATCGACATAGCAACAAAAAGTGAAAACATGGAAAACGGCAGATATGGATGGGGTTGAATATAAATAAGGAATAATAACATAATAATATACGAAACAAGAAAATATGGTCTCTATAGGTTGCGCAATTTGCTAGGTGGCATAATATCTAATGTAGAGAGTTGTGATTTGAAGACGGAAGGGTCGTTGACGGAAACTAAGTCATGAGGAAGGGAGTTCCAAATTACGAAGGTTCTGCTTAAAAAAGTGCTAGTACGGCCTGTGTGATCGAATGAGGGAACAATCCTAAATTCATGAGAGCCGCGAGTACGAGTTGGAATAATTGCGAAAAGCCCATGATAGTCTAAAGTCGTTTTTGAGTGAATAACTTTGTGTATGTAAGTGACGTCATTTAAGAATCGCCTATTTTCAAGAGATTGAAGATTAAAAAATTGAAGGCGTTCGGGGTATGATAAGTTGCGTCCGATACGCTGACACACACGTCGAGTATAATAGCGTTGTATGCTTTCGATTAGGTTTACAGAAGCAACGTCAGTAGGGTTCCAGAGCTCGGTACAATATTCTAGTTTACAGCGAAAGTAGGTAGTGTACGCAGTAATCAGAAGAGTGGGGCTTCGTGTTTTGTATGTGCGAAGGAAATCATTTATAGAAAAGAGAGTTTGCTGAACAATTTGTTTTAGATGATCACGGAACAACAAGTTATTATTCACTAGAATACCAAGATCTTTGGCAGCATCTATTGGTTTGAGAACGCAGCCGTGAGCTGTATAAGTGTGCCTTGGATTCCGCTTGCCTATATGCAATATTTGTGTTTTCTCAGTGGATATCTGAAGACCCCAAGTGGCTGACCAAGCTGCGACTGTGTCGATAGCTTTTTGAAAGATAGTTGCAGCAGTAGTGCTGGTATAATTGAAATGATAGGAAATTTTCAGATCATCAGCGTAAAGCGCATGATAAACATCTTTTGGAAGGTTATCTGGAATGTTATCAATGAAAATGTTGAACAACAGGGGACCAAGACATGAGCCTTGTGGAACGCCACAATTAACGACACGCGGTGAAGAACGCCTTGAGCCGATCATGATAGACTGCTTGCGATTTTTGAGAAATTCGATTATCCAGCCAAGCGCGTTTCCGCGAATACCGATAGCGTCAAGTTTCTTAAAAAGAAGATCGTGATTTATAGTGTCAAATGCTTTCTTAAAATCAAAGTAAATACAATCGATAACAAAATCGGATGAAGTATGCTTGCACCAGTTCATATGACATTCAATACTTTACTTTCGATTCTGCAACTGCCGAGAATGCAGCTCAAAATTTGAATTTCCCGCCAACGCTTCACTGCAAAAACTGGGATCGGAGACATAACCGCAAATAAACACCGCTTGATCACTTGCTTCTTGGCTCAGTGCATGTGCGCTGCGTTGAAGCGTCCGAGCCTTGCGGGTTCGATTCCGGTCACGGCCAAATGTTTTGCTCGTGTGAAAATGAGGAGTTGTGGCAGGTTGTGGCAGAAATAAGTCGCCACTGTTCCTTTAAGTAGTCTCTACCTGGTAGCAGGCGTTCATCCGGAATATCTGGTGGTTTCTGTCCTGTACGCAGTCGCGCCAGTAGATGGTCATCAGGATCTGGAACAGCAAATGAACGAGACTACGTGTTCTTTCGAATTCGAAATTGGTTCCAACAAGTATTATTACTTTTGCATGTTACAAAAATTGAACAATCGGAACTAGCTACATACCTCTGGATGGTACTTTGTGTATGCGTGGCATGTCTCCGCCTCGCACTCGTCTGATTCGAATGAAAACAACTCGGGCTTGTTCTCTTCCAACACTCTGCACGTCACCTGAAGCTCACATCACACTCTTGGAACTCTTTTACAAATGTATCTACGCAGGGCCAAGTTCAATAATAGACATTTATCGCATGCAATAATGCGTTATACAACAGTAGCCAGTACCTGAAGCTCTTAAGTAGAGATGGTCCGGTTAACCGTCATTTCGGTTATTTTTCCGGTTTTCGTTATTAAACCGAACCGATTAACCGAATTCCCTGTAGCTGACTGTCTAGGCTAAGTTCGACGCTCGAATTATCAAATTTCTCGAGTTTTGATAACAATGACGGTAACTGACAAACAAGATTGAACTTCGAGCTATCTTTGATGATCTCACACCTTCAGTGTCGGTAACCGAAAACCGTTTCAAAATCAGTTAACCGGATCCATAACATTAACTCTCGGAACTCCTAACTCTTTGTCGGATTCATACCATCAAACTTTACCGTTTTGTTGGGCGTTCGAGGCGTCACTTCCAGGTAGTTGTTGCATTTTGTTGTGCTTGCATTGAATCGGTCAGGTTAATCGTGAGTATTGACTCACTTGCACACACAATGATAAAATTTATGGTAAGTGACGTCATCACAGGGAGTGGGCTGGGGATAGGTGATGTTCTCACCAGCCTTCTCCATCGAACCATTCATGCACGTCGAAAAAAGAATATGAAACTTTGAAATGTTATTTACCATTAGTATTTTTATATCGTCATAATTGACTGGGTTGAAATCGTTGTAAACGAGCTTGCAATAGTCTCCGACGCATGTTTTGTTGGGAGTTTTGTATGATTTCACAACGTCTTGAATTTTGTAACTGAAAAGAAAACTAGTGGTAAAAACAACACACATGGAAACCATACAGTGTGATCTTCTCATTGTAGCAAGTCACTTCCGAGGAAACATGGAAAGAACACAAGATAACAATCGATAACAGAACGTTTCGCTTCATCGAACCAATACCTCACAGTTTGTTATTCATGTGAACGACAGGTGAACTACTGCACCTGGATAATCAATAATTAATGAAGTAGTTGATGAACAGTGCCGTGCACACAACTACAAGTGGATCAATTCGGTTCGCGTCGGCCATGAAACTAGCCGGGTCCGGCAGAGTGACGTTGCCAGTCAGTGCCTGAAAATAGACGATTACTTGCTCGCTGTGGAAACAAGAGAGATAACAGTGCGCGTACGCGTAGTGTAGCCACAATGACGGCTAAATATTTGCGTACAAGCAGCGAGAAGACTGCGGGTAGAGGCGAACGATTAAAACAGTCCGTAGTCCACTGTACGCACCTCCCTCTCCAGTTGCCGGAAGCGCTCTATGGCGGCGAGTGCGACGGTCTCGTCCGCGTTGCAGTAGTCCTCCTGGCACAAGTAGTACACCATCATGTAGAAGTCGACCACACCCGGCTGGAATGGAGAGATCAACGATCAGCGATCAGCGATCAGCGATCAGCGATCAGCGATCAGCGATCAGCGATCAGCGATCAGCGAGACAAGCGGTCAGACGCGACTAGGTTTATCACCGATAACATGGGAAAATTGAAGTTATAAACAGACTACGACTTACAAATCTCGGCTTCTTGTGTTAGCTGACCTTTGCGCTCTCCGTGCTAGCACTTTGTCTTGTCTGGTTCTCGCGTGTTCATGCGTCTATTAGAAATCACGCCGGTCGCTTTTATACGACAAAATCGACAATCACAAATGATCATAATGAGATAGTGGCTAGACTAACCAGACTCGATACAGGCAGCACGTATATCTATCACAGTGATAGCACTGTCTTGTCTTGTTCTCGCGTGTCCGAAACTCGCCTCTCAAACGCTCAAAGACTAGAACGACGGTGCCATAAACGTCTATCTATAGTTCTATGTTCGCAATAAGTTGCGCGCGGTGGGGTAGATCAGAGGAAGACGGAGAGTCAACTCTCGGCAATAGCGCGCAAAACAAGAGAGGCAGACGGTTATGGCACCGTATTTCGAACTGCAACCGAGGTAGATCGAAAACTATCGCTCTGGCGCAGAGTATATAACTTTTTGTGTTCATGTTCTGCTGAGAAGTGAATGTGAAACTGACCGTGTTGCACTGGCACGCCCACACTATGTCGCCGCCACCGTAATCCCACTGAAACAATGAGATGACAGACGACACCCATCAGTGGAAATCATTTTGCGAAAGATCAGAGTATAGAAAACCTTATAACACGCATTCATTCGCAGCAGGCGATTGTCGCGAAGATTAACGCATCCATGCACATGGATCGTCTCGTCGTCCTGAAGAGTACTGTAGGAAATGAGTTACTGTAGTAAACCGATATATGTAGCTAATGGATTACTGTAGGAAATGGATTACGGTAGTAAACCGATAAGGATTACTGTAAGAAATGTCGACAGTACGTCGAAGAAGCGGTTGGTGTAGCAGGCGACGCTGCCGTCGCAGTCGACCTTGGAGTACTTGTCCAGCCGCACTGATTCGTACTCCAAGTAGTGCTTGCACGTGAGCTTCTTCCGTTTCACTGTTTTCGTCGACAGCTTGTTGCATCTCGTCGTGCTAAATGAGCATCACATACAGTTGAAAACAGATCTCACAAAAAATCTCATCAGATCTCATGTCATCAATGCAGCCATTTCTTTCACGCTTTTATAGAAGCACCTGGTGCATGGAGGAAAGGGTCTTCTTAGATGCACTTTTACCCTGTACTTTCGTTCGGGGTGGTCGAAAGAAGGTCCAAACAAGCCCCGAACAGTCTCGTTTTCAATGGGAAATCGTTTGGCCCAAACACCTCTTATTGAGGGCAAACTTTGCCCGAACACGTCCGAACATCGCTCGGCAGCCCCAAACAACCCCGAAAGATCAGCCCAAAACAATGAAATGAGAGATAATCGCTTGGAGCTTGCTGGGTCCCGAAACGAGTGACCTTTCATGTGATGGTAGAGTATGATAGCATGACATCATGCCAGCCTGCGCGACCGATC